>AP025051.1:14607023-14679655 GCA_036186865.1 Eustoma russellianum
AAGACTCACCGTCAAAGAGTGGAGGCCTTTGGCTCGACATACCTTCTTGTTCGGTTTTGAGATTTGTGGATGCCATCTCACTGAATCGTTGGATTCCTTGTCGTGAGTATTCCTGCGCTCTGATACCACTTGTAGGATCTGCAAGGCACCACTAGAAGGGGGGGGGGTTGAATAGATGGTGCGGAAAGTGTGCTTTTTAAAATTTCTTTAACCTTGAACAATTCAAGTTCTGAAAACAGATTCTGTTTTCAGGACCTGTTTTAAAACGTTTTTAAAACCAGGTTAGAGGTCTCCAAAAATTATGAAATTTTGAGAGAACTTAGCCTCAGATGTTATGAGGGTCCCCTAAAAATTTCAAATCAAAATTCAACCTATAACCCCTTCAAAAACCGTTGGTACTCAGATTGTGCAAATCTGCCAGAAACGGTAGATGGTTTTGAGAAATTAATTCCTATTTGTGTGAATGTCCAAATGATCTGAAAATTTGACCAATAACTCCTCACACACTATATTGAAATGGGTTGAAACAGTTTTTGAAAATTCTTTTGGGAAGTAGGTCAAATACCACCAAAGTCTCAACCTTTGCAAGTCTGAAAATCAGACTGCACTAGTCTCAGAACTTTTGATGTTTGACTGACCTATACTTGTCCAAAAGGGTTGAAACTTGTGCCAAATTAACCCTAGAACGTTTATGTATGTTTCTGGAAATTTTTATAATTTTTAGAAAACGTTTACTATTTTTGCGAACGTGAACAATATGAGTAAACAGCGCAGAAACTGAAACGTAAATGCAGAAAGTAAATTGCACCAAGAATTTTATACTGGTTCGGTTATAAACAACCTACTCCAGTCTTCAAGGAACACCTTCCTTGGTTCACACTAATTTCACACACGCAGTACACCTTACCGCAGGGTTGATAGAGTTACACCTTAACTCCAACCCTTTACAAACCTTGTATTGTGAGTACAATTTGCACGAACACCACCACCTCGCTAGAATGAAGATTGATCACACCTTGATCAATCTTTTACAAAGATGTATGAATGGTGGTTTCTATGAAGCCTATTCAAGAATGAAAGAAGTAAAGTACAATAGGCTTTTTACAAGAGAAGAAAGAAAGAAAGTGTAGGAGAAGAAAGCTTTTGCACTTTGATCACTTTTGAATGCAAGTCTTGGTGTTGTTTTTGTTTGTTCTTCTCTTCTTCCCTTATAGGTCCAGCCGTCCCCCTAGGGTAGTCTCCCCATCTTGAAAATTTCCTTTTAAGTGCTTGAGAGGGTGTGAGACATCATGGTGACAAAGTTTTGCTTGCTTGGCATCATTCCATTGGACCATCATTTAGTCATTGCTTACTTGTCATCTTTTGATTGGCTCAATGTTGTCATCATTTTGATGACATGGATATTCTGAAAAAAAACTGAATATTTGCCAAATAATCATCACATAATACATTCCATAACTTAAGAGATATTCACATAAATTTTGAGACAAAAAATTCTTCCTTCCTTTCTCACCAAAATTCGGCCATTATGCTCCTTGCCATGCTGAAATTTCAGCATGTGCATCATGCATTTTTATTCAAGATAATCCCCAATTTACTTTGATTTTTCTCATTAAAATGAATCAATAATACATGGTAAGTCTTGCTATCAATTGATGAATGAACTTGGACACAAAAAGGGTGTCATATTCGGCCACAACATTTTCACACACATGCTGAAAAATTTCAGCATGTGTGATATAAAGAATATCACACTTAATACAATTCAAATCATTTCCATAACTCCTTTGATTTATTCCTTAATGAAAAATCAACAAAATATCTCCCTTAATGTTGAAGAAATCGGCCACAAGATGTGTGACATGCTGAAATTTTCAGCATGTGACATAAGAGAGGTGTATGTTGAAAACTTACCTTTTGTAGCTTCTCTCTTTGATTCATCAACATTGTATGATTGATTCTTGACCAATCAACATGCCAACAAGACTCCACATGTGCTCCATCTCAGCTGGGGTGACGTTTAAGTGTGTATATGCATGTGCTGAAATTTATTTTTGCTAACTTTGTAAAATAGTGCACATTTAATATTACACACATGTAATATTCCAATCAGCCCTTAATTTAATTTTCTAGAACACTTTAAGATGTATATTATATGTACAAAGTGTCTAGATACGTGCCACATCATGTTCAAGAAAAACGTTCCATGTCAAGTGCGTAGAAAACCGAATTTTCGATATTTATCGATTACCCGATTTTTTTCTAATTTAAATTCCAACTTTTGCACATGCTATATATACTATGTTATACATAATATATATAATATATACTTTAATTTTCAGCACTTGGCTGATTTAAAGTGGTACCATAAACATGTGACAAAAATAAAATTGGAATCTTCACATTTTGGCCTAAATGTGGGATGATTTGTGTGTGCCAACATGGAAAGTATTTTTTGTCTCAATATACAGTGTATGGCACGAAATTTTTAATAAATTTTGATGTATATGGGCTGGCCATTTATTTATGGCAAGTACGTGACACGTTGGCGAAGTTTCGGTATCGCCCGATACGACAAATTTCGGTTTAGAACCTTTTATCGTGTCGTATTTAATTTGTCATCACCATATCTTATATCATATGATATAAGACCTGAATATACTCATAAATATGAGTTAAGTATAGTGGTGTGACGTAAACGTACGTACGTAAGATATATAACGTGTCAGTAGTACGTTGGAATACATGTGTATGTGCCTTTAAAAAAAATCTGAAAATATATAGTTTATATATATAAATGGCGTGTGAAATTGATGTGGGGAGGAGGAGAGAACTTTCCTTCCATAGCCATGTTGCCTTCATGTCTTTTCCAAATGCATCTTCCTTTAATGAACTACTTAGTTTATTAAACTAAGTACTTCACTTAATGAACTACTTTAGTTCATTAATTGTGGCACCTGAAAATAGTATAAACTCAACAAATGTTTGCCATATGATGTAAGCTTTAAAGCTTCATGGCTCGTTAGTTCGGCAACATAATATATAAGCTAAATAAGGCAAGTTATCATGCATACATGTACACTTGTGTATATATATATATATCCAACGTTTATATATATATATTTATATTCAATTTCTTTATTTTGAAATCACTCAAACCCTCATATTTCTACAGTTCTTCACGTTAAGCATGGATAGACAAGCTGCTCAAAGCATGAACCAATTGGGAGAAGTCTTGCAAATGTTCAAACCAATCAAAAACAAGTTGGAGACAAGCAAGCAAGCAGCACAAAATTGATCCAATCAGATTGAGGCTGTTTAAGGCATAGTTCACACAAGATTAGTTTGAAAATTCAAAGCCAAACTTACAACCAATCAAAGGCAATTCAAACCAAGCTGCTCAAAGTATTATCCAATCAAAATTGTGGCTGAAAACAAGCATGGAAGCACGACAAGGAAACCAGCTTTCTTGGAACCAAAATTGTTCAAACAAGTTACCAAGCAAGCATGTTACTTTTAGACTTGTACTTTGTACTTTAAACCTTGTACCCTTGTAAATTTCGCTAGTTTTAAATAGCTTAGGAACCTAAATGTAAAGAACTACACAATTCAAAAATATTTCAATCAAAATTTCCTTTAAGGAATTCTCAACTTTTCTAGTTGAAGTTTAAACCACTAATCGGTTTCTTTCAAGTTCATAGCCTAGAACTTGTTAGTATTTACTTCATTTTTGGTTTGCAGCATCTTAGGGTCTCAATGAGGTTTTAGATGTGTTGGAATGCCAAAGAGGAAGAGGTGTTGGCATGAATTGAGCCAAGGACAAACGGTTACAGTTCAAGGGGTGTCATTGTGATGTTCTTTGCCATAGCTGAGGTTCAAATCAATTTGGAATAGAAGACAAAGTCTTGGAAACGTTTTCTAGCCTTTATTTGGCTCATCACTGGGTGACCAAGTCTTGAATGCCACAACTTTGAGCTGGAAATGGAAGTGGAAGTAGCACAGGCTTGAGGAAGGACAACAGGATAAGGGCTGAAGACATGAGGCTGCTGAAGAGACCCAAAGAAGTGGTATAGACCATGACTGACCCTAGCTGAACCAATCATCTTCTTGCTTACATGCTCCTGAATAACACATGTGTTGGAGTGAAATGACACGTCAAGTTCACAAGACTCAGTCAGCTTGCTCAATGACATTAATTTGAAAGTAAATGAAGGCACATGCAACACATTTCTCAGTATAAGGTGAGGACTAACCTTAACTGTTCCCATATGAGTGACCATAGCATAATGTTTATTAAGTAATTTTACAGACATAGATGTGACAGAATGAAAAGAATCAAAGAGAGAAATAGAGTAACAAATATGGTCAGTGGCACCAGAATCTAAAATCCATATGTTTGAAGGTTCATGTAACACATTACCTTTCCCTTTATCAGAAGTGCTGGAATACTGAACAGGCATAACAGCATGATGTCCTCCACTACTTTCCTTCTCTCCCTGATTACTCTTGAAATTCTCCTTATGATCCTGTAACAAACTCATCAGCTGCATATATTGTTCATGTGTAAACATAGGAACAGACTGTGAAACTGAGTTAACTGCCACTTCATTACAGCCTTCACTTATCTGATATCTATCATACTCAATTCCTTCATACCCAGTAAATTCTTGTTCTCCTATTGTATCACCATCTACACAGTTTGCCTGACTCCTTGGTTTGTACCCTGGGGGGTATTCATATTTTTTATAACATCTATCTACAGTGTGCCCAACCATATTACAGTATGTACAAACTGGTGCTCTAGAATTTCCTTGTATGGATTTAGGAAAATCCTTTCTGAAACTTCTACCCGCAGGTCTCTGCCATCCTTGACCTGGAGTTGCAGATCCTCCAGGTCTAGGCATTGAACTTCCAAATTTACTGTTACTATTCACATTCATCACCATTGTAGGATTATTGTTAATCTGGCTCTGTGCTCCTGAGTAATTCAATTTTCTTTCAATTTTTACAGCCATGACAAAAGTAGTCTTAAGGTCAGGCAAAGGAACTGATGACAGATGCTGAGATTTTACTGGCTCAAATTCCTCAGTAAGTCCTTTGATGAACTTAATGACATAATAATCTTAGATAAACTTGTTAACCTGACTTGATACATTACAAGTACATGTATTACATACACAGCTAAGGAATGGATCTAAGTACCATTAACTCTTCCCATAACACTTTCAATCTGGTGTAATAATCAGTTACAGAACTCTCACCTTGCTTAATAGCATAGAATTGCTCATGTAAATCTGATAATCTGAATGCATCAGCATTCCCATACCTGTGTTTGAGATCATTCCATATGTCAATTGCGTTGTCAAACCACATCACGCCTTGTCCAATGGAAGGTATAACCAAATTGACAATCCACGATGCCACCATGTTGTTGGCTTTGCTCTAGGCTCCATACCTTCGGTTACCTTCATCTGGTTTAACTATTGCACCAGCTATGAAACCAGTTTTATTCTTAGATTCTAACGCTCTCCTAAATATTTTGCTCCAACCATGATAATTGTTTCCATCAAGCAAAGGCTGTACAAGAACGAGTGAGGGGCTATCACTCGGGTGTATGTACAATGGATCCTCGGAGAGATCAACATTAACCGCGTGAAAATTGTTCGAAGAACTGGAGGAATTCACGTTTGAGGCCATGAATGAGCCAAAATTCATCAGACGTCACCACCGAAAGCGCTCTGGTACCATGTAAAAAATCTCACAATTACAACTATACTGCAATGGAGCTGCAGTACTCAATAAGAACACAAACGAATTTTGAATGTTTCACAAAGATTACGAACAAATCAAAAAACTGATATAAAGAATCATCAAAATGATAAAAGAGAGAATTGAAAGTAAAACCAAGAATATCATTGAGGAAATCAAGTTTTGATCTACTGGGATTACATCGAGCACATTTGTAGCAAAATATCTATGGAGAAGATAACCGTTTGTATAAACTTACATTATTGTCCCTACGGTTATTTCGCTTTACATTGAAAACATAAGGGCATTCTTGTCTTTTCCTGGCATTTAAACATTTTGCGCGTTCTTCCTTTCTTCTTCAAGTGCAGCTGCAGCGAGTCTCGTATGCACCCTGCACCATCCTTCGTTTCTCATACACCACGTGCTCCCTCAACGTTTCTT
The DNA here is from genome assembly GCA_036186865.1 of Eustoma russellianum. Lineage (NCBI taxonomy): Eukaryota > Viridiplantae > Streptophyta > Magnoliopsida > Gentianales > Gentianaceae > Eustoma > Eustoma russellianum. The sequence goes on from AP025051.1 coordinate 14,613,213, forward strand.
TCAACAGCAACCGTCGATTAAACCTCCAATCCTAAGATTGCAATTCAATTTGACGTGGATCATCATCTAGTCTTCATGATCTTTGCCATCTCCTTCCTTCCTGATATTGCCTTCAGTTTTAACACCACATACACAAAATAATTTTGCAGCCCTCTTCCCCATCCAAGACATTCGGCCGAGCACCCTAGGAGAAGAAGGAGAAGTAATTTTGTCCAACCTCCAACCCCGATTGCAATTACGGTATAGTATAAACGGACAAAGTAAGAAATCGAATTATATTTGTTATGATTTTGTGAAATATATAGTGTTAATTTCGGTACTAACGTCGGATCATGCATGTATATTTTTGTCTTCATAGTTGGATGAATTTTATATGTATTATACATGTGTAGCCGAATTATATATTTGAATTTCTATACTTGTGAATTGATGAATATTAATTCTGCCTTGTCCGAAATTTGGAACCATTAGTGGCCGAGTTTACCTATATGTGTGAATGGTAAGTGATTTTCATATGATGATGGATTTGTATATGTTACAAGGTGTAATTATTAGGTATATGTATATGTGATTATAATTGCGATTTGTGTGTGCTTAACCGAGATATGTGTGGGGATGGGGAGTAGTTATACATTCAGCCAGGGGGCTGGTGAGGAATAAGTGTGATTCAAAATTGGATAAACATATGGATGGTAGATGTATAAATAACTGTGAATTAAAGTTAGGTTTTACTTGAGTTCGGGAAAAAATTTGAATTCTGAAAAATGGGATTTTTCACAGTTTGAGGGTGGTTTAACGTTGGAATTAGAAAAATATGAATTTTGGTGGTCGGAGGTGTCAAACAACGACGGCACATGGAGCTCACGCACCGGCCAAGTGGTGACGCATGCACAGGTGCTGTTAGGCATGAACTGTGCTTGCTGCCTGAGGTGTTAGATGTGGGAAAATATGAGTAGTGTGGAGTATGGAGGGAGGCCGAGGGGTATAGAGGGAGGGGGAGTGAAATTAGGGTTTGTGGAGTGGGAAGAGGACTAGGCCAAGGGTTTGGGGGTGGGGAAGGTCACTGGTCAGGCGGGCAGTAGAGGAGCCGAGGGGGATGGGGGTGAGGTGAGGTGAGGTGACGTAGTGGGTTGTGGAAAAAGTGGATCGAGAGAGGTGTGTGTATGTATGTACGTGTATATGCACATTTATGGGTGTGAGCATGTACATGTATATACATACATGTGAGTGGAGGTGGATAGGATATCGAAAAGTTGATATTTGTTATGATCGTAATTGGTATTTGGATATGTGTACTTGTATATGATCGAAATTGATTGTTGAAAAATATTTGGAAAATCGACACTTGTAAATCATTCTAAAATCCTGCATCGCATATTTTTAAAATCGCTCTTACAAGGATTGGTTCCAAACAAACGGACCGTCAATTGGGTCATCCAGGCACACATGACTATATCGATAGGCCGACTGGACACATCGACCATTGGGAGACCAATTCATAAGTCTTGCGATATAAGTCACTTGTAAGGCAAGTGCTATAGTCATCGAATCGAAATCCCATTTGAAACCATTATCGAAAATCATATCAAATATCTCATCACATCGAACTTGATATTTTGGGGGAAAAAAGCAAATTGGAAAATTGATTGACTTGCATCGCATCGATTTGGAAACTACATCGACGATTTTAGTTGTATTAACACTTGATTGGTTATCGATTAGCTGAATTGTTGATCGTTACTTTGTTGCTTGACTGGTATCAGGGTAAATTGGTAAATTTTATTTGCGAATGGGAAGCATGCTATTTTTCTATACTGCTATTTATTTTATAACACTTATTTTCCCGTGTATGATCTCATGGTAAATATAGTAAGGTTACTTGCTGGGCGAAGTGCCGCTCATACTATACTTTATCGTGGTTTTACAGATAGCCAGGACTACGACCTAGTATATGTCGAGGATGACCAGAAGTGGGGATTCGGAGATGTGAGGCTGATGTGAGAAGACTTTGGGTTTGTAGTGAAAATATTTTACGGAGTTGATGTTATGTACTTGTGAGACTTAGTATTTCCAATTCTTGTTATGACTTTGTATTACACTAGATTTTTCCTAGATTTTATATTTTATTGATGAATGATTATTTTGAATTTTTAATTTCTACGACTTCCGTTGCATCATTTTGCTGACGCGTAATTAATCATATCGACGCCTTGTATCTTCCTTAGCGATATACGGCGGATGAGTCGTTTCAAGTACTATAGCTCGGGACGGGTCGCTACAACAAATGTCTACGGAGCCTTGTCCAAAAAGTGTTTTTCTTTACTATTTTAATCAACGCAAATACATAAAATAGAATTGTTATAGAGAATTAAACTCTCCCTTAACTTATCATCTACAAGTCAATTTCGTTCACTAAATATGAAAAACACTCTTGAATGATTCAATCATTAACAACAATCAACAAGTTATCATATACGAGGAAAGAAGTTTCGTTTTTGTGATAACCCTTGTAAAAGAAAAGGGCAAACTATATCAGCGGCCCCTCAACTGTTCCCGAGAGTACATTTTGACCCCCATTTTTTTTGCAACTTTTGGCTCTTTCGATGTTTAAATGCGATATATTTTGGGCCGAGGAAATGTCACTTGGTAACCAAAAGTTTAGTCAATTGTTCAATTAACAGTTAAACGTTGATGAAACTAACTTAACAGCCAATTTTTTGAGAAATGGCTCACTTACAGCCAGAAACCAAGAAACAACTTACTACTACAGGTAATTGCTGACGTGACACTGTCGTGGTGAGTTTGGATATTTAGTGATTTTTAAAAAAAAATTAATTTTATTTTTTTAAAAAAATTTTATTTCTCAGAAAAAAATATTATTATTATTTTACCTTATATGAATTAGTAAAAAGTTAATATTACCCTCCATTTCATCTTCTTCATCCCCACTCCCCTCCTCCTCTCATGCCGCCCCCTCCGCCATTCACCACCACTATCACATCCTTCCACCATTTTCCAGATACACCGAATTTCACCAAGAAAAGCTACCAAAAAGTACTTCTCAGATAGAATTGATTATGCCTCCATCACTGCTCTCACTGTCAAAGCTACTGCTCCCACTCCCACTCGCACTATGGATTCGCCAAGCTCCCACATATAGGATGGCGATTGATGCTCGGAATCAGTGAAATCCCTTCAGTACTTATCAGTATAAGCTTGCTAACCATGCCCGAGTCTCTGCGTTGGCTCGTCATGCAGGGTCGACTCGGCGACGCCAAAGAAGTCTCAGAAAGAATCTCCGATTCGCTGGAAGCATCACGCCTCCGATTGGCCGACATTAAGGAAGCCGTCGGAATTCCAGAGCACTGCAACGACAAAATTGTTGAAGTCCCAAAAAAGCACCACGGCGAAGGTGTATGGAAAGAGCTTTTAATCCGCTCAAACCCCGCCGTCCGGCATATTTTGCTCAAGGTTGGAATTTTTGTTCAAGGTTGGGGTTGAGGGGGTGGGTCGTGTGAGCTGGTGGGATGGGGGGAAGGAGGAGTTTTATTAATATTATATTTTTTATCCATTTTTAGATTTTTTTTATTACCTTTTTAATAAATTTATTTAACTAAATTCAATTTTCAATTTTATTTATTTTTTAAATAATGGAGGTCGCTACGTGGCGACCCCTGATTGTTCAGTGCAGTCAACAGTCATTTTGGCTAAGTCAACAATCACAAAAAGGTTCTGTGGTTGTAAGTGAACCGTTTCTCAAAAAGACTGGCAATGAGTTTCATCAATGTTTTAAGTGAGTACTAAGCCAAATTTTTGGCTACCAACATTACCCTAATTTTGGGCCATCCGGCGAAAAGCTTCAGCGAAGTAGACAAATTGGAAGATAAAATTGTCTTTTTCTTTTACTTTTTTCAAAAAAAAATAACTTAAATATATTTTTCTTTTTAGTTTTTTTTCTCTCCTTCATCCTCCTTTTCCCCCGGGAAATCATACTGATTCGCAAGAATGGGCCATGGGAGAAGGAAGCGGTAAAGGGGCTGGAGTTTGCTGGTGACAGGAGATGGCAACCGTGCAGGAGCTGGTGATTTGGCGGATGAAAGGTTTTTGCGGGGGAGGAAGAAAGAAGAAGGGGAGGGGGTGTAAGGTCCGAAATACACTCTAGAGTAGGGGGTGAATAGAGTGTTTGGCTCTTTTGCGGAATTTTCTTGTTTTTCTCAACTCAAAAAGATATTCAAAATCAGAGCAAGAATTGGAGATGAGAGACAATGAAAGAGTACACCGGATATAGAGTGGTTCGAATCGTAAATGATTCTACTCCACTACCACTTTGTTTCCAAAGTGGATTTTCAACAACTACTCTTCTTATTATGAACAATAAGAACAACCACAGCAACACTTACACTAACACTTTAGTGTAAGCAACAACAACAGCAACTTCTTGCACAACACACTTGTGCAACTACAGCAACTACAGCTCTTAGCAAGAACAACTTCTTGCTTCCTCACAACTTCAACAAAAGTTCTCTCAAGAACTTCTCACAATGGGTTGAAGATATATAGTAAGGTTCACACTCTCTCACAAGTCTAAGCACAAGCTAGAGATCAAATGTTTATGGTTTCTCTTGTGCTTGACTCTCTCTCAATATACAAACAATGAAGATCAAAGAAAGCTAAACAAGCTTTAAACAAATTTACAAGTATGAGAGAAATATACAACAATGTAAAGTGAAGCTAGATGATGTTGAAAGTGTGTCATTGCTTCATCCAAGCCTCCTCTATTTATAGATGAAGTTCACCACGTTTTTTGAGGCTCTCCACCAAGTCTTCATCTTCAAAAATGTCAAGATAGTGCCCAAATAGTCTTTAGCCACCCTATGGAGTGATTTGATCTTGGATAGCCACCCTAGAGAATCTTAGACATGTATACAATAGTCAAAGAAGCATGTAGTATGTTGGGTTAAAGTCCACAAGAAATTTGAGCAAGATTGGAGAGAGAAAACATCATAAATCTCCCTTGGATTTTGTTCCAACGTTTGAAAAATTTTGAATTCTGGAGACGTCGATCGATCTACGTGCCAGAGCTGAGAGATCGACGTCTCTCAGTCAGACGTCGATCGATCGACGTGAGTCTGCTGAGAGATCGACGTCTCTGAGTCAGACGTCGATCGATCGACGTGTGCCTGCTGAGAGATCGACGTCTCTCAATCAGACGTCGATCGATCGACGTGTGCCTGCTGAGAGATCGACGTCTCTCAGTCAGACGTCGATCGATCGACGTGTGCCTGCTGAGAGATCGATGTCTCTCAATCAGACGTCGATCGATCGACGTATGTCTGCTGAGAGATCGACGTCTCTCAGTCAGACGTCGATCGATCGACGTATGTCTGGCTGAGAGATCGACGTCTCTCAGTCAGATGTCGATCGATCGACATACCTTATACTGAGAGATCTACGTCTCTCAGTTATACGTCGATCGATCCATGTCTCTTGACGTGGATCTAAGATCTCAAACGTTTTCCAAGTTTTTCATGGATCTTGCCATGTGGTACCTGAGGGGATGACGTGTTTTTCAACCGGTCTATGAGAGATTTACGTTTCGCACATGTTTAATTTATTTTGAACTTAAGGTGTGAAATCAAACATCTTTTTATATCATCAAAACATTTTATAATCTTACAATCTCCCCCCTTTTTGATGATTTCAAAACCAAGATTCTAAAAAGTTTTTGCTCCGTTTCAATTGTCTGAATGTTTCAAAATTTGAAAAACATCAATCTCCCCCTAAGTATATGCACTCTTTACTTTCTACAAAAAATCAATTTTGAACCCAATCAAAATACTTTTCCTTACATTTGCTCCCCCTCAACCAATCAACAATTTTCAATGGTTTGTATTTTTCAAACTTTTTGCCAAAAGCAATTTTCCATTGTAACACATAAGCCACTTAAGCAACATGCCATTTTTCATCAAGCCAAAAACCAATCAAATATACCAAGATCTTAACAGTGCCAATAATGTCAACAAGCCATAGTACCCATAGTACCAATAAGTATTGGTTTTGAAATAAGTCAAAACCAATACTTAAGTCATTCTCCCCCTTTTTGAAAGCATCAAACAAGAGTAAAGTTAAAGCACAAACACTTTCAACACATAACTAAGCTAGAAAAAAAATCGTCTAGTCTTCATCAGATGAAAACGTGACTCCAGGAATGCACGCTTTCATCTTGGCCTTGAACTTGGCAAATGTTGATTCATGCACCGTCACTTTGCCCTTTAGCTCGTCAACCTCCTGTTGAAGACTGAGGACTTGAGCTTGGAGTTCCGGGACATTTGAGCTTAAACGACTTGTTTGAGCTTGAGTCTCCGGTTCAGGAATGGGTGCCTCATTCGGAATGCCTTCTTCTTCTCTTTCTTCTTCCTCTTGCTCTTTCCTCATTGCCTCTTTTCTAGATTTCAGGATTTGTTGGATGTTGGCTTTGTCATAGTAGTCCTTGTGCGTTATATTGTCAACATCCATATCATCCACATAAATTCCCGACTTCACAAGCATTCTATAGATAAGATTACTGTAGGGAAGGGCCTTGTTTTGTTTGGCTCTTTTGCGGAATTTTCTTGTTTTTCTCAACTCAAAAAGATATTCAAAATCAGAGCAAGAATTGGAGATGAGAGACAATGAAAGAGTACACCGGATATAGAGTGGTTCGAATCGTAAATGATTCTACTCCACTACCACTTTGTTTCCAAAGTGGATTTTCAACAACTACTCTTCTTATTATGAACAATAAGAACAACCACAGCAACACTTACACTAACACTTTAGTGTAAGCAACAACAACAGCAACTTCTTGCACAAAACACTAGTGCAACTACAGCAACTACAGCTCTTAGCAAGAACAACTTCTTGCTTCCTCACAACTTCAACAAAAGTTCTCTCAAGAACTTCTCACAATGGGTTGAAGATATATAGTAAGGTTCACACTCTCTCACAAGTCTAAGCACAAGCTAGAGATCAAATGTTTATGGTTCCTCTTGTGCTTGACTCTCTCTCAATATACAAACAATGAAGATCAAAGAAAGCTAATCAAGCTTTAAACAAATTTACAAGTATGAGAGAAATATACAACAATGTAAAGTGAAGCTAGATGATGTTGAAAGTGTGTCATTGCTTCATCCAAGCCTCCTCTATTTATAGATGAAGTTCACCACGTTTTTTGAGGCTCTCCACCAAGTCTTCATCTTCAAAAATGTCAAGATAGTGCCCAAATAGTCTTTAGCCACCCTATGGAGTGATTTGATCTTGGATAGCCACCCTAGAGAATCTTAGACATGTATACAATAGTCAAAGAAGCATGTAGTATGTTGGGTTAAAGTCCACAAGAAATTTGAGCAAGATTGGAGAGAGAAAACATCATAAATCTCCCTTGGATTTTGTTCCAACGTTTGAAAAATTTTGAATTCTGGAGACGTCGATCGATCTACGTGCCAGAGCTGAGAGATCGACGTCTCTCAGTCAGACGTCGATCGATCGACGTGAGTCTGCTGAGAGATCGACGTCTCTGAGTCAGACGTCGATTGACCGACGTGTGCCTGCTGAGAGATCGACGTCTCTCAGTCAGACGTCGATCGATCGATGTGTGCCTGCTGAGAGATCGACGTCTCTCAGTCAGACGTCGATCGATCGACGTGTGCCTGCTGAGAGATCGACGTCTCTCAGTCAGACGTCGATCGATCGACGTATGTCTGCTGAGAGATCGACGTCTCTCAGTCAGACGTCGATCGATCGACGTATGTCTGGCTGAGAGATCGACGTCTCTCAGTCAGATGTCGATCGATCGACATACCTTATACTGAGAGATCTACGTCTCTCAGTTATACGTCGATCGATCCATGTCTCTTGACGTGGATCTAAGATCTCAAACGTTTTCCAAGTTTTTCATGGATCTTGCCATGTGGTACCTGAGGGGATGACGTGTTTTTCAACCGGTCTATGAGAGATTTACGTTTCGCACATGTTTAATTTATTTTGAACTTAAGGTGTGAAATCAAACATCTTTTTATATCATCAAAACATTTTATAATCTTACAATCTCCCCCCTTTTTGATGATTTCAAAACCAAGATTCTAAAAAGTTTTTGCTCCGTTTCAATTGTCTGAATGTTTCAAAATTTGAAAAACATCAATCTCCCCCTAAGTATATGCACTCTTTACTTTCTACAAAAAATCAATTTTGAACCCAATCAAAATACTTTTCCTTACATTTGCTCCCCCTCAACCAATCAACAATTTTCAATGGTTTGCATTTTTCAAACTTTTTGCCAAAAGCAATTTTCCATTGTAACACATAAGCCACTTAAGCAACATGCCATTTTTCATCAAGCCAAAAACCAATCAAATATACCAAGATCTTAACAGTGCCAATAATGTCAACAAGCCATAGTACCCATAGTACCAATAAGTATTGGTTTTGAAATAAGTCAAAACCAATACTTAAGTCATTCTCCCCCTTTTTGAAAGCATCAAACAAGAGTAAAGTTAAAGCACAAACACTTTCAACACATAACTAAGCTAGAAAAAAAATCGTCTAGTCTTCATCAGATGAAAACGTGACTCCAGGAATGCACGCTTTCATCTTGGCCTTGAACTTGGCAAATCTTGATTCATGCACCGTCACTTTGCCCTTTAGCTCGTCAACCTCCTGTTGAAGACTGAGGACTTGAGCTTGGAGTTCCGGGACATTTGAGCTTAAACGACTTGTTTGAGCTTGAGTCTCCGGTTCAGGAATGGGTGCCTCATTCGGAATGCCTTCTTCTTCTCTTTCTTCTTCCTCTTGCTCTTTCCTCATTGCCTCTTTTCTAGATTTCAGGATTTGTTGGATGTTGGCTTTGTCATAGTAGTCCTTGTGCGTTATATTGTCAACATCCATATCATCCACATAAATTCCCGACTTCACAAGCATTCTATAGATAAGATTACTGTAGGGAAGGGCCTTGTTTTGTTTGGCTCTTTTGCGGAATTTTCTTGTTTTTCTCAACTCAAAAAGATATTCAAAATCAGAGCAAGAATTGGAGATGAGAGACAATGAAAGAGTACACCGGATATAGAGTGGTTCGAATCGTAAATGATTCTACTCCACTACCACTTTGTTTCCAAAGTGGATTTTCAACAACTACTCTTCTTATTATGAACAATAAGAACAACCACAGCAACACTTACACTAACACTTTAGTGTAAGCAACAACAACAGCAACTTCTTGCACAAAACACTTGTGCAACTACAGCAACTACAGCTCTTAGCAAGAACAACTTCTTGCTTCCTCACAACTTCAACAAAAGTTCTCTCAAGAACTTCTCACAATGGGTTGAAGATATATAGTAAGGTTCACACTCTCTCACAAGTCTAAGCACAAGCTAGAGATCAAATGTTTATGGTTCCTCTTGTGCTTGACTCTCTCTCAATATACAAACAATGAAGATCAAAGAAAGCTAATCAAGCTTTAAACAAATTTACAAGTATGAGAGAAATATACAACAATGTAAAGTGAAGCTAGATGATGTTGAAAGTGTGTCATTGCTTCATCCAAGCCTCCTCTATTTATAGATGAAGTTCACCACGTTTTTTGAGGCTCTCCACCAAGTCTTCATCTTCAAAAATGTCAAGATAGTGCCCAAATAGTCTTTAGCCACCCTATGGAGTGATTTGATCTTGGATAGCCACCCTAGAGAATCTTAGACATGTATACAATAGTCAAAGAAGCATGTAGTATGTTGGGTTAAAGTCCACAAGAAATTTGAGCAAGATTGGAGAGAGAAAACATCATAAATCTCCCTTGGATTTTGTTCCAACGTTTGAAAAATTTTGAATTCTGGAGACGTCGATCGATCTACGTGCCAGAGCTGAGAGATCGACGTCTCTCAGTCAGACGTCGATCGATCGACGTGAGTCTGCTGAGAGATCGACGTCTCTGAGTCAGACGTCGATCGATCGACGTGTGCCTGCTGAGAGATCGACGTCTCTCAGTCAGACGTCGATCGATCGACGTGTGCCTGCTGAGAGATCGACGTCTCTCAGTCAGACGTCGATCGATCGACGTATGTCTGCTGAGAGATCGACGTCTCTCAGTCAGACGTCGATCGATCGACGTATGTCTGGCTGAGAGATCGACGTCTCTCAGTCAGACGTCGATCGATCGACATACCTTATACTGAGAGATCTACGTCTCTCAGTTATACGTCGATCGATCCATGTCTCTTGACGTGGATCTAAGATCTCAAACGTTTTCCAAGTTTTTCATGGATCTTGCCATGTGGTACCTGAGGGGATGACGTGTTTTTCAACCGGTCTATGAGAGATTTACGTTTCGCACATGTTTAATTTATTTTGAACTTAAGGTGTGAAATCAAACATCTTTTTATATCATCAAAACATTTTATAATCTTACAATCTCCCCCCTTTTTGATGATTTCAAAACCAAGATTCTAAAAAGTTTTTGCTCCGTTTCAATTGTCTGAATGTTTCAAAATTTGAAAAACATCAATCTCCCCCTAAGTATATGCACTCTTTACTTTCTACAAAAAATCAATTTTGAACCCAATCAAAATACTTTTCCTTACATTTGCTCCCCCTCAACCAATCAACAATTTTCAATGGTTTGCATTTTTCAAACTTTTTGCCAAAAGCAATTTTCCATTGTAACACATAAGCCACTTAAGCAACATGCCATTTTTCATCAAGCCAAAAACCAATCAAATATACCAAGATCTTAACAGTGCCAATAATGTCAACAAGCCATAGTACCCATAGTACCAATAAGTATTGGTTTTGAAATAAGTCAAAACCAATACTTAAGTCATTCTCCCCCTTTTTGAAAGCATCAAACAAGAGTAAAGTTAAAGCACAAACACTTTCAACACATAACTAAGCTAGAAAAAAAATCGTCTAGTCTTCATCAGATGAAAACGTGACTCCAGGAATGCACGCTTTCATCTTGGCCTTGAACTTGGCAAATCTTGATTCATGCACCGTCACTTTGCCCTTTAGCTCGTCAACCTCCTGTTGAAGACTGAGGACTTGAGCTTGGAGTTCCGGGACATTTGAGCTTAAACGACTTGTTTGAGCTTGAGTCTCCGGTTCAGGAATGGGTGCCTCATTCGGAATGCCTTCTTCTTCTCTTTCTTCTTCCTCTTGCTCTTTCCTCATTGCCTCTTTTCTAGATTTCAGGATTTGTTGGATGTTGGCTTTGTCATAGTAGTCCTTGTGCGTTATATTGTCAACATCCATATCATCCACATAAATTCCCGACTTCACAAGCATTCTATAGATAAGATTACTGTAGGGAAGGGCCTTGTTTTGTTTGGCTCTTTTGCGGAATTTTCTTGTTTTTCTCAACTCAAAAAGATATTCAAAATCAGAGCAAGAATTGGAGATGAGAGACAATGAAAGAGTACACCGGATATAGAGTGGTTCGAATCGTAAATGATTCTACTCCACTACCACTTTGTTTCCAAAGTGGATTTTCAACAACTACTCTTCTTATTATGAACAATAAGAACAACCACAGCAACACTTACACTAACACTTTAGTGTAAGCAACAACAACAGCAACTTCTTGCACAAAACACTTGTGCAACTACAGCAACTACAGCTCTTAGCAAGAACAACTTCTTGCTTCCTCACAACTTCAACAAAAGTTCTCTCAAGAACTTCTCACAATGGGTTGAAGATATATAGTAAGGTTCACACTCTCTCACAAGTCTAAGCACAAGCTAGAGATCAAATGTTTATGGTTCCTCTTGTGCTTGACTCTCTCTCAATATACAAACAATGAAGATCAAAGAAAGCTAATCAAGCTTTAAACAAATTTACAAGTATGAGAGAAATATACAACAATGTAAAGTGAAGCTAGATGATGTTGAAAGTGTGTCATTGCTTCATCCAAGCCTCCTCTATTTATAGATGAAGTTCACCACGTTTTTTGAGGCTCTCCACCAAGTCTTCATCTTCAAAAATGTCAAGATAGTGCCCAAATAGTCTTTAGCCACCCTATGGAGTGATTTGATCTTGGATAGCCACCCTAGAGAATCTTAGACATGTATACAATAGTCAAAGAAGCATGTAGTATGTTGGGTTAAAGTCCACAAGAAATTTGAGCAAGATTGGAGAGAGAAAACATCATAAATCTCCCTTGGATTTTGTTCCAACGTTTGAAAAATTTTGAATTCTGGAGACGTCGATCGATCTACGTGCCAGAGCTGAGAGATCGACGTCTCTCAGTCAGACGTCGATCGATCGACGTGAGTCTGCTGAGAGATCGACGTCTCTGAGTCAGACGTCGATCGATCGACGTGTGCCTGCTGAGAGATCGACGTCTCTCAGTCAGACGTCGATCGATCGACGTGTGCCTGCTGAGAGATCGACGTCTCTCAGTCAGACGTCGATCGATCGACGTGTGCCTGCTGAGAGATCGACGTCTCTCAGTCAGACGTCGATCGATCGACGTATGTCTGCTGAGAGATCGACGTCTCTCAGTCAGACGTCGATCGATCGACGTATGTCTGGCTGAGAGATCGACGTCTCTCAGTCAGATGTCGATCGATCGACATACCTTATACTGAGAGATCTACGTCTCTCAGTTATACGTCGATCGATCCATGTCTCTTGACGTGGATCTAAGATCTCAAACGTTTTCCAAGTTTTTCATGGATCTTGCCATGTGGTACCTGAGGGGATGACGTGTTTTTCAACCGGTCTATGAGAGATTTACGTTTCGCACATGTTTAATTTATTTTGAACTTAAGGTGTGAAATCAAACATCTTGTTATATCATCAAAACATTTTATAATCTTACAATCTCCCCCCTTTTTGATGATTTCAAAACCAAGATTCTAAAAAGTTTTTGCTCCGTTTCAATTGTCTGAATGTTTCAAAATTTGAAAAACATCAATCTCCCCCTAAGTATATGCACTCTTTACTTTCTACAAAAAATCAATTTTGAACCCAATCAAAATACTTTTCCTTACATTTGCTCCCCCTCAACCAATCAACAATTTTCAATGGTTTGCATTTTTCAAACTTTTTGCCAAAAGCAATTTTCCATTGTAACACATAAGCCACTTAAGCAACATGCCATTTTTCATCAAGCCAAAAACCAATCAAATATACCAAGATCTTAACAGTGCCAATAATGTCAACAAGCCATAGTACCCATAGTACCAATAAGTATTGGTTTTGAAATAAGTCAAAACCAATACTTAAGTCATTCTCCCCCTTTTTGAAAGCATCAAACAAGAGTAAAGTTAAAGCACAAACACTTTCAACACATAACTAAGCTAGAAAAAAAATCGTCTAGTCTTCATCAGATGAAAACGTGACTCCAGGAATGCACGCTTTCATCTTGGCCTTGAACTTGGCAAATCTTGATTCATGCACCGTCACTTTGCCCTTTAGCTCGTCAACCTCCTGTTGAAGACTGAGGACTTGAGCTTGGAGTTCCGGGACATTTGAGCTTAAACGACTTGTTTGAGCTTGAGTCTCCGGTTCAGGAATGGGTGCCTCATTCGGAATGCCTTCTTCTTCTCTTTCTTCTTCCTCTTGCTCTTTCCTCATTGCCTCTTTTCTAGATTTCAGGATTTGTTGGATGTTGGCTTTGTCATAGTAGTCCTTGTGCGTTATATTGTCAACATCCATATCATCCACATAAATTCCCGACTTCACAAGCATTCTATAGATAAGATTACTGTAGGGAAGGGCCTTGTTTTGTTTGGCTCTTTTGCGGAATTTTCTTGTTTTTCTCAACTCAAAAAGATATTCAAAATCAGAGCAAGAATTGGAGATGAGAGACAATGAAAGAGTACACCGGATATAGAGTGGTTCGAATCGTAAATGATTCTACTCCACTACCACTTTGTTTCCAAAGTGGATTTTCAACAACTACTCTTCTTATTATGAACAATAAGAACAACCACAGCAACACTTACACTAACACTTTAGTGTAAGCAACAACAACAGCAACTTCTTGCACAAAACACTTGTGCAACTACAGCAACTACAGCTCTTAGCAAGAACAACTTCTTGCTTCCTCACAACTTCAACAAAAGTTCTCTCAAGAACTTCTCACAATGGGTTGAAGATATATAGTAAGGTTCACACTCTCTCACAAGTCTAAGCACAAGCTAGAGATCAAATGTTTATGGTTCCTCTTGTGCTTGACTCTCTCTCAATATACAAACAATGAAGATCAAAGAAAGCTAATCAAGCTTTAAACAAATTTACAAGTATGAGAGAAATATACAACAATGTAAAGTGAAGCTAGATGATGTTGAAAGTGTGTCATTGCTTCATCCAAGCCTCCTCTATTTATAGATGAAGTTCACCACGTTTTTTGAGGCTCTCCACCAAGTCTTCATCTTCAAAAATGTCAAGATAGTGCCCAAATAGTCTTTAGCCACCCTATGGAGTGATTTGATCTTGGATAGCCACCCTAGAGAATCTTAGACATGTATACAATAGTCAAAGAAGCATGTAGTATGTTGGGTTAAAGTCCACAAGAAATTTGAGCAAGATTGGAGAGAGAAAACATCATAAATCTCCCTTGGATTTTGTTCCAACGTTTGAAAAATTTTGAATTCTGGAGACGTCGATCGATCTACGTGCCAGAGCTGAGAGATCGACGTCTCTCAGTCAGACGTCGATCGATCGACGTGAGTCTGCTGAGAGATCGACGTCTCTGAGTCAGACGTCGATCGATCGACGTGTGCCTGCTGAGAGATCGACGTCTCTCAGTCAGACGTCGATCGATCGACGTGTGCCTGCTGAGAGATCGACGTCTCTCAGTCAGACGTCGATCGATCGACGTGTGCCTGCTGAGAGATCGACGTCTCTCAGTCAGACGTCGATCGATCGACGTATGTCTGCTGAGAGATTGACGTCTCTCAGTCAGACGTCGATCGATCGACGTATGTCTGGCTGAGAGATCGACGTCTCTCAGTCAGATGTCGATCGATCGACATACCTTATACTGAGAGATCTACGTCTCTCAGTTATACGTCGATCGATCCATGTCTCTTGACGTGGATCTAAGATCTCAAACGTTTTCCAAGTTTTTCATGGATCTTGCCATGTGGTACCTGAGGGGATGACGTGTTTTTCAACCGGTCTATGAGAGATTTACGTTTCGCACATGTTTAATTTATTTTGAACTTAAGGTGTGAAATCAAACATCTTTTTATATCATCAAAACATTTTATAATCTTACAATCTCCCCCCTTTTTGATGATTTCAAAACCAAGATTCTAAAAAGTTTTTGCTCCGTTTCAATTGTCTGAATGTTTCAAAATTTGAAAAACATCAATCTCCCCCTAAGTATATGCACTCTTTACTTTCTACAAAAAATCAATTTTGAACCCAATCAAAATACTTTTCCTTACATTTGCTCCCCCTCAACCAATCAACAATTTTCAATGGTTTGCATTTTTCAAACTTTTTGTCAAAAGCAATTTTCCATTGTAACACATAAGCCACTTAAGCAACATGCCATTTTTCATCAAGCCAAAAACCAATCAAATATACCAAGATCTTAACAGTGCCAATAATGTCAACAAGCCATAGTACCCATAGTACCAATAAGTATTGGTTTTGAAATAAGTCAAAACCAATACTTAAGTCATTCTCCCCCTTTTTGAAAGCATCAAACAAGAGTAAAGTTAAAGCACAAACACTTTCAACACATAACTAAGCTAGAAAAAAAATCGTCTAGTCTTCATCAGATGAAAACGTGACTCCAGGAATGCACGCTTTCATCTTGGCCTTGAACTTGGCAAATCTTGATTCATGCACCGTCACTTTGCCCTTTAGCTCGTCAACCTCCTGTTGAAGACTGAGGACTTGAGCTTGGAGTTCCGGGACATTTGAGCTTAAACGACTTGTTTGAGCTTGAGTCTCCGGTTCAGGAATGGGTGCCTCATTCGGAATGCCTTCTTCTTCTCTTTCTTCTTCCTCTTGCTCTTTCCTCATTGCCTCTTTTCTAGATTTCAGGATTTGTTGGATGTTGGCTTTGTCATAGTAGTCCTTGTGCGTTATATTGTCAACATCCATATCATCCACATAAATTCCCGACTTCACAAGCATTCTATAGATAAGATTACTGTAGGGAAGGGCCTTGTTTTGTTTGGTTGCGGCTTCCACTACGTTCGTCATAAAAAGGTTTCCAAAGTTAACCTTCTCTCGGTTAGCTATTCTATATGCTATGTAAAAGTCGAGGTTACTAGGCAATTTGGCAGATTTACCATTGACACAGAATGTAACAATGGCAAGAAGGGTACGGTAAACCAAAGGCATATCATTAGTGTTTTTACTAGGATGAAAACCTAAGAAGGTTTTCACCTCATCTTCAGAAACCTTCCACCTAGCCGTATCCCATTTCCAAGTATCAAACTCATAGTATCCTTCATTTGGCACACCAATCAAATTGCAGATTTTTGCAATTGTTAACCTCAAATGATGTCCATCAATAACCGAGTTTAGAGCAAAAGGAATACCATTCAAATACTCAATCCATAAGTTTGCATAAAAAAGCCTTGTATACGTAGTGGACATTTTGAGCATCTCTTGTTGATTCCAAATACTCCTCCACTCTTGAAAATCTAACCACTCAATGATGTCTCTTAGTTCATCATTGCTTAGAATATCGTTTATTCTAAGCAATTTGAGTGGGATAGTGGCTCTCTCATCATCTTCCCACTTATTAAACAAATTTTGAGAATGTCTAAAGATATAACTTACGTGCCCAGGGATTAGGGGTTCCTCCAAAGCATCCTTTGCATCTTTGGTTTTGACCCAAGGGAAGTTTGAGAGGGTCAACTCACTCCTAAGCTCTTCAAGTACTTGAGCCCCAAATTTCATATCCAAAAAAAAAAACTGTTCTAGCCCTAAAAATTCTCCTCAAATGTCTTCAAGAAGCAAGAATACAACCAAGAGACCAAGATCCTCTAGGGGTGAAGGCTCAAGCTCTTCTCGTGGTCAATCCTCTCAACCTAGAAGAAAGCATTGTAAAGATATCTGCCAATTGGTCATTTGTTGAAACAAACTCAATGCATACCAAACCTTTTTGGATGCAATCTCTTATGAAGTGATGCCTCACTTCAATGTGTTTTGTTCTACTATGATGAACCGGGTTTTGTGCTATACTTATGGCTGAGGTATTATCACATAAGATGGGAACTTTATCAAACTTAACATTGTAATCATTCAATGTGTTTGTCATCCAAAGTAGTTGTGCACAACATGAAGCGGCCGATATATATTCGGATTCCGCCGTTGAAAGTGACACACTATTTTGTTTCTTGGAAAACCAAGAAACTAAGCAATCTCCAAGGAATTGACATGTTCCGGACGTGCTCTTCCTATCAACAAGGTTTCCGGCATAGTCGGAGTCACTATACCCTCTTAAATCAAAACATCCATTTTTGGGATAAAACAATCCAAAGTTCAAAGTTCCTTTTAAATACCTAAAGATACGTTTAATGGCAACTAAATGCGATTCCTTAGGCATACTTTGAAATCTAGCACATAAGCACACAGCATGCAAAATATCCGGCCTACTGGCGGTCAAATAAAGTAAACTACCAATCATACCCCTATATTTTGTTACCTCAACCGGCTTTCCTTTTTCGTCTTTGTCAAGCTTTGTACTTGTGCTCATCGGAGTACTCACACTTCTTCCATCCTCGAATTTGTACTTCTTGAGCAAATCCTTTGTGTACTTTGTTTGAGATATGTATACTCCATCTTGAGTTTGCTTGATTTGTAGACCAAGAAAGTAGTTGAGTTCACCCATCATGCTCATTTCAAATTCTCCTTCCATTAATTTTGCAAAATGCTTACAAAGAGAATCATTAGTAGCACCAAATATGATATCATCCACATAAATTTGAACAAGCAATTGATGGTTTCCTTGTTCTTTAATAAAAAGAGTAGTGTCGACTTTTCCTCTTGAAAACTCGTTTTCAAGTAGGAAGTTACTTAACCTATCATACCAAGCCCTAGGAGCTTGTTTAAGTCCATAAAGGGCCTTTTTGAGTCTAAAAACATGATTTGGATAATCATGATTTTCAAACCCCGGAGGTTGAGCTACATAGACCTCTTCTTGAATTATTCCATTCAAGAATGCGGATTTCACATCCATTTGATATAGTTTGAAATCCTTATAGCATG
Source organism: Eustoma russellianum (assembly GCA_036186865.1). NCBI lineage: Eukaryota > Viridiplantae > Streptophyta > Magnoliopsida > Gentianales > Gentianaceae > Eustoma > Eustoma russellianum. The sequence continues at coordinate 14,631,420 of AP025051.1, forward strand.
CATATGCTAATAACATCCTAATAGCTTCTAACCTAGCCACGGGGGCAAAAGTTTCATCGTAGTCTATGCCTTCCTCTTGCCTATAGCCTTGGGCTACTAACCTAGCTTTGTTTCTAGTGATGTTTCCTTTATCATCCATTTTGTTTCTAAATACCCATTTAGTGCCAATTACGGGATGATCACTAGGTTTAGCAACTAATTCCCACACATCACTTCTTTCAAATTGATTTAATTCTTCTTGCATAGCTAATACCCAATCTTCATCATTTATTGCTTCTTTTATATTTTTAGGCTCAACTTGTGAAATGAAGGCATTTTCATTGAATTTTCTCCTTGTCATTACACCTTGGCTAGTTTCACCTAGTATCAACTCTTTAGGGTGATCTTTTCTATATTTATATGAATCCGGCAAATTTGAGGTATCCCCTCCTACTTCTTCATCTTCAACCTTAGGTTCAAGTGGATCAATCCTAAGGTCGATGACAATATTACCTTTTGGATTCTCAAATTTTTCTATATGACTTACTTCGATTATTTCATCTTCATCATCATCATTATTATCGTTTGACTTATCATCGATGAATTCACTAAACTTGACATGAATTGATTCTTCCACTTTCATACTTCTCTTATTATATACTCTAAATGCTTTGCCATTTTGAGCATAACCCATAAAGATTCCTTCATCCGCTTTGAAGTCGAGTTTATCCAAGTTGTCTTTGGTGTTAAGTATAAAACACTTACAACCAAAAACCTTGAAATAACCAATATTTGGTACTCTACCTTTCCAAAGCTCATAAGGAGTCTTTTTGAGAAATGGTCTCAAATAAACTCTATTGATCACATGACAAGCGGTATTTACCGCTTCGGCCCAAAAATATTTGGGTAGCTCAAATTCGTTTAGCATGGCTCTACTCATTTCTTGAAGTGTTCTATTTTTCCTTTCCGCAACACCATTTTGTTGAGGAGTTCTTGGAGCTGAAAAATTGTGTCCATACCCTTTGGATACACAAAATTCTTGAAATTCTCCATCAAACTCACCACCTCTATCACTTCTAATTTCCTTAATTGTGTCTTCTCTTTGATTTTCTAATCTCTTACAAAGCTTTATAAATTCTTGACATGCATCATTCTTTTTAGCTAAGAACATTACCCAAGTGTACCTAGAGTAGTCATCTACCACCACAAAGGTGTAATGTTTTCCACTTAGGCTTGATGTACCAATATCCCCATACAAATCCATATGAAGCAATTGTAGAGGTTTGGTGGTGGAGATTTCACTTTTGGGCTTGAAACTTGTTTTAACAAGTTTTGCCTTTTGACAAGTGTCGCATAAGCCATGGTTTTCGAAATTCAATTTTAGAAGACCTTGGACTTTTTCATTTTTGCAAATCTCTTTGAAATTCTTAAAACTAATGTGTCCAAGTCGTCTATGCCATAGTTGAGTCAAATCATTTTTGGCAACTAGGCAAGAAACATTTTGTGATATCAATTCATGTGTGCTAAATTTGTAAACATCATTTTTACGAATGGCTTCAAAAACAATCTTATCGTTCTTTTTCACAACACATTTTCTTTTCGCAAACTCAATTTGAAAATTAGCATCACATAGTTGGCTAACACTTATCAAATTATACTTAAGCCCTTCTACATATAGTACATTATTAATAGTAAAGGAAGAATTACCAATTTCTCCATGTCCAAGGATTTTGGCTCTCTCATTGCCAAAATGCACCGTTCCACCATCTTGGAGCTTGAGCTTGGTGAACAACGTCTTGTCTCCGGTCATGTGAGTTCAACATCCGCTGTCCATAAGCCATTTGGTTCCTTCTTCTTTGGCTACTCCATTTATCTTGAGAGCCTACAAAACCAAAAGATGTATGCATTGGTACCCTTTGATGGTTGGGTCCTTTAGGATTAGTTTTTCGACCCTTAGGCTTCCAAACATATGTGCTTTCAAATCGAGCTTTACATGCTTTCTTTACATGTCCTAGTTTGTTGCAATAAAAACAAGTGGGTACATGCTTTGGTTTAGAAGATGATGAATTTTGTTGTGTTTTTCTATTGTTTGTCTTTTTCTTCAAGGACTTAGGTTTAATAGAAGAAGATGATGAGTTAAATCCTAAACCGGATTTATCATTTCCAATCCTTTGATTTCCAAGTAGTATGTCTAAGTTGTTTTTACCATTTGTTAGTCTTTGTAAGTCTAATTTTAGTTTTTCACATTCTTTTCTAATTTCTTCATTTTCAAGAGCTACGGTTTTATGCATAGTAAGTATGATATCATGCTCTTGAAACATCAAAATATTTTTGTCATGCAAGCTCTTATTTTCTAAAATGCATTTCTTGAATTCTTTCTTCAAATGCTTATATTTTAAATTTAATTTTTCAAAGTCATCTTGCAAGTCTCCTATTTCATCATGCAAATTTGAAGGATTAGAACTTACCTCAAGGTCATCTTCAATTGCCATAAGACAAGTATGTTGAACCTTTGGATTTTCAATCATTGCTACAAGTCCAACACCTTGATCTTCACTCTCTTCTCCTTCCGATTCCGAAAGAAGATCATCCCACGTGGTTACCTCCGCATTGAGGGCTTTCTTCTTTTGAGGAAAGACCTTCTTTTCTTGCTTTTGTGGCTCTTTTACGTGGCAATCGGCAATGAAGTGACCGGGTCGACCACATCTATAGCAATTTTCACTTGCTTCTTTTTCTTTAGATGGTTTCTTGAAAAACTTTATTGCTTGAGCTTTGTTTCTAGTTGCCATTCTTCTAAATTTTCTTACAAGAAGGGCAACTTCCTCATCCGAATCATCGGACTCTACCACCAATCCTTTGTGTGATGCTTGTGTAGGCTTGATAGGATTCATCCTATTTTGTTCATCAATAAGAATTTCATGAGTAAGAAGATTACCGGATAGCTCATCAAGAGTAAGAGTCTTGAGATTCTTTGATTCGGTGATGGCGGTGACTTTGGGTGTCCATTCTCTTGGCAAGGAGTTTAGGAGTTTTGAGACAAGGTCTTCGTTTGAGATTTTCTTGTCAACCATAGAGAGTTGATTCACTATTCGTGTGAATCGGTCGATTGTCTCCTCAATCTTCTCACCGCTCTTCATTCCGAACATCTCATACTCCTTCATGAGCATGAGTCTTTTGGCCATTCTTACTTGCTCAGTTCCTTCATGTATCATTTCAAGCCTTTTCCATGCCTCGTGGGCTATTTCAAGGCCTTGGAGTCTAATGAGCTCAGTGGTAGTTAGAGCACTTGAGAGAATGTCAAAAGCTTTACCATTAATGGCGAACTTTATCTTCTCTTCGTCGGTGTAGTCATCCTCATCTTTAAACATTGATTCTCCTTTTGAGTTGGTAATCATTGGAACTTCAATTCCTTTGACAACAGCTCTCCATATATCAAATCCACAGCCTTTCAAATGATTGATCATTCGAAATTTCCACAAAGAATAGTTTTGGGCATCAAACATAGGAGCTTTAGTGTTTGATCCGGAAAATAGTGCAGTAGGCTTAGGAGATGAGGAGGTTGAGGTTGAGGTTGAGGTTGTCATTGCCATGATCTTTAACCTTGCTACTTGCAAAGATTGGCCAAGCAATCAAGGTTAGGCTCTGATACCAATTGTAAGGTCCGAAATACACTCTAGAGGGGGGGGTGAATAGAGTGTTTGGCTCTTTTGCGGAATTTTCTTGTTTTTCTCAACTCAAAAAGATATTCAAAATCAGAGCAAGAATTGGAGATGAGAGACAATGAAAGAGTACACCGGATATAGAGTGGTTCGAATCGTAAATGATTCTACTCCACTACCACTTTGTTTCCAAAGTGGATTTTCAACAACTACTCTTCTTATTATGAACAATAAGAACAACCACAGCAACACTTACACTAACACTTTAGTGTAAGCAACAACAACAGCAACTTCTTGCACAACACACTTGTGCAACTACAGCAACTACAGCTCTTAGCAAGAACAACTTCTTGCTTCCTCACAACTTCAACAAAAGTTCTCTCAAGAACTTCTCACAATGGGTTGAAGATATATAGTAAGGTTCACACTCTCTCACAAGTCTAAGCACAAGCTAGAGATCAAATGTTTATGGTTTCTCTTGTGCTTGACTCTCTCTCAATATACAAACAATGAAGATCAAAGAAAGCTAAACAAGCTTTAAACAAATTTACAAGTATGAGAGAAATATACAACAATGCAAAGTGAAGCTAGATGATGTTGAAAGTGTGTCATTGCTTCATCCAAGCCTCCTCTATTTATAGATGAAGTTCACCACGTTTTTTGAGGCTCTCCACCAAGTCTTCATCTTCAAAAATGTCAAGATAGTGCCCAAATAGTCTTTAGCCACCCTATGGAGTGATTTGATCTTGGATAGCCACCCTAGAGAATCTTAGACATGTATACAATAGTCAAAGAAGCATGTAGTATGTTGGGTTAAAGTCCACAAGAAATTTGAGCAAGATTGGAGAGAGAAAACATCATAAATCTCCCTTGGATTTTGTTCCAACGTTTGAAAAATTTTGAATTCTGGAGACGTCGATCGATCTACGTGCCAGAGCTGAGAGATCGACGTCTCTCAGTCAGACGTCGATCGATCGACGTGAGTCTGCTGAGAGATCGACGTCTCTCAGTCAGACGTCGATCGATCGACGTGTGCCTGCTGAGAGATCGACGTCTCTCAGTCAGACGTCGATCGATCGACGTGTGCCTGCTGAGAGATCGACGTCTCTCAGTCAGACGTCGATCGATCGACGTGTGCCTGCTGAGAGATCGACGTCTCTCAGTCAGACGTCGATCGATCGACGTATGCCTGCTGAGAGATCGACGTCTCTCAGTCAGACGTCGATCGATCGACGTATGTCTGGCTGAGAGATCGACGTCTCTCAGTCAGATGTCGATCGATCGACATACCTTATACTGAGAGATCTACGTCTCTCAGTTATACGTCGATCGATCCATGTCTCTTGACGTGGATCTAAGATCTCAAACGTTTTCCAAGTTTTTCATGGATCTTGCCATGTGGTACCTGAGGGGATGACGTGTTTTTCAACCGGTCTATGAGAGATTTACGTTTCGCACATGTTTAATTTATTTTGAACTTAAGGTGTGAAATCAAACATCTTTTTATATCATCAAAACATTTTATAATCTTACAGGGGGAAAAGGAAAAAAAAATTTGTTGACGTTTTTTCTTCAGAAAAAGTGAAAAAACAATTTTAACCTCCAATCTGGTTACTTTGTCCGGGGTGTTTGGCCAGAAGATCTAAAATCTCTCTCTTTTAAATATATCGAAAGGCCAAAATGTTACAAAATAAGAATAAGAACTCCTAAACACAGTTGAAGGGTCGTTGGTACACTTCGCCTCCAAAAAATCGCCAAATGATCTGATATAAAACCATGCATATATCTTCATGGAGATCAGCCAGGGTCAATACCAATCCCCTCCGTAACGTCTCAGTCCCAGCTGCTTTTCCATAAAAGATATTGTTGACATATATCTTATCACATAGGATAAAGATAAAAAGTTTATAATCAAGATTAGTAATTTTTTTTGTTTTATTTGTTGTCAGTTAAAATAAATATTCTAACTGACAGGCATATATATGTATGTATATGCCGGACATCAAAGAAAGGATAAAAGTTCACTCGATACAGACAGATAAGATAAGACCGGACAGTGGTAATTGTTAACAATACTAAATGCGAACTAAATGTCTGTAATCTTAACAAGTCCATTACATGGGAGATGCAGCAGGTCATTTACACTCTAACACTCTTAACAAGTCCATTACAGAGGAGAGATTGAATCATATTCAACTATCGAGCGAGGAAATAAAATTAAAGACGATGAATGGCAGAAAAGAGTAGCTCCAAACTATATGTCTTGTCCAAACTATATATTATACGTTTGTGTTGCATTATGTTTAATTTTGCTAATTACAAGTTTCCATGTTCAAATTTATAGACGAACATTAGACAAACTGAGTTTGTCAAACTATTGATGGATTAATTATTCTCTGAGTTAATTATCGTACTTCTTGGGTAATAATACTAATTCTAAAATATTTGGGTTTCAGTATTGAACCAACACCTAAAAGCTACTGAACCATCGGACTCGCTGGTCGGACCTTATGGGGTGAATCTTTCGGCATCTTCATTGATCCGATTCATGATTTCTGTGTAAAATTTCTCAAGTCAAAATAGCAATAACTATAGTTTTTCTCAAACCAAAAACAACCCATTTACATGGGCAAACACAAATCCAAATAACTTTGCTAAACAAAGACAAATTGGCATCAATGTACATGAAAGAAAATGCAGTCTTGCATTTTGGGCCTAATGGAAACAACCTTAAAATATTCTATTCACATGGCAACAGTTCTTATGCTGTACATAACTCTGCTGCTTTCAACAAGAGACAAGAGAACAACCAACGGAATTTTTTTTTTTTTTTTGGGGGGGGGGGGGGGGGGGGAGGGTTTAGGGGGTGCTTGTTATTTGAGAACTCTGAAGTGAAATAGTTGATTAACCACCTTATAAAATCGGTATACTAAAATTACAATAAGCTTAACTACCTTTGTGCAAAGCTGTGCTTTTACACATGGGGCAAGAATTCTTTTGTAAAAGCCAGAGCTTTATGCATTGCATATGAAAGAAATGTCCACACTTCAGCTTCCCCTTCTCACCACCTGCATCATATTCCTCCTGCATTTCACATAGCACATCTAAACATCGCATAGAAAGGAAAGATTTTGTGATGATCCAGGAGTAATAATTGATCATTCTAGTAGTCACTCTCTAACAAATAAAGAAACGGCACGAGCGGTTGGATCTCTCTGCATAAAGCACAACCAAATGGCATGGCATGCCCCTTTACATGTCCATCCGTATAAAATGACTCGCTTGAAAGAAAGAGCAGCCAAGTGAAAGCTGAAGTTCATAGAGAAATGAGAGAACCTGACAAATACTGCACTTCTTTTCCTTCTCCGGCGCCTGCAGTAAAATGCTATCTTGGACTGAGGGCTTCAATTTTCTCACACAGCGACTTATCTCATCTTCTCTTAATCCAGTGCAAGCGTATCCGATTCTCTCACTAAGATCCAGCAGTTCCTGTTATGTAAAGTGGCGTGGCCCTTGTAAATACGCATGTTAATGAGTGAAATGGTAACAAATCATGATTAAGTTAGAGTGAAATTGAGTTTATTACCTCGTAAGACATGCAGTCAATGTCTAACCTCCAATCCTTGTGTCTATCAAATGTGTCTAATCTTCCCCCCATCAGAAGTCTACCTCGGAATATCAATTTCTATACAGACAATTCACCATGATTAACTTCAGACATGTATAGTTCATTATGATTCAGATAAGTTTAGTATCTGATAAACAACTGATACAAGTTCAGTCTTCGAACATAATTTCACAATACTGTCTCTTGGACAACAACAAGAACCCGTCCTGTCATTCATAAATGATGACTGCAATTGTTGTAACCGAAATGCCTAGCAGTAAAAAGTACAAGAAACAAGCAATGACCGGCCTGGGCAATGTGTAATCACAATTTCTAAATAGCGAAATCATCGAATAGATTTTTTTCAATTTTACTTCTTTCCCCCACCCCCCACCCCCCCCACCCTTTCTTCTCTAAGATCACAGTCCAAATTGCTTCAACGATGCAAGGATATGACGCGACAAATAAAACAGCTAAAGAACTAATAGGAACAAAATTGAAACTTACAATTTTAAACCGATTTACAGGAAGAACACTAAAAAGTACAAAGCAAAACCAAACGCAAGAAAAAAAAAAGTTCAAAATAATCGAGTTTAAAAGAAAACCAAATGATACAAGTGAAGGTAGTAGAAATATTGAAAGAAAAATAAAATAGGAAATAGACCTGATTGTGCAGAAAGCGTAGGAGAGAGGAAAATTGCAAAGACTAGAATTACATATGGTGATCAAAAATTCATCCACCAAAAGAACATATAGATTCATTTGTTGTGTCAGAGTAAATAAGCAGAGCAGTCCTTATTCATAATAAGTCCTAAATAGCAAAAACAGTCGAGATAAATCTCTTATCTAATTTTTGTAATTCCAAAGATTATCTGTTTCTACATAAAAAAAATAAACAGATAACAATGAAATGTCCTTTAGATATATCAGTAATCAAAAAAGACAAGACGATTTTGTGTCCTTTTACTTCTGGTTCAAATATATGCTGCTCTCCCTCTTGCTTTCAAGAAAAGAGACTTAATTCTTTTTTTTTAATGACGATAAAACATGTCTATTTTATCCATCAATCTGCCTTAAAGTAAGCTATCAAAGGAACTGCCAATATGTAAGGAATCAATCACAGATAGTGATTTTATTCCTAATACATTGAAAAAGGAGAACCCAAACTGATTAAAAATGAAAAAAGAAATGATTGATTATCATTCTCAGCAATAAGTGCTCATTTTATTTCTTAGCGTTAATTGCTAAATTTATTCCTTTTTTGCTTATGTAACGGCGCAACAAGCAGTAGCTTCCAGTGCTTTTGACAACAGCGCAAGTAACTCCTTTTCAAGTAATTTCGTGCTCCTTTTATCGGTGTAAACTAAATCAAGACCCGTAAAGCAGAAACGAATTGACCTCAGCAAAATAAGTGTATTTAAAACGTCTATATGCAGGTGGTGATTGTACTACTTGTCTATCCAACAAAGGCGGAAAATTCTTTAGTTTTAGGGGTTGGATAGCATTTCTCCGACCGACTGATTCAGGCTCGAATGCATCCGTTTCAACTATTTTAAATAAATCTGGATCTGCTATATATAAGTAGGGTATATCAGATACTAGACTTTTTATGTTCTTAACCACTGAAGTATGTTCTTCAGTCCATATTGGTGGATTTTTCTTTAATCTATTATGTAATGGTTTTGCAATTATTATTATATTTGGAATATATATATATATATATATATATATATATATATATATATATATATATATATATATATATATATATAATGACTGAAGTTTTTTTTGTCTACTTCCATCCCGAGCAAGGGGGTTAGAGCAGAAAAAGAACGAGGCGTACATCACAGATACTTTCCACTAGCTCCTACGAGGCCAATGGATCCTCCCACTCATCTTCTAACTCTTAATGTGAAAATCCATCATGTGTGCTCTTAAGTCACTTTGACTTTTCACACATATAGAAGATGTGTTCAATGACGAGTTCTGAGATCTTTGTTCCTATTAGTCTATACAAGGACCTAGACCTTAAACTCCAGAAATGAGCTTTAGTGTACCCAAAAAAAAAAGAAAGAAGAAGAGAGAAAATATTATATGGCTTCAGACAAAGAACACAGCAATAGTATAGGGCAACTAGAAGAGAAAAATAGGAGAAGAGTTATTCATGAGCATTAAGGATACTTCAGTGGATCTAGGTGGTACCATTTCATATATAAAACAAGGGATAGAATCATAAGCAAACCTGAGAGAGCTCTTCAGGAATACCATTTCGATCATTTAGGTGGTACCCACATCGAAATGCATCCAGATCAGCATCTGTAATTCCCACTGTGTAGTCGGATTCAACAAAAGGATTACCTTCTTCGGATATTATCCTTCTTGCTGAACACAAAGGATTCTGAAACAATTTGAAACATGGAATAAGAAAGAGCCAGTCAAAGTCTACATAGAACCTCAGCACATCATTAGACAAACTGTTGAATAGATAAGATTTGTTTGTTATTTGATTGTAATCATTCCATTAGTTAGGATTTGATTTGATTACGTAATTAGTTGTAATCATATCCATTCTGTAACAAAAAGTTACCAAACATAGGGTAGAGCTGTAACTATAAATCATTACTGGTGTATAGCAAGAAAAATCAATGAAAACAATTTTTCATTCTTGTGAGCTTTTTCCAACATGGTATCAGAACAGTAGTTGCTGATCCATTAAGAAAACAACACCGACCAGAAATCTATTCACGGGAATTTGTTTTTTTCCGGTGGACTCAGAATTTATCTCATCATCGTCCGAATACCTTTTCTCAACTGAGCCAAAACCCAGGCTCCATGTCCGGCAGCACCCCCGAAGGGAAATCAGACAACAGCGAATTGGCTATACAACTGGTCAACCTGCTTAGGAGCAACATCAACATTCCACAACTGGATAACTTATCACCAGGTATCAAACTAACCGGTGATAATTATCAATTATGGGCAACACTCATGAAGAGAGCCATCGGGGACCGAGGCCAGAGCAAGCATATCACTGGTGTTCCGCCTGCTCCTGTTGCCACAGATCCAACGTTTGCGCAGTGGGAGGTCAATGACCACTGCGTATTCACATGGCTTATTCAAAACATCGAGTCAGCCCTAGTCAACAATGTATCGCAGTATCCAACCGCTAAAGCGTAATGGGACGGATTGGCGGTGACATATGGAGCAGGGACCCACTCTCTACAGGCCTTTGACCTGCACAAGAAAGCTATCTCAATCCGCCAGAATGGTGGCGCGTTGGAAGACCTCTGGAACAGGTTCTAGAATATTTAGATGGAGGTGGACCGCCGAGACCCTAACCCTATGCAGGATCCGGTGGATATCACAGTTTATAACAACAAGATTCAAGAGCAACGATTATTCTAACTCTTGATGGCAATGGATGACCGGTTCGACACTATCCGGAGGGAACTGCTAAAAAAGGAGCCCCTGCAGGCAGTGGAGGCCGCCTATTCAGCCATCCGGAGAGAAGAGGCCCAGATGAATATCCTTAAGGGAGAGCCCTCAGTATTCCCAGACACATCACTGGGCGTTGGTTAATTGCTGAATACACCCGGGCAAACAGCAGAGGGTGCAGGCAGACGGAACCCCCGCTCACAGACATCATCGCGGGGGGGGGGGGGGGGGGGGTCGTAATAATCTCCGGTGTACTCACTGCGGCGAAAAAAGCATACAAAAGATGAATGCTTTGAGCTCGTAGGGCATCCCGAATAGTGGGAGAACAGAAAAACATTGGTGGACAAGAAGGCAACCCAGGGCCGAGGTGCAACTGCAATAAGCACAGGGGCAGAACCTGGTTCCAGCAAGGAAGAAGGCAGCAGTGGCCCTCCTCAAACCCGCAAAGACAGCAGCCCAACCGAAGGTAAGAGAATTAAGGGAAGGAGGCAGACAGGAAGAGGAGCTGCGGCCGCTGGGAGGAAGGAGAAGGACCAAATGAGTTGGCCAAGGGTTGGAAATTAAATATCCAACCCTTATGGCCTGAAAACCCGATTATACCCCTCCTAACTCCAACAACTACAAAAATCCTTAAAGCTGCAATTTCCCACACTGCCCTTACCTCCACAACCAAAAATTACCACCCTTCCATTACACAATTCAAATATTCCTTCCCCACCGAAATTTACCCAAAAACCCCTACAACCTCCAAACTTTTCCACTCATCCGTACACCAACCCAAAACTGTTCCTAAACAACCCGAGTCACCCCCAAAAGACACCCGTTGGATTCTAGACTGCGGCGCAACCGATACGATGTCATTCGATCCTAATGATTTTGTACACTTCGGCGTCCCCATAAAACCCAAATTGAAACCGCCAATGGTGAACTGGTTGCTATTCACGACACTGGCTCAATTAAATTTTCCCCTTCTTTTACTTTATCTGATTGTTTGTATGTTCCCACTTTGTCTTCAAAATTACTATCTGTTAGTCAAATTACCCAACAACTTAATTGTGTCATACTCATATACCCTCGTTTCTGCCTTTTTCAGGACATTTTATCGAAGGCGATCATTAGGCGTGGCACTGAACGGTGAGACCTTTTACCACGTTGACGAGGTTATCCAACAGGATCAGTCTATGCTTGCCCACAGAAAGGTCCCTCGGCAACTCTGGTTGTGGCGTCGTCGGTTGGGTCATCCCTCCCTCAGTTACCTTAAATTACTGTTTCCTAGTTTATTCAAACAATCAGTACCTCGTTTTCAACTTGAAACTTGCATTCGTGCAAAGCAGCATAAAAGTACTTTTCGACCGAATAATACACGAGTTGACAAAGTTTCTTCTCTTGTTCATTCTGATGTGTGAGGCCCAGCTCCTGTGTCTACTCCACAGGGTTTTCAGTACTTTGTTCTGTTTATAGATGATTTCTCCTGTATGGTGTAGGTATATTTCCTGAAACACAAATCGGAAGTCAATGCTCGTTTACGAGACTTCCACCAAATGATCCAAACCCGGTACCATAAAACCATACAGATTCTTAGAACAGACAATGGGGGTGAGTATATGTCTACTAATCTCCAAAAAAATTTCCGACACCATGGTATTCTCCATCAAACATCGTGTTCCCATACTCCTCAACAAAATACGGTTGCTGAATGCAAGAATCGAATTATTATTGAAATGACCAGGGCTATGATGACTGAGTCAAATGTCCCAAAGTTTTTCTGGCCCGAAGCAATTGCCACATCAACATACCTCTTAAACCAGTTACTAACAAAAATCCTAGAGTTCTAAACTCCTTTACACACTCTGTCTACCCATGTCGATATACCCTGCATTCTCACACTCCCACCCTGAATATTCGAGTGTTCGGTATATACTCATGTTCCCAAAACTGATCGTACCAGACTTGATTCCTGTGCCAATAAATGCGTCTTCGTGGGCTATGCTACCCACCAAAAAGGCTAACGGTGTTACAATCCCACTACCAAACGCATCCACGTTACTATCGACTATACATTTCTCGAAACTGAATATTTTTACACTACCCGGCCTTCAACTCAGGGGGAGACTATCTATGAGCCTTTCGACTGGTTACACAACTATGGTAGCCATGAGACTATTTAACAAGGGCAAGTAGATGGCGCCATCGGGTCGATCTTGAACAATGCAGAACCGGCCGAACCACCCAATACGCAACCAAGTGATCTTCTTCTTGAGAATGAACCTGTAGAGGTAAGTAACGATGAACCTGTAGTAGCTAATTCTCCAGATGAACCCATTTTACCGGATAATGGTCTGTTCAACAAGGGCAAGTAGATGGCGCCACCTGGTCGATCTTGAACAACGCAGAACCGGCCGAACTACCCAGTACGCAACCAAGTGATCTTCTTCTTGAGAATGAACCTGGAGAGGCAAGTAACGATGAACTTGTAGTAGCTAATTCTCCAGATGAACCCCTTTTACCCGATAATGACCCTGGAAATGTTGTTTTGTCAAAATGTCAGGTTCGGACCTTTCCTCTCAGAGGAACCAGAGGAGTACCACCAAAAAGATATTCACTGAAGCACAAGTCTCGATCCCAGAGGTATCCAGTAAACTTGGCACTAGGACTGAAGTCGAGCGGTTTCTTTGCATCGTTATGCAAGAGGAAATACCTAGGAGTGTTGAGGAGGCTAAGAAGAGAACAGAATGGAGGGTGGCAATGGAGACAGAGATGCAAGCATTAGGAAAAACGGAACGTGGGAGAAATGTGAGTTACCAACTGGAAAGAGACCAGTCAGGTGCAGATGGGTATTCACAATCAAACACATGGCTGATGGCACAATCGAAAGATATAAGGCCAGGCTAGTAGCTAAAGGGTATACTCAAACGTATGGGATGGATTATGCAGAGATGTTTTCCCCGGTAGCCAAGATTGATACCATCCGAGTGTTATTTTCCATAGCAGCAAATCAGAGGTGGCCACTTTATCAGTTTGATGTCAAGAATGCCTTTCTCCATGGTGAGTTGAAAGAGGAGGTATACATGGATGCACCACAAGGATTCTCAGAAGGCTTCCAGAACAATAAAGTGTGTCGACTCAAACGATCTCTGTATGGTCTGAAGCAGTCTCCTAGGGCCTGGTTTGGACGGTTCACGACAATTATGAAACGGTGCAGGTATCGTCAGAGCAATGCCGATCACACTCTCTTCATGAAAAGAAGAGGAATGTTAGCAACATGTCTGATTATCTATGTTGATGACATGATCATTACAGGAAATAATACGGAGGAAATGGAGGGACTACATAAACAGTTGTTCTCAGAGTTTGAGATGAAAGATCTAGGCGAGTTAAAGTATTTTCTAGGGATAGAGGTACATCGGTCTGCCCAGGGAATCTTCATAACACAAAGGAAGTATATACATGATCTTTTAACAGAAACAGGTATGCTAGATTGCAAGCCATGTGAGGTTCCAGCTGCAACAAGAAAGAAGCTCATAATAGACCAGGATACACCACTAGTAGATCGAGAACAATACCAAAGATTGGTGGGCAAACTGATTTATCTATTACACTCTCGTCCCGATATCGCCTACGATGTTCGGGTTGTAAGTCAATTTATACATAAACCACAGCAAGAGCATCTGGAAGCGGTCATGAGGATTATCAGGTACTTGAAAGGATCACCGGGACGCGGGATATTGTTTAAGAAAAATGGTCATCTGAATGTGGAGGCCTACACTGATGCTGATTGGGATGGAGATCCAAATGACAGAAAGTCGACATCAGGGTATTTTGCTTTGGTTGGAGGAAATTTAGTGACTTGGAGAAGCAAAAAGCAGAAAGTAGTGGCTATGTCGAGTGCTGAAGCAGAATTCCGAGGAGTTGCAAAGGGGGTAATGGAAGTCTTGTGGTTGAGAAAGCTCTTGGGAGAACTAGGATTTCCGCAGCGGGCCCCAACTCAGTTGAGGTGTGATAATAAAGCTGCTATTAGTATCTCGGAGAACCCAGTACAGCATGACAGGACCAAACACGTAGAAGTTGACCGACACTTTATCAAAGAGAAGCTTGAAAGTGGAGACATCGAGATACCGTTTGTGCGATCCGAAGATCAACTGGCCAACATACTCACCAAAGCAGTAACTGGGAGAGTGTTTGAACTGGCGCTAGACAAGTAGAACATTGGTGAACCTAATGTTCAACTTGAGGGGGAGTGTTGAATAGATAAGATTTGTTATCAGTTAGGATTTGATTTGATTCCGTAATTAGTTGTAATCATATCCATTCTGTAACAAAAGTTACCAAACATAGGGTAGATCTGTAACTATAAATCATTACTGGTGTATAGCAAGGAAAATCAATGAAAACAGTTTTTCATTCTTGTGTGCTTTTTCCACACAAACAAGTCAAATGCACTTCCAATATTCGAAAGGGAGCAGAAAAAATTCATATTCATTGACGGCAGCGCTCAATGACAATTTGAACCACACCCTAACTTATGGATAGATAAAAGGACAAAAGGGAACGTGAGCATATGCCGGCGCTAATGAAAACTTTGTCTAGCAGGGTCGCATGCTCCACTTGCCCAGAAAAAAGTGCATACATGTATAAAGATTTTGCTAAAAATATGACCTCTATGCATACACTATTTCCACTGAATAAATAAAACTACCCATAATGGGTATTGATGAGCCAAAAAATACCTCCCGTTAGTCAATCACGGTCAGCCCGTTAGTCAATAACGGTCAACGCTGAAGTAGGGCATAAAAATGGTTATGTATGGCGGGTCGGCCTGGAGGTTGACAAAGTCAAATACGGACAAACAGTCTATCTCGGCCACAGGGCCCCACCGCCATCTCGCCCACAGGACTCTCGGTCATCTCGGCCAGGTAACCTCAGTGCCCCCTGGGGGCTAAGGATCTCGCCTCGGTCTAAAGGCTTCTTGCAGGCCAAAGGGTTCCATCTCGGCCTCAAGGCCTCACCTCGGCCCGCAGTTCCATCTCGGCCAAAGAGTTGGGCTCGGCCTCGGATCCGATCTACTGACTGATCTCGGATCATCTATAGTGGCGTCAGCCACGAGCATCTTGAAAGGCCCACCAATGCTCTTCGAAGTCGGCCACTTTCATCTCGGCATGCTGACCCCACATCATCAGCCATCTCGGGCACTTCTGAGTGCTTCTAGAAGACTTCATCTCGGTTCTGGGAGTTTACCCCAGGTAATTCTACCAGGTGAAACTCCCAACCAGGTGTCCCAAGCTAGCTTATTCAGCTCAGCACCGAACCACGTGGCAAGCATGCAAGGGCAAGAGTCATCCGACTGACCTCCTTGCCTGTCACGATATCTGTGCTCTGCCCATGCATTGGCCCAAGCCGCCATATAAAAAGGCCGAGCAGCAGGAGAGAGAGGGACAAGTAACAACAAACTCTGAAAAACTACATGCCAGTAACTGATCTTCTCCACAGTGAAAACGCAGGTTTTACAGAAAACCTCAATTTACTAAACCTTCATCATATATAAACCTCTCCTTAAAAATGACCCAAACTGACTTGAGCGTCGGAGGGTATTACCTGGGGCCAAAGATCCCGGGTCCTCTGACCCTTTTTCTTTGTGCAGGTCAACAACTCGCTCACTAAGGACAATTGACGGAGTTCTAACGGCACCACATCAAACAAATACTTGGTGATATAATCCGACATCATCATATTGGCGCTAGAAGGAGGGCCCCCGAACTTCCGTCACTTAACTTCGTTTAACTGCACCGTTTTAGTTAACAAGTCAGCATAAATGGGTAAAGACGCCCGTGAAGGACTGGGAGAGTCCTCTAATCAACATCGACGAAAAGATACTCGCTCTGCTCATCCTGGACAGGATTCTAGGAGGCCAGAGCCAGAAATGAAGAAGGTCCCGGGCATAACCGCGGATGAGAGAGAGAAGGCCATGAAGTATGTGGCCGAGAACCTGGACGTGTTTGAGGCCGTGGTGGAACGGCTCAAAGGGAAGCGTCCAGAGATTGAATACATGGAGGAAGACTCTACATCCCTCCATCCAAAGGAGAAGACCCAACGGCAATCTTCTCATCATCCTCAGGGGTTTATGGCGGATGCCAGACGTAGTGGTGACAGAGCCCCTACGGTAGAGTCGATGCCCATACCCAGGCAGCGCCTGGGTATGAAGCCCCGATCATTCAAAAGTGTTCGGCAGGAAGCAGATCCTCACAGGCCGAGGAGCCGACCTGAAGAACCTAACCCTGAATATTTGAGGGTGATCCAGGAAAGCCCATTCTCCTGGGATATTGCGGAATATTTGGCACCGGACAGTTTTAAGGTTCCAAAGATGGACACTTATGATGGCACATCAGATCCAACTGACCATCTTTTCCAGTTCCAGACGGCTATGAGCCTAAAGAACGTGCCAGATCCGCTCCGCTACAAGACCTTCCCTATGTATCTGCGAGGGAAGGCAAGAAGATGGTTTCAGGAGCTCCCGCCTCAGTCGGTGGACTCCTTCAGGCAGTTGGCGCAGAAATTTAAGTCTCAGTTCGTTTCAAGTGCGCCATTCATAAAGAACTCTTCACACCTTATGACTTTGAAGCAAGGTTCTGAAGAGTCTGTTCTGAAATATATGCAGCGTTTCTCAGACGAGTCACTGTAGGTCAGTGACCGGAATGAAGGAGTGAAGGCCGCTGCGTTTATCAATGGTCTCAGGGCGGGTCGTCTCTTCTCTCAGCTCGCAGAAGAGGGACCCACCACGTTGAGAGAATGTCTTGAAAAGGCGCATCAGTTTGCCCGCGGGGAAGAGGCAAATCGCCTAAAGAAAGAGGCTGAGCAAAGTACTCGGCAAGAATCTCGGCCCAGTTCCAAAACGGACCGACATGAAGACAAGCGTGATCGGCGCAGTGCGTTCGATCGCCTTGGGAGCCGAGGTAAACGAGGTAGAGAAGGTCTGCCCCTTCTGGCCTCAATAGATAGAATTTTAGCTGTCATGGAAAGAGATGGCTTAAGAACGGACCCGAAGCCTCTGGCAGGTCCCAGAGACAAAAGGGATCCGAAACTGTATTGCCGATATCATCATGATGTCGGCCATGACACTGAAGATTGTCGCAACTGGCCCAAGCGATTCGGAAGCTGATTGAGTTGGGGCACTTGAAACAGTTCTATGACCCACGTTCACGACTCCATAATCGTTTGAGTTTTCGAAAGAATCCTGGAAAGGATAAATGCCGACCTGAGACCCCACTAGCGCATCCCAGGTCGGATGACGATGGGGACAGAGACCGACAAGAGGCCGCAGTGCAGCCTCAAATTAACTCAATAATCTACACTATCTCTGGGGGGCCGCCTCAGCAAAATCAGGGAGAGCCCAGCACGTCAGGAACGTCATCTGGGCCCCCCTCAAAAAAGCGAAGGTTAGCCCGAGAACTGGTCTACGGACCAGAAGATTTAATCCCGCTAGACTCTAACAACACGGGACTAGTCATCGGGTTATGTATTCATATGGCACCGGATAGAATTATAGAAGTACGGAGAGTGTACGTAGATACTGGGAGTGCTGTGAACATTATGTACTATCATGTATATAAACAGTTGGGTTTGGCAGATTCCCAAATGACTCCAGTAGCTTCTCCTTTATACGGATTCACTGGTACGCCTGTTCAGCCAGCTGGCCTGATCACACTTAGTGTCAGTTTTGGCAAACCCCCGGCTTACCGTTGCTTATGGATGGATTTCGTGGTGGTTAAAAAGAGGTCGGCTTATAACATTCTCTTAGGCCGACCAGCATTGGTAGCTCTGGAGGCTGTAATATCTCCCTTGCATGTCAGCATGAAGTTTCCTACCCCAGGTGGAGTAGTTACTTTACAGGGAGATATTCCTATAGCCCAAAATTGTTATGCAGTGGCTACCCAAGGGAGTGGGGTCATCCAGCAGGTTGTTCTGGATGATCTCATTCCCCCAACGGATGAGCGTTTACAAACAGATGATGCGGTTCAGGAATTCATCCTGGATCCAGGTCGGCCAGAGAACACAATTAAAATCGGGACCTGGATGCCAGCTGAGACTTTGGCTCAGCTCCAGAATCTGCTAAGGGAATTCGCAGAAATTTTTGCTTGGACGGCAGAAGACATGCCTGGAATCCCGACCTCCTTAGCAGAACATCGGCTTAATGTGGATCCTCGGGTCAGGCCCATTAAGCAGAAGAAAAGAAACTTTGCCCCAGAGAGGAACAAAGTGATAGCAGGAGAGGTCGAGAAACTCCTGATGGCAAAGTTCGTTGAAGAAGTCTTGTACCCGAGTTGGTTAGCCAATCCTGTAGTGGTTCCCAAACCTGACAAGACTTGGAGAATGTGTATAGATTACACCGACCTGAACAAGGCGTGCCCAAAGGATTGTTACCCCTTGCCAAAGATTGACAGGTTGGTGGATTCTACCTTGGGGTATGAGGTCTTTGACTTCCTTGATGCTTTTAAGGGCTATCACCAGATCATGATGGCAAAGGAAGATCAGGAGAAGACTTCTTTCATTACAGAGATGGGCACTTATTGCTATGTCAGCATGCCTTTCGGTTTAAAAAATGTCGGGGCCACCTACCAGCGTTTGGTCAATTCATTGTTCCGAGATCAAATTGGCCGAGTTATGGAAGTTTATATTGATGATATGTTGATCAAGAGCAGGACTCTTGACCAGTATATCTCAAACATCCAAGAAGTGTTCGGCATCTTGAGGGAATCCCGAATGAGGCTGAACCCAAAAAAGTGTACCTTTGGTGTACGTACATGGAAGTTTCTTGGATATATGGTTTCCAAGGAAGGGGTACAGGCCAACCCGGCCAAGATTGAAGCCTTAGAAAGCATGCACCCACCTCGGAATGTCAAAGAGGTTCAGAGGTTGACGGGCCGAATTGCTGCCTTGAGCAGATTTCTTTCTAAGTCCGCCGAGAGATCATTACCCTTCTTCCAAATCCTGAAGAAACGAACCGCCTTTCTCTGGGATGACCAATGTCAGAAAGCTTTTGATGACCTGAAAGCACACCTGACTGAGGTGCCTATGCTGACATCTCCAATACCTGGGGAGACCTTGTATATATACTTGTCAACCTGCCATGAGACAGTAAGTGCAGTTCTGCTCAGAGAGCAGGATGCAGTTCAAAAACCCATTTACTTCGCTAGTAAGATTCTGCATGGAGCTGAGGTGTGATATCCAAATGCTGAAAAAATTATCTTAGCATTGGTAGTGGCGGCCAGGAAGTTCCGGCCTTACCTCCAAGCTCATCCCATAATTGTGGTGACTGATCAGCCTTTGAAGCAGATTTTATCTCGGCCAGACACTTCAAGCCGAGCTGCTAAGTGGGCAATGGAGCTTGCTGAGTATGACATCAATTATAAGTCACGCACTTCCATTAAAGCTCAAGCTCTGACTGACTTTCTAGCTGAAGGGATTTCTGTAGAAGAGAATCCTCCTCCAGCACAAGGATGGATCTTATATGTAGATGGGTCTTCCTCGAAAGATGGAAGTGGAGCAGGGCTCCTAATAATTAACCCAAACGAGGAAGAGATGGAGTACGCCTTGCGATTTGACTTCGAGGCCACTAATAATGAGGCCGAGTATGAGGCCCTGATAGCGGAGCTGAGTTTAGCTCGTAAACTGGGGGCACAGCAAATAACCGCTCGAAGTGACTCACAGCTCATAGTTTCTCAAATTAACGGAGACTATGAGGCCAAGGAGGACAACATAAAGCGGTATTTGGCTAAGGTTCAACACTTGAAAGGAATGTTTGAACGCTTTGTGATCGAACATATCCCCAGGTCGACCAATAAACGAGCCGACGCATTATCTCGGCTAGCCTCATCTACCTCGGCCACAATTGGGAAGAAGATTGTTGTAGAGTTAGTAAAGCATCGTGCCTTTGATGGAAATGAAGTCTTGCAGCAAGACTATCATAATACCTGGATGGACGAGATAGTTACTTATCTACAACATCAGACCTTGCCCGAGGATAAATCACAAGCTCGGCGTCTCCGCCTGAAAGCTTTCAGGTACGCCCTCTTTAACGATCACTTGTACAGAAAATCTTTCTCTCAGCCGTGGTTGCGGTGCGTACCTGAGGACGAAGGAGATTACATTCTTCGTGAAATGCACTTGGGCATATGTGGAAGTCATTCTGGAGCACGTTCATTGGCCCGCAAGTGCTATTTGGCTAGATATTACTGGCCCACAATTCGTAAAGATGCAGAAGAGCTGGTCAAAAAGTGCTCATCATGTCAAGCTCATGCTCCAACTTCTCATTTGCCGAGTCATGAAATGACCAGTATTTCCAGTCCTTGGCCGTTTGTGCAATGGGGTATGGACTTAGTGGGGCCTCTACCCCGAGCTCCCGGCTCGGTCAGATTCTTGCTGGTAGCGATTGACTACTTCACTAAATGGATAAAGGCCGAGC
The DNA here is from genome assembly GCA_036186865.1 of Eustoma russellianum. Lineage (NCBI taxonomy): Eukaryota > Viridiplantae > Streptophyta > Magnoliopsida > Gentianales > Gentianaceae > Eustoma > Eustoma russellianum. Next base: position 14,652,556 of record AP025051.1, read on the forward strand.
CACTGGCCACCATAACTGGGGCCCAAGTCAAAAAGTTTTTATGGAAAAACCTTATTTGTCGATTTGGCCTACCCCAGATCCTGATCTCAGACAACGGCAGACAGTTTGCTGAGGATCCGGTAAAAAGCTGGTGCCTTGACTTACATATCAAGCAACGCTTCACCTCAGTAGCTCATCCTCAGTCAAACGGCCAAGTAGAGCTTGCCAACAGAATCATCAAGGATGGTTTGAAAAAGCGCCTGGATAAAGCTGGCACAAGTTGGGTCGAGGAATTGCCCAGCGTACTATGGGCTTACCGGACAACTCCCTAAACTTCAACAAAGGAAACTCCTTTCTCTTTGGTGTATGGCACAGAGGCCATTATTCCCGTAGAGATTGGTTCTACTTCAACTCGAGTGGATTATTACTCAGCTACTGATAATAATCAAGAACTACGACTGAACTTAGATGATCTCGAGCAGAAAAAAGACCAAGCGCGCATCCGCATGGCTCAGTATAAGAATTTGATTTCCCAGCACTACAATTCCCGGGTACGACCGAGATCTTTTCGAGTGGGAGATCTGGTGATGCGTGACAACGAAGTCAGTCATGCTATCTCGGCAGGAACCTTTAATTCCAAGTGAGAAGGTCCTTATCGCATTGTTGAAGTATTTCCAACGGGAGCTTACAAGTTACAAACTTTGGAAGGGCGAACTCTTCCACGGACTTGGCATGTTTCTCATCTCAGACTTCTGCATCAATGATGTAAATTGTACCTACTTTGTATATGAATACAAGTTTTTTCTGAGGCATCTATCAAGAGACAAGTGTCCAAGCAAAGTCTGAGCACTGTGGAAGAATCATTTAAGACCTCGGCAGGTCCGAGGCAAAAGACCTCGCAGGTTCGAGGCAAATGCCCGCTAAAGGGTACATTAAGACCTCGGTAGCTCCGAGGCAAAAGACCTCGCAGGTTCGAGGCAAATGCCTGCTAAAGGGTACATTAAGACCTCGGCAAGTCCGAGGTAAAAGACCTCGCAGGTTCGAGGCAAATGCCCGCTAAAGGGTACATTAAGACCTCGGCAGGTCCGAAGCAAAAGACCTCGCAGGTTCGAGGCAAATGCCCGCTAAAGGGTACATTAGGACCTCGGCAGCTCCGTGGCAAAAGGCCTCATAAGTTCGAGGCAAATGCCTGCTCAAAGGTACGTCAAGACCTCGGCAAGTCCGAGGCAAAAGACCTCATAAGTTCGAGGCAAATGTCCGTTAAAAGGGAATACTAAAACCTCGGCAAGTCCGAGATGAAAGGCCGTTAAACGGCAAATCAAGACCTCGGCAGGACTGAGGCAGAAACTTGTTTTTTAACAAGTGTAAGACCTAGGTAAGGTCAAGGCACTTACACAAAAGAAAAACAAGACCTTGGCATGTCCGAGGCAAAAGTCAAAGAAATGATTTATAAAACTTTAGCAGGTCTGAAGGAAGAATTTGTTGAAGAAAAGACTTGTGCAAGCAAGCCCCATGCTTTCTCTTGAGAAAGCTGAAATGAAGTTAAGCAAGGCATAATTTTAATCCAAGTCAAAGCTTGATTTGAACAAGGCAAAGTTTATGTTAAACTTACGAATGATCTGGTTCAGCTCAAGAAACAGGTTTTTTCTGATTCGCAGACTTAGCTTATTTTCAATCAAGTTGATCCAGTTTATTAAGACTAGCATAAAAAGTTAGCATCGATGGCATCGAGAAATAAACTTGGTAAAAACATTAAAGACAAAGAAGAGAACTGAGCCAACAAGTTGGAGCTTTTCATTGATCTAAACATTGAAGTACATATTGATGCCTGGCTGCTAAAAGTAAAACAAATAAGAGCCCTAAAGCCTAATCATCCTTATTCTCATCCCTCAAGTCAGCTCCATCAACAAATTTTTGGAATAATTCTTCAAATTCCTGAGCTGCGAGGGGATTGTAGAGGTCGGCAATACGGCGGTCTTCTCTGTTCAGATCTGGATGAACTTGAGCACATGCATCGATGGCATTTCTCTGGCCGACCTCCATGGCTGAACCTTGAATCAAAAGCAGATTCTCTTCAAAAAATCTGGACTTCCTGAAATCCTGAAGAGTCTTGATCTCGGCGTCCGTCAAGTTTTGGCGCAGCAGATTAATCATCTTCTGATCAGACTCAATTCTCTGCGCCATCTCAGCCATGTTCTTCTTCAAGAACTCAACCACATTGAGAGATTGAGTGGAGGCCAGCTCAAGGTCAGCCACTTTATTCTCCAACTCATCCACCTTAGAGTTGGAGGTGGCCAACCTCGTCTCAGCGTCTTCAGCCTTCTTTTGGAGATGGGCGGTTCCCGCTTCCAGGTCAGTAACTCTCTGGGACAGCTCGGCTCTTCTCTTCTCAGACTCTTCAAATTGTTCTCTTGAAGTTGCCAGCTCCCCGAGAAAGTCTCTGCTGCGAGTAACCAATTCCATTCCCTGGCCTCGGATCTATCCAGAGAGATAGTGTTAAAAAGAAGTCCACTAACAAAAATAAGTAAAGTACCTAAAAGGAGATTTGCTTACCAGAGCAAGATTGGACATATAAGCGTTGGTCAGGGCTGCGAAGTCAGTTGCCCTGAATCTCTGAAGATCTCGGGGCAAGATTGCTGCTCTATTAAGCCTTTCGGCCACAGCAGGGTTCTCAGCAGAATCCCCCTCAGAAAACCCAATCAGGATTGGGTCTTGAACATTACCCGGCTGAGGCAAGATTTCCTCAACCGGGTCAGCAGTGATCATCTCCGGGGGCTGAGATGGCCCCGGATCACGTCTGCTAGAGCCCTCACCCCGTTGTCTCTTCCGGGGGCGAAGGCTGGAACCTTCACCAGCGCCTGCTGGGATCTCAGATTCAGTTGGAGCCTGGGGCTGGATCTCAGTCTCAGGCTCATCGTCAATAACAGTAATTGGCAGAGCTGAAAAGAAATGAAAGCAAGTCAAAACCCAAACAAGTGTTAAAACACTTAGAAAAAATTTCTACACATGGAAAAGAAGATTACCTGGTTCAGGCTCCGCCACTTCGGCCTCAGCAGCAGCAACATTCGGGGCTGGGGGCACTGCCGAGGTGGAGGCTCCCCCAGAGCTAAGAGCTGCTAACCTCCTCTCTCTCCTGAGTCTTTTTCTGGCCTGATTTTCAACCATTATCTCAACTCGGGTTGCGGGGCCAGCCATTGCGCCTGCATCCAAAGTTAGACAATCAGAACACTAAAAAAAGAGAGAGAGGGTTGAGAACAAAAAAGCTGCAATGTCCACCTCGGATGATGGTCAGTTGATCTGGAGAAAGAGGCGGATAATCATCACCAAGGGCCGAATGGGCTACATCGGCAGCCATCCAGACCTCGTAGTCCACCTTCTGCCAGTCAATGATAATCGAGGCTGACCGAATTCTGTCTGCCTCATTGCAGTACTCCTGGCTCGGCAATGTGTTATGAACTCTGCCGTGCTTCCAGATAGCCCCGCTCGGCAGTTCAGATTTTAGGACGTAAAAGAATTTTTCCTTCCATTTTTTATTGGAGGAAGGAATGTTGATGGCAAAAGGGAAGTCACTGCTGGACGTTCGCTTACTGAAATAGTACCAGCTATGCGAAGTCCGGCATGCAAAAAGGGCTCGAAAAATGGTGGTATTGAAAGGAAACTCAATGAGTCTGAGAAGGAGGATATAACAAAGAATAAGTTTCAGGCCATTCGGTTGAATTTGGGGAAGCCTGAGCCCATAAGCCCGCATAACACGGACCACGGGCTCAGGAACAGGGAGGTTGAAGCCGGATTTGAAATAGTCTTCATAGACTGCTTCATAATCCCTGGAGGATCATAAGCAGTCTGACCAGGCAGGGACAAAATTGGGCCGAAACGGTTCCTATCAATTTTGTAATACCTACAAATCCTATCTAGGTCGGCCTCGGTCAAGGTAGAGGTGGTTTCTTGGACCATTGGGGATGGCCGACCTCTTTCTATAATCCCAGAAAAATGAGAAGGGCCCCTCACGGGGGCCGGAGGATTCACAGACGCCGGAGCGGGGGCGACCCTTACTGGCTCCGGTGAGGAACTAATTACAGTCAGGGCTCTGCTGGATTGGGCAGAGTCCCCGGTGGATTGAACTAGGTTGACGATAGGCAGATCGTCGGCGAAAGAAGATATGCCAGATGGCGACGGAGAAGCAATAGCCCCTCCGCCTCCAGCGGCGTAAGAACCTTCTTCGGACAGATTTTGAGAATCAAGGGAAGCAGAAGACATGATGAACAAGAAAAGGAGAAAACTTACAGAAAACTGGAGGAAGAAGAAGACCGGAGGAAGGCGGAGCACAGGCTGAACAAAGGCTGAAACTCGCCGGATTCAGGAAAACTCGCCGGGGAAGAAAGCTAAATTGCCGGAATGAAAAAGTGAGGGCAAATAAAGGAAAAAATGGTCTGCAGAAGACCTATTTATAGGGCTTCGTCTCGGCAGCCCAAGCGTCATCTGAAGTAAATGGCCACCGGTTCGTGAAACGGCGGAATTCAAAAAGCTGCCCAACTGACGCTTCGTGCTCCGCGCGAACAGTAAATGCGCAGACCGAGCCAATCAGAACCAGACACGTGCTAGAACAGAAAATGTGACAAGGAATCTAGTCAGTATTAACTGATCAGTTCAGCCAAAAACCATCATTACTCCTTCGTACATTGCACCCCTAATAAGTACGTTAAACGGCCTAATCAGACCTTGACACGTCATCGAGAGAAGGACAACCCGGGAAAAATCTGAGCAGATTAGCCCGCCCTTTCAGTTCAGCTCGGCCAGACTAATCTGGGGGGCAAGTGATGAGCCAAAAAATACCTCCCGTTAGTTAATCACGGTCAGCCCGTTAGTCAATAACGGTCAACGCTGAAGTAGGGCATAAAAATGGTTAAGTATGACGGGTCGGCCTGGAGGTTGACAAGGTCAAATACGGACAAACAGTCTATCTCGGCCACAGGGCCCCACCGCCATCTCGCCCACAGGACCTCTCGGTCATCTCGGCCAGGTAACCTCAGTGCCCCCTGGGGGCTAAGGATCTCGCCTCGGTCTAAAGGCTTCTTGCAGGCCAAAGGGTTCCATCTCGGCCTCAAGGCCTCACCTCGGCCCGCAGTTCCATCTCGGCCAAAGAGTTGGGCTCGGCCTCGGATCTGATCTACTGACTGATCTCAGATCATCTATAGTGGCGTCAGCCACGGGCATCTTGAAAGGCCCACCAATGATCTTTGAAGTCGGCCACTTTCATCTCGGCATGCTGACCCCACATCATCATCCATCTCGGGCACTTCTGAGTGCTTCTAGAAGACTTCATCTCGGTTCTGGGAGTTTACCCCAGGTAATTCTACCAGGTGAAACTCCCAACCAGGTGTCCCAAGCTAGCTTATTCAGCTCAGCACCGAACCACGTGGCAAGCATGCAAGGGCAAGAGTCATCCGACTGACCTCCTTGCCTGTCACGATATCTGTGCTCTGCCCATGCATTGGCCCAAGCCGCTATATAAAAAGGCCGAGCAGCAGGAGAGAGAGGGACAAGTAACAACAAACTCTGAAAAACTACATGCCAGTAACTGATCTTCTCCACAGTGAAAACGCAGGTTTTACAGAAAACCTCAATTTACTAAACCTTCATCATATATAAACCTCTCCTTAAAAATGGCCCAAACTGACTTGAGCGTCGGAGGGTATTACCCGGGGCCATAGATCCCGGGTCCCCTGACCCTTTTTCTTTGTGCAGGTCAGCAACTCGCTCACTAAGGACAATTGACGGAGTTCTAACGGCACCACATCAAACAAATACTTGGTGATATAATCCGACATCATCAGGTATGTAGGTTTTATTGTAGCACAAGGCAGACTTTCTTGTAGATTTGCCACTAGGAACAAGTCAAATGATCCAAAGCATCAAAAGCAACATTACACAGAAGCGGCACAGATAAGAGCTGAATAAGGAAGTCTATAAAATGGAGAAATAAGCTCCGAGAGATCTGTTCATGATACAGCCATGATTAAGGAATAGCTATAGCTCTGCAAGCTAAACCACAGAACCATAAACATTCGATATCAAACAAAAGATGTTGAAAAAGGGGGGGAAATTGTACGTTTTTTTTAAATTTAATTTTTGGCGTGAGGGAGGGGGGGAGTGGGTGGGTTCTGGAGATCTTTCAACTTAGATCAGCAAAGGAACAACTTTCTGAGATACCAAATCAACCACAAGTGCCAAACAGGAATCAAATCATTCAGAAATTCACAAATTGAAGCAACAGCCATCCTGATTCACAGAAGAAATCACAAGTTGCCAATCATACTAGGATTCACCCGCTCATAACAAAAAATTAAAGACCCAGATTTTCAAGAGAAAACAGAGGAAAAGCAGCTTTTTTTTTTCCACGAAAGGAACGATTTTATAAATCAATATCAAAACAACTTTACAAAAGCCAACAACTCCTAACCAAAACGCTACTAGTCCCTATACAAAGAATAGCGCCACATCGACATCGTGTGCCAACAAAAGGGCTCTAAGCCTAGTCATGACATCCTTCACAAAAATCGGCGGAGGCAAAAACCTATCCACAGTGTTATGCACAAGTTTATTCCGCCAAAACCATCCGCCATGGGCCACCTCCCGGAACAGGTAACGCCACTCCAGCGCCGTAGCCTGGAGACCAAAGTTGGCGGACAAATTCAAATCCACCCACTCTTTGCAAGAGGAGGGCCGATGGAACGCCGCACAAAAATTAGGAGCCACAACCAATCTCCAAACCTTATCCATCCACCAACAATCACGCAAATCATGAAGAGGTTCGGCCCCATAGGCCCCACACACCGCACACATCGAAGACGGACTGATATGCTGCCTATACAAAAAATACGTCGTCGGGAGCGCATCATGTCTAAGTCGCCAAAGAAAGAAATTTGCCCTACTTGGTCCTTTCAGCTGCCATATGCTATGCCATGCCCGACTCTCCATGTCCTCGGTCGAAGAAGTCTGGATGTGATAAGCACTAGCAAGCGAGAATTTGCCCGAATTCTCCGCCTCCCATCGTAGTCCAGCACGCACCTCGCAATCTTGCGCAATACTATCCTCCGTCAATCGCCCCATGCCCTCCAATAAGGCCGAGCTACAACTACGAATACTCCGCCAAATAGGGGAAACATCCTGTCTATCTGATGCACCGATCGGCGAACCATACTTCGCCCGCAAAATCTGCACACCCACAGCTTATCCGGTTCCGTCAACATACTCCATCCCAACTTCATCAAAAAGGCCGTATTCATCTGGGCCAACCTGCGGATACCCAAGCCCCCAAACTCCCTAGCCTGGCAAAGCCGATCCCACGCCAAGCAGTGCAAATGTCTAGTGCCATCCATCTCCGCCCAGAAGAACCTGCGGATAATTTTTTCCATCACCTTGATCACCGAAATAGGGATACGAATTGTTTGCATTGCGTAAGATAGGATGGCCGCCAGAACCGACTTAATCAACAACAACCTGCCCGCCTGGGAAAGAACTTTCGAACTCCACGAGTTCAGCTTACGCCGCAAATTATCAATCAGGAAGTCAAAAGTTCCAGCGGTTACCCTACCATGCAAGATCGGCATGCCAAGGTACATGCCCAAGTCGACCGTGTTTCGCATATTCAGACGGCTCGATATTGCCTCAACGACAGCCCTGTCCGTATTTCGTGAGGCAAAAAACTGAGATTTCTTATAACTAATCGTTTGACCCGAAACCAAGCAAAACTCCTTCAACGTGCCCTCCATCACCGTAGCTTGCGCGATAGTTGCCGACCCAAATAGCAAAAGATCATCCGCAAAAAAGATATGAGAAAGCGCCGGACCGCCCCGAGAAAGCGTGATAGAGATCCATCTATTCTGAGCAACAGCCGCATTAATGTTTTGGCTGAGCACATCCATATACAAAACAAAAAGATATGGCGCCAACGGATCACCCTGTCTAATGCCCCGAGTAGGAATAAAAGGCTGCAGCCGATTCCCATTCCATATAATCGACATAGATGCCGTGGTCACTGTGAACATAATCAACTCCACCAAATCTGGGTTGAAGCCCGTCGACTCCAACACCCGCCGTAGGAACGGCCAACTCACCCTATCATAGGCTTTCTCTAAGTCAATTTTCACCGCCATTAGCCCCTTCCGCCCCTTCTTCTTCTTCATAGTATGGATAACCTCATTCGATAAAATGATGTTCTCTGCCGATTGCCGACCCGGAATGAAAGCGCACTGGTTGTTGGAGACCATCTTACTCACAAGCCCCTTAAGTCTATTCGCGATAATTTTTGATATAATCTTTGTACAAACGTTAGTCAACGCAATCGGACGAAATTGGGAAATATCCTCCGGGTGCTTAACTTTCGGTATAAGTGTGATAAAAGACTCATTCAACTCAACCGGGAATCGTCGTCTGCTGAAAGCCTTCAGAACAAATCTAATGACCGACTCCTTCACCACATGCCAATTCTTCTGATAGAAGCCCGGCGTAAAGCCATCGGGGCCCGGTGCCTTATGAGCACCCATCTGAAACACCGCACACTCAATCTCCTTCTCCGACACCGGCCGGTTTAAGAACCTACGGTCACAATGTGATAAGTTTGGGAAATTCAGCGTGAAATTCCGCTGGTCATAGGAGTTATCATCGCCATAAAGTTTGACATAAAACTCGCGCACCAAGTGACATAACGTGGACTCATCCTCCACCCAAGTTTCATTCCCAAACTTCAAGCATTTAATATCTTTCCGTCTCCCCTTATGTGTCAGCGAACGGTGGAAAAAGCGGGAGTTCTTCTCACCCAAAGTAACCCAATTCAAGTGCGACTTTTGTCTCCAGTACTCAGCCTCCAGGTGCATCAGTGTCACATACTCCTCCTGCAACTTTGATTCCAGTGTAGAAAGGAAACGGGAAGGCCGCAGGGAAAGCTCACGCTGAATCCCGCCAAGCCTCGCCAAGCACCGACTCTTCTTATGGGCCAAATTACCATACACCTCCTTCTTCCACTCTAACAACTTAGACTTGAAAGAGTCTAAGGAAAGAGTAAAATCATCCGGAAAATCAACCCAGGCGCTTAGTATAAATGAGTTGAACTCCTTATGTTCCATCCACCCATTCTGAAACCGAAATCCCTGCTTGCAACGAGAAATAGAAGTCTCCGAAGTCGTAGATAAAAGTATCGGATTATGGTCCGAATGGACCCTTGTGAGATGCTTAATACTCGCCTGCGGAAAGTGATCGTGCCAGGCCGCGTTACACCAACATTGATCAAGCCTTTGTTGGATATTAAAACTGCCCGGCTGGTTGTTGGTCCACGTAAACCTTGGCCCGGAAAACTCCACACCCTGGAACCCACAAACATCCAACATCCGTCTCATCCTCTCAACCGAAAACCCCTTCACCCTTCTACCCCCCAGCTTATCATCTTGACAAATGACTTAGTTAAAATCCCCCAACATACACCAAGGGATGTTAATATACCGACTCATATTCTCTACAAAATCACAGAAAGTATCCCGGATAGATACCACCGGTGACGCATACACAAGCGACATAACCCAACTAAGATTATCATTCAACAAAATCCCAACATTCATCATCTGCGCCGTACAGTTAAGAACCCTCAACGAGATGTTATCCCCGTCCCAAAAACACCAAAGGCCACCCGCAAAACCCCTCGCTTCAACCGCCACCATATGCGAGAAAGCGAAGCTATCTAGAATCCAACATGCACCCCCACTATGCATACGAGTTTCAAGAAGAAATAAAATATCCGGCTTACCTCCCTTAATAAGGTCACCCAGAGCTGCGCGGAAGGATGTCGAAGCAGCTCCCCTACAATTCCAGGCAATGATCTTCATAAAGGATTTAGGCATTTCAATCCGGCCTCCCCGCTGGCCGAAACTTCCATCCTGTCGCCTACAGCGTCACCCTCTACCTCAATCTCAACCAAGTCAGGTTCCCTCGCCAGAACTATGGGAATGTCCGGCGGCACACCCCCGGCTGCAACTCGTCGGGCGGCTGATGCTTATAGTCCGCGCGCTCCCTGGTCGAGCCACGCGTTAAATGGCCAGCCTCCAATGGAGGCCATTCATCCAACATTTCAAAGTTCCTTACGAAACTTTCAAAATTTTGATGGATGCTATTTGTGATGTCTTGTAGGTGTCTAGAATTTTGCAGCCCACCCCTGCCAAAGTTAAAACCTCCTCGTCCTCTGCTCGAACCTCCCTGACCGCGTCCTCCTTGTCTTCCCAAACTGTTACCCCACTTAGTAATGTCGTCACCGTCCGCTCTCCTCACAGTTGGATTCACACGGACCCGTGCCTTAACGGGCTCCTTCACAGCGACACCTTTCTTCCTCCTGCTCTCCCCAACTCTCGGATCACTCCTGACCCGGGCACTAAACGTCACCTCAGGGCCGCGGTCCTGGATCCCCATAAGATTTCTCTGTAAAACATTCGCCGGTTCTTCCTCCTCGTCAGCCGCAATGTCTCCATCCTCGCCATCGTCACTAAGGACATTAAACCTCGACCCCTCCTTCGCTCCCCCACCATTGCTATGCTTTCTCCTAACAGTCGTTACAGGAACCGTGCCCACCTCAGTTTGATCAAACTGATCCCTCACCATTTGGGTCCGGCGCCGACGATTATTTGTTGCAATCATCCAGGGACCAAAGGGTGCTTGCGGAGTGGGGCTAGACACCCCCGTCCGAATGCTCTCGTCAGGCACACTCTCCGTCTATTTCCCGCACTCATCCACCTTATGACCGTACCGTCCACAGCTAAAGCAAATCAAACTCAACCCCTCATACTCGACATTAAACATCTTCCCATTAATCTTTAAACGCGAGACAAGGGGCTTCCTCAAGTCTACATCCACACAAATACGGGCATACTGCCCCCTTCCTGCCTTCATTGTTGTGAGGTCAACCTTAATAGCCCTCCCCAACAAATTCCCTATCCGCATAAGAAAGCCTTCTTCAAAGAATTCAAGATGCAATTTCGGAATCCTAATCCAAGTTAACGTTGAGCTAACAATATCCGACGACGTGTTAAAGAAAGGCCGCCATTTAGTAACGGTAATGTAGTGGCCTTGCAACATCCAAGGACCATTTTCAAGAGCAAGAAGATATTGTTCCTTCGAGTAAAAACGAACAACAAAATACCCATCGGGGAGGTCAACGATTTCGAGCTTACCTCCCATCCCCCATAAATCCTGCAGTCGCCGCTCGAGCACCCGGAACGAAAACCCCCTGCCCAAAACCTTCACCACCAACGCTCTTCTCCAGGGTTTCCACCACTCTCTGCATTCTTCAACAGGGACTTCAATCGACAAGCACCCGGGCTCATCTCCGACATCTTCCCTGCTCATCGCATCATCGAAGCCCTCAAGAAAAATATCCATGGTATCATCATCCTCCTCAAGGCCCATGTAGATATCTGAAGGGTATTCAGCTTCCTGGAACAAGGTAGACCATTGCCCCTGCAACAATGGAGCAAGCGACGCCGGAGACCCAGGCTCCCCAACAGCGGGTCTTTTTGGTTTCTTGACACTCCTCTGCAATAGATCAACTTCCTCGGCACTAGGGACCGGATTATTGTCATCCATTTCTGGAAGAAGACTCGAAACTAGGCGGAGCCCTAGGGCTCACCGGCGCAGGACAGTCGCACCGACAATCCCACAAGGAGAGAGAAAGGACGCACTACTTCTTAGCTTCTTACTCTGTAAGATCTAAGATTTGCTTTGGAAAAGCAGCTATTTGCCGAAACTGCCAATGAACCCAAAAAAAAAAATAAAAATAAAAATAAAAAACACCACATTACCTCCCTATGACTTATATTGTCTCCATCAACTTTCCTTCTCCCTGAAACAGGTCTTCTTGGAACGACACAATCAACAAAAGCAGAATCAAAGGGCAACCCAATTCCAGGACTACACCAAACATCATGGACACCCACACAGCTTGAAGAAGACTGATTATTACTTATTCCATTTATATTAGAACAGCCTGCTTCTGGATTACACTCCTTGTTGTTAATGGTCTTCCCTTTTTTCTTCTTGACTTTATTAGCCTCCAAATCTGCAGATGTTTTGATCACAGCAGGAACAGATACTTGTGGACATGCTTTACACCCCATCCCTCTAAATGTCCCAGATGCAAAATTCTTTTTTGTGTAAGATTGGGATTGTTCATTCCAGGTGACTGGGGAGGAAAACATAGGGGAAAGTCTTGATTGTGAGCAGATGGAACTCAAAATTGAGGGCTTTGGATCTTTTCCTGAAATGGGTTGTTGATGCTTTTGGAGATAAGGTCTTTCTCTTCTGTACCTACTCTGTTCATGATTTCTTGAGGCCTCTTGGACCACCATAGCTATACAGAGGAAGAAAGTGAGCCAGAGCAAGAAGAAATAGAGCCCAAAATGAAGGATCTTTCTACAGTAAAAAGATTGTGGCTCTATGATAGAGTAATGAAGAATGAAATTGTGAAGATTCTTCAAAGGAATTGGGAATTGGGAAATGGGAAAGATTATTGTATCTGTGTTAATGGAATTGTTGGAGGAAAGGAAGAGTATCGGTTTCTAGAGCAGTTGAATGACGTGTAGAGACAAGACAGTATGGTGAGTTGACAACAAAAAGATATAATGGTGGAATCATGAATCTGAGGATAATTTATTTAATTTATTTATTTATTTATTTTGGAATAAGAGAGTAATTTATTCAATAAGAAACGCACAAAAAGAACTCAAATGGCAAAAGAATCCCTTGTTTTCACCATTTTGATTTTCAGTCTGATTGATGTTCACATTTTACACAAGTTTCTATACAAATAAATTTGATGATAGCCATTCGTTTTCTTTGAAAGAATAAAGGCAGAAATGATTTTCAAACTACTATATTGATCTTCACATTTCATTTTTATCCTTAGTATCTAAAAAACTGTATTTTTCCTATTTTAGCGGTTAAAATCCGTTAAAATACAAATACTTTTGATAGTACTCTTGCAGCCATAAGATATGCCCTTCCAAAGCTGTCACCACTTACCACACACTTCTTATATAAATTTATTATATGTCTACTCTTAATATTCATCATATGGTCACGCAATTTTTTTTTAGAGACTGCACGGGGCTGTGAGGTGCAGGCTAGCTAATTACTATTGCATAAAGTGATATGCCAAGTTAACAACGATATCATTTTTGGGTGAAGAAAATAAGTAATTAAATAGTGAATATATTAAATTTATATATAAACAGTCCTAACAATTAGATGGGGTTGACAATTAGATAGGGGTGTTGAAGTCAATTGATACGTATTTGAAAGCCTGTTATTGATAAAATTATTTGAAGTTAGTGGCCTAACCTTTCTTTTTAAAAAAAATAACAGTAATAGTTAGGCCATTGGGGAGGGTACGGAGTTATTATAACAGCACCAACTTATAGCTTTACACTTTTTTCCACTTCTGTTGAGAAGTTTTGGTTTCACTTATTTAATTCTTAGTAATTTAAGTACTCAAATTTTAAGAGGATATTCGAATGATTATTTATCCAAACAAAGACAGATAATTTAGTAAGATGATATGCATGTGAAACTATGGAAAAATTTGAGTCCAGGCCACTAAACTTCTAAAATTTAAGAAGAGGGTTACATAGTTTAGTAGTTATTGTAAGGATCATAAAAAACTTTAACATTTTGAGAAAAAAAGTTTAAGACCCTTAAAAATAATTTAGAAACTTAATTTTTATACTTCACTATTTTGACAAATCATATAAAATTAGTAACTATTTTCCTCAAAAGCGTAAACATAAATATTTCCTGGCTAAATTTTTATTGCACAATTTAATTTAAAAATGAAACAATTTTTTCAAAATTACCACGAATTATTACTTATAAAATGATTTTGTTTAAATTAACAACAATTAAAATGGGAAAATGGTACTAATGCAAGTAAAAGCTATAATCAAATGAACAAAGAAATTCTTGAAATTAATGTTTGTTGTTTTCAATCTAGATTTTCACTCACTAATTAATAAATAAATTTTAGAGATTCCAATAGTTTTGTATGTTTTAATACGTCTTTTTTCCCTTTTACTACTTTTCGTATCATTTAGTTTATGAAGTTCTCAAAAAAAAATTGTTTGTCATTGAACTTTCTGATATTTATATATAATTAAAAAATGAAAAAATTGATTGAAAATTAGATACATCAACTTAAACTACATATTTGTTCATTTGCGTTTAAAAATTTTCTGCATTGTGATCTTATCTTTGCTTAACATTTACTATGTCCTGATTCGTTGACCCATATCGACCACCGGTCCCACCTAATGAGCTGGACAATTCTACTTATCATTGTGACTCACTAGTGTCACCTTATGTGTCAGGGAATCTTATACTATATTGGTTAGTTAATCCTGTGTTATGAGCGATCCATCCCCTTGCTCTATTATCATCCAGTTCCTCCTTATAAATTGGAGATCCTATACTATATCGGCTAGTTGGTGCTGTCTTAAGAGGCGGTTTGCCTTTTTAGCTATATTGACCACCAGTCTAGTTTTATGTGTTAAGGATCTTATACTATATTGGCTAGTCGTTCTAACCGTATGAACCGGTTGCTTATTAAACAACCATCCTGATTATCCACACAACCATCATCAGAATATCATACTTTTTTAGGTAAGCCCGAACAACCACCTCGATGGCACTATATTTTACTGGTTTTATTATATTTTTAAATTTTCTCTTAGACTGGCCATCATCTAAACATCTTGTGCAACTGTCTTTGAGATCATAAACTCCCTCAAGTAAGTACAATCAATCAACCAATGATTACCTTTGTATTGATTACTACGAGTTTATGCAATCAACCAATACGCTATGCTTATGAACCATACAAAATGCTTTCTAAACACTCATATTGCAACAAATATTCCATATGCAACATAAATTGCATTTATACAATGAAGTCAACATCATTTAGCAAACACTTGTGCATTTAGTAGTTGTACAATACTTAGGTTACGCGAAAACTCCATAGAAAGGAAAATTGTAACTTTAATCATGGTTTCACCTTCAAGAATAGAAATTTGCACCCATAGACGGAAACTATTATTAAGCTTGAAAATAGGTTTTCGAAACATCTCAAATCATCTAAATCTGAGTTCTGGATCTTCATACACAATTAAAATAAGATTAATTGGTCTTACTGAGAAAACCTAATATTCGGACTGTGAATTCGGTCATACCTCCATATCTTTTGTTATCTACACCAAACTAGAATGTGTTTGGCATGCTGGTTACACCAACCATTAGGGCTAGTCTATCTAGGTTCTATTTACTTAGCATACTAAGGGCATCTCCAATGGGTATCCAAATCTCCTTCCTCCCTCCCCCCGAAACACTAGTTTTGCGTAAAACTTTGCTCCAATGGGTACCCAAATTTCTCCCATTTTTGGGTTTTTCACTATTCACACACCATTTTTGTGTTTCACTATTCATCACCCAAAAACAGTATTCAACATTTTTATTATTATTTTCTTTAATATTCAAATCCAATATTAATAAATAATTAAAAACATTTTTATATTTATAAATTAAAATATATTTATTTTTAATTAAATAAATATAAAATATGCAGCAACAATAATTAAACATAAAATAAGATTAATTAAACAAAGTACACTACAAATATAGGATGAAATATATCACACACATTACATAGAAAATTTCACAATAAAGAAACTAAATTAACAAGAAGATTATAAAAAACTAATACAACATACATATAAATTGATATGTTTGTTTGCGCAATAAAAGCTACACTAAACGCACTATGCTTTTTTGTTACACACTTTAATTAATAATGGTTATATTAAAACTTTATATTAAACGCAAAGATATTACATAACATAAAAATAACATAAACTATTTAAATAAAATTAATAATTATTAAATTATGAAATATAAATAAATCATTAAATTATTCAACAAATTAATTAAAGACATTGTATAAATGTATTAATAATGGATTAAATATAGAATATTGGAAGAATCTTTAAGGAATATTCTTATTTGGTGTACAATTTGGTGTTTTGGGTTGGAGCAGAATTCACTGTAGCAAACCAAAAAATGGGGTTTTGGGTAGAATTTTAGGTTTTGGGTGGGAGATGGCCTAAACGTTCCTTTTGCCACCTTTAGGTCTTGATCTCATGGCGTAAAAAATTTCAGTTTTTTGATTCAAATCTCAAATTTATAACTACGTCAAAAGTTCAGTTTTATGGATTCAAACCCCAAATCTATACCAATCGAGCCTAAAACCCTAACTAGGCCTTCACAATGTACCCAAAAGTCAATGACAAATTCAAATAGTAGTTTACATCCAATCTAATATCATCAAAAACAATTCAAAAACACAGACAATGCCAATTTACAACTCATTTGAGGAAATTCTTACTAATTCACAATTTTTTATCGTAAAATATGTAAGCCACGTAATATGCATAAAATAAACTTATGAAGAGTGAAAGCACTTATTGTTTACACATAAATTGATTATCCTGGAAGCAGGCGTATTTAGTTTTCCTTTACCCTTTCTTCTCTTTCTTCTTCTTTTGCGTTCCTCCTATGCGCCTTCCTCATCCCTTTCTTTCTTTCTTTCATTTTTCTCGTTTTCTCAAAACGTCGTTTTCTGAAAATGATAATGGCAGCCTTGCTGCATGTAGGTTTCTAAGGTATATATATGTTATTAATTTTTATTTATATTTTATCCAATTCCATTATATTCACAAAACCTATTTGAAATAATAAAGTCTATCCACCTTTACCTTTTCTTTTTCTTTTGAGTAAATACTATTTAGCAACGACGTTTTCACTCTTTTACATAAATTTATTTCTTTTAATCATCACAAATTTCTGGAATGTACACCTCCAATAAACACCACTAGAGGGGATGAATAGTGGTTAGCAGAAATTACACTATTATCTTTGAATAAAAATCCTCTTTGAAAACAGAATCTGAGAGCTGCTCAGATTCACTACCCGTTTTTGAAAAATTCAAAAATAAGTGTGCACAACTCTAAAATTTATGAAATTTTTTGGAAATCAACTTCAATGTCTTGAATAGACTCTGTCCAAAAATGAGCAAAAAAATAAGATCGTTGGCCCCTTCAAACAAATAAAAAGATTCAGATGGTCAATCTGGACAGAATTGGATAGAATAGAGATGAACTTTGCAAACGTGTTTTTATTTAATTACTCAACCAAAAAGGTTGATCTTTATGCCAAAACACTCCTTAAGATGTCTAGTTGAAGTTTCAAACAACCCCTGACCTGAAACTATGCTTGATAAATTCAGAATGTAAGTTTCCGTAAAACTGGTCAGATTACAGACAGAATGGAGCAGTTATCTTTCAAAGACTGAAAGGCTAATTTTTCTTTGATCAAATCAAGTGATTCTTATTGAAATGAAAGCTAACAGTATGAAGTATAACTCCACCAAAAATCACGAATTTTGAAAGTGTTTTGCTATTTTTCCAAGACGTGTGAAGTTGGGTGAAAACTGCAGCGAAAACGGGCGGAAAACATAAAAGTAGAAAGAAGACAAGAACACCAAAGATTTATCCTGGTTCGGTCAATGTGACCTACTCCAGTCCTAAGGAACACCTTTCCTTGGATTTTACTATGGAATGAACACAAATACAACAAGAACAAAGCTTGATCATTGGGCTAAATACCAACGCTATTCAAGACTTAGATGAACACCTCCATACAACTTTAGGTTGCACCACCTCTACCACCTATTGATGTAGCCTTATAAATTTGGCTAATCAATCTTACAAATGAGATACAAGAGGCGTGTAGCTATACAACAATATCACAATACCACCTTGGCTACACAAAGAATGAATCAAGAATGAAGAGAAGAAGATAGTAAGACAATGAGCTTCAACTTTTGCTTTCAAGTGTGTGTCTTCTCTTCTTCATCTTGCCTCCTATTTATAGTTTGCAATAGGCCTTGAAGATAAGAATGCATATGTGTCAACATCTTCATCATCAACTCTTTCTTTTCTTCACATCATTGATTGGCCACATAATCACCTTATACACTTGGCAACATAAAGAAACATAATTGGTCCACCATGGAACACCATTTGGCCGAACTTTTGTCTTGAAAAATGACATGAAAATTGTGAAGATAATACCCAAAGATAAGATGACATATTCTCCCAAATTCTTTGGCATGATAATAGGCCATGTGATGGCTGAAATTTTGAACAAAAAATCAGCTCTCAACACTCCACACTAGCCCTTTTTTCAACTTTGAAATTTCCAAGTTGACAATTTTGCCAACTAGCTTGTATTTGGTTGGTCCACTTGTACACATGTCATAAAATGAGTAAGACACCTTCTCCACCTGTATATGCATGTTTTTTGACCCATATATATCTGTACAAACTCAGATATTTTTGAAGATAAAATAATAAACAAGAGTTGACAAGATTATGTCAACATATAATTCAAAATTCCCATATTTTCTCCTTGTATGTTATGGTGAATTTTGTATCAAGATCACCGTGAGAGTCTCTACAAAAATATGAATGAGAACCTCCAATAACATATATAGAAGAGTCTTCAAGAAAAAAACAGAATGTGACATCGAATACCGTCACATATCCTGCTACCGTCGATGATATCACCAAATAAGAACATAGAATAGAAATAAAAATTACCCGAGCATCCATAGACTTTTCATTCTTTCTACTATTCGATCAGCCCGTATTTCTTCTAGAAAATCTCCTAATTGTTCTTCTCGGGCCATCGCACAGAAAACTATAACCAAATAAGCTACTCAAGAGATGTCTTTGAGTAAAATAACGAAACTGTCCTTAGGGATAAAATGACCAAAATACCCCTAGTGAGAGAAAACTCCAAAAATGGCCCTGATGGTCAGAAATAAATATGAAAACACCTTCATAGTGATGAATAAGAAATAATAAAGTCCTTGTATCATTTTCACCATGTCAAGTACCTACAAGGACTAATAATACCAATTTTGCCCGTTTTGGTAAGTTGTAGAAACTTCCAAGGCACATTAGTCATAAGACATTATTATATTCATCAAAAACACAAAATAAAAACATGATAGACATATATGAAGCATGTGCAAATGAAAACAACCATTTTATCACGTTTTAGAAAAAAATTTCTAAAAATCCTAGACTATCTCTGCTTGAGAGATCGATGTCTCACAGTGAGGTTCATTTTTTGTCTTTGACCTACATCGAGCAATCGACGTGAGAGATCGATGTGTCTCAGGTTTAGAGATCGATGACTCACAGTAAGGTCTTGATTTTTCTCTGCCTTTCATGGATCGATTAATGTGAGGGATCGATGTACATAGATCGATCAAAGTGCATTAACCTGAGAGATCGATGTAATTTTTGTAGAGAAAAAGGGGTTTGAGTGATTTCAAAATACATTATTTAAACGTGTTACAAAGCAATGCATGACATATTGCATACAACTTGCCTTATATAGTTCATATATAATGTTGCCGTACTAACGAGACACGAAGCTTTAAAGCTTACATCAAATGGCAAACATTTGTTGTGTTTGAACTATTTTCAGGTGCCACCATTAATGAACTAAACTAGTTCATTAAGTGAAGTACTTAGTTAATTAAACTAAGTAGTTCATTAAAGGAAGCAATATTTGGAAAAGGCACAAAGGCAACAAGGTGAAGAAAGGAAAGTCTTCCACTCTCCTCTCCACACATATATCACACGCCATTACTATGCATACATACATACATATATATATATATATATATATATATACATACATATATATATATATATTCAGATTTTTTTAAAGGCACATACACATTTATTCCAACGTACTACCGACACGTTATATATTTTACGTACGTACATTAACGTCACACCACTATAATTAACTCATATTTATGAGTATATTCAGGTCTTATATCATATGATATAAGTCATGGTGATGACAAATTTAATACGGCACGTTAAAAGGTTCTAAACCGAAAATTGTCGTATCGGGCGAATATCGAAACTTCGCCAATGTGTCACGTATTTGCCATAAATAGATGGCCAGACCCTACACTTCAAAAATATCCATAAATTTCGTGGCTTTCATGATATGTACAGCCATAAAATCATTCCAAGTTGGCACACACAAATCACCCCACATTAAGGCCAAATTGTGGAGATTCTAATTTCAATTTTGTCACATGGTTTAGGCGCCACTTTAAGATCAGATAAGTGCTGAATATTAAAGTTTAATTTATGTATATTATGTGTAACATAATATATATAACATGTGCAAAAATTTGGAATTTAATTAGAGAAAAATCGAGTAATCGATAAACGTCGAAAATTCGGTTTTCTTCGTACACGACACATGGAACGTTTTTGACACATCATATAAAATGTATCTAGACACATTTTACATATTTCATACATCTCAAAGTGTTCTAGAAAATTAAATTAAGGCCTGATTGTAATATACCATGTGTGTATTATTAAATGTGCACTATTTTACAAAGTTTGCAAAAATAAAATTCAGCACATGCACAAATCTATTTCACACGCCTAGACTAGCTGAGTTGGAGCATATGTGGAGCTTTGTTGGTATCTTGATTGGTCAAGAATAAAGCATACAATGTTGAAGATATAAAGGAAGGAGCTACACAAGGTAACATTTCAAACTTATGTCACATTTGTAACACATGCTGAAAATTTCAGCATGTGCATATAGGCTGGCATTTTTAACATCATTATGAGCCATATTTTGTTGTCTTGATTAAGGTGGAATGATTGGAAGACAATATGGAAGTATTTTAAATATTTTATGGAATAAAGAAAGTGATATTTTTGAATATCACACATGCTGAAAATTTTAGCATGTGTGTAATGCATAGTCGCCGAATTTTAGGCCTCATTGGTGTCCAATTGTTATTCTATAAATGATAAGAATATTGTATACTAAATGGTGATTGAATTATTCTTTGATTTCTTGGATTAAATAAATGTAAAATAGGCAATATTTTGAATAAAAGGTGAATGTTACACATGCTGAAATTTCAGCATGTGTAAGACTCATTATGGCCGAAATTGTGCATGCTTTCTTGGAGTTATTTACCTAGCTAATTTTGGGTGATAATCTTGTGAATTATAGTAATCATTTTATGATGATTTGGCACATGTTTTAAGTGTCATTCTCAGATTTGTCTAGTCATCAAGTGATGACAACATCCAACCAATCAATGAGTGCCAAGTAAGCAAGAGCTTAATGATCATCCAATGACAACATGCCAAGTAAGCAAAGACATGTCACAATGATGCCATATACTCTTCCAAGGACTTAGAAGATAATTTTCAAGAGGGGGGGAGCATCCAAGGGGGACGGCCATAATGATAAAGAGGAAGGAAGAAGAGCAAAACAAAAACAAGAACAAACCTTGCAAATTTGAAAGATCAAAAACGTTTTTAGCCTTCTCTTCTACACTCTCTTTCTTTCTTTTCTCTAAAAGCCTATTGTAATTACATTCATATACTTGAATAAGCTTCATATAGTCCACCACATATTCTTTATCATTGTAAAAGATTGATCAAGGTGTGATCAATCTTGGACTTGCAAGGTGATGGTGTTCGTGTGCATTGTATTCACATACAAGGTTTGTAAAGGGTTGGAGTTGGTGTGTAACTCCATCAACCCTGTGGTAAGGTGTTCTTTGTGTTGTGTGATTAGTGTGAACCGAGGAAAGTGTCCTCGAAGACTGGAGTAGGTTGTTTATAACCGAACCAGTATAAAATTCTTGGTGTCATTTACTTTCAGCACTTACTTTCAGTTTCAGCAGTGTTTATCGTTTTTGATCACGTTTGTAAAAATAGTAAACAAATTTCAAAAATTATGAAACTTTCCATAAACATAGCCACACGTCTTAAGGTTAATTTGGCATAAGTTTCAACCCTTTTGGAAAAGTATAAGTCATCCAAACGTCCAAAGTTCTGAGACTAGTGCAGTCTGATTTTCAGGCTTGTAAAGGTTGAGACTTTGATCGTATTTGACTAACTTCCCAAAAGAATTTTTCAAAACTGTTTCATCCTATTTAAATACAAATAATAAGGGGTTCGTCTTTAAATTTTCAGAGCATTTGGAGTTGCGTACAAATAGGAATTAATTTTTCAAATCAGTCTACCGATTCTGGCAAATTTGCGCAATTTGACGGCCAATGAATTTTCAAGGGGTTAGAGGTTGAATTTAAATCTGAAATTTTTAGGAGCCACTAATAATATCTGAGGCTAAGTTCTCTCCAAATTTCAGAATTTTTGAAGACCTGCAACCTAGTTTTCAAAACGTTTTAAAACTAGTTCTGAAAACAAAAACTGTTTTCAGAAGTTGGGTTTTTGGTTTAAAACTATTTTAAAACCACATTTTCCGCACCCACTATTCAACCCCCCTTCTAGTGGTGCCTTGAAGATCCTACAAGTGGTATCAGAGCGCAGGAACACTCACATCAAAAGGATCTAACGATCTACGTGAGATGGCAACCACAAACTTCAAAACCGAACAAGAAGGTATGTCCAGTCAAAGGCCTCATCTCTTTGACGGTGAGTCTTTCATTCAATGGAAATTAAGAATGAAACTTTTGCTTATGGAAATTGATATTGATCTTTGGTCAATTATAGAAGATGGTTCATTTGTTCCATCAAAGTTATCCACTGTAGATGGAGTCACACTAGAGGTTGTTAAGCCTAGACAAGAGTATACTAGTGAGGATAAAAAGAGACTAAGCATGAACGCTAGGGCTATGCAGTTACTTTTAAATGGACTAAGTAAAAGTGAATCTAGTTATGTTTCAAATTGTTCTAGTGCCCAAGAAATGTGGAGAATACTTGAAATGAAACACGAAGGCACTAGTCAAGTAAAAGAGTCCAAGATCAACATGCTTATGTCCACACTCGAGTCATTTAAATTATTTCCTAATGAATCTATCGTTGATATGGATCTTCACTTGACTAACATTTACAATTCTCTTGAGTCTCTTGGCAAAGCCTTTACTATGCAGGAAAAGGTACAAAAGGTCTTGCGAAGCCTTCCATCCAAGTGGGACCCTAATGTAACGGCAATAGAAGAAAGCAAAGAAACTAAGTCAATCAAGATGGAAGAATTAATTGGATCACTTAAGGTTTATGAGAACAAACTCACCATAAGGAAATTAGAATCATCAAAACAAGGTAAAGCTATCGCATTTAAATCAAATGAATATGTCTTTACTTCGTCCGATCACGTAGAAGATAGTGATTCTGAATCAGATAATGATGACTTAATTTTATTGGCTAAAGGCTTAAGAAAATTCATGATAAAGTCGTTTAGAAACAAAACTAAGCCTACTTCGATTAAAAGAAATAAGAACAAGACAAACGATAAGGATGTTAAATGTTATGAATGCGGTAAACTTGGACATCTATCATATGACTGCCCTAATAAAGAAAAGCAAACAAACAAATACCCTGACAAGGATCGGAACAAGAATAGACTCGTCTCAGAACCTAAGCAAAGGAAACGAGCTCTCAAAGCCTCCACTTGGAGTGATACATCGGATTCCGAGATTGAAACAGAAGAGGAGACTGCACAAGTATGTTTTGTGTCCAAAGCATCAAACGAGGTATTTTCTGACTCTGATTCTGACTCTGAGCCTTCTTATGATGATCTTTTTAGTCAGTACTTAGAATTGCATAAATTCACTAAGACTCTCACGAAAGAAAAGAAATGATTAATTGAAGACAAGAAACTGTTAGAATCTTCTAACGAGAATCTTGTCGCTCAATTAAACGATTCAAAAGAAGAGTCATCATGTATCGTTACTCCATTAAAGACAGAGATCTCATCATTGACCATGCAAAATAATGAAATGAAATCCGAGATTTCAAGTTTGAAATCAAGGAATACAGACTTAGAGAAAATGATGAAACAGTTTGATACGGGATCTAACATGCTAGAGCGTATTATCTTATCACAAAAGCATGATAGCGATAAAACATGTTTAGGATACATTGAAACAAATGAAGTATCCATTAAACCAACCAAGTTTGTAGTGTCTAAGAAAGTAGACACCCCAAAACCAAAAACGGCGTCTAAGATGACGCAAAGACCCCCTCTCCCCTCCTCTCGCTTTACTTCTTCCTCATATCATGCGAAATACAATTTCGTGCCATATAGATATGAGAAGAAACAAGTGATGCATACACGACATTCATTTCATCCATCTAGATCACGCACTATGCGCACTAACACAAGGACATATCAAAAACGTCCTACATATAATGAGTATAAAGGAGTTCTTGGCCAAAGGCCTAAAGTGCACTCACCACATGTCTACAACATTGCACCTGTAGGATCTGCAAGGCACCACTAGAAGGGGAGGGGGTTGAATAGATGGTGCGGAAAGTGTGCTTTTTAAAATTTCTTTAAACTTGAACAATTCAAGTTCTGAAAACAGATTCTGTTTTCAGGACCAGTTTTAAAACGTTTTTAAAACTAGGTTATAGGTCTCCAAAAATTATGAAATTTTGAGAGAACTTAGCTTCAGATGTTATGAGGGTCCCCTAAAAATTTCAAATTAAAATTCAACCTGTAACCCCTTCAAAAACCGTTGGTAATCAGATTGTGCAAATCTGCCAGAAACGGTAGATGGTTTTGAAAAATTAATTCCTATTTGTGTGAACGTTCAAATGCTCTGAAAATTTGACCACTAACTCTTTATATACTATATTTAAATTTGTTGAAACAGTTTTGGAAAATTCTTTTAGGAAGTAGGTCAACTACAATCAAAGTCTCAACCTTTGCAAGTCTGAAAATCAGACTGCACTAGTCTCAGAACTTTTGATGTTTGATTGACTTATACTTATCCAAAAGGGTTGAAACTTGTCCCAAATTAACCCTAGAACGTGTAAGTATATTTCTGAAAATTTTCGTAATTTTTGAAAAACGTTTACTATTTTTACAGATACGTACAAGACGGGTAAACAGTGCAGTAACTGGAAAGTAAATGCAGAAAGTAAATGGCACCAAGAATTTTACACTGGTTCGGTTATAAACAACCTACTCCAGTCTTCAAGGAACACCTTCCTTGGTTCACACTAATCACACATACGCAGTACACCTTACCGCAGGGTTGATAGAGTTACACCTTAACTCCAACCCTTTACAAACCTTGTATGATGAATACAATTTGCACGAGCACCACCACCTTGCAAGAATGAAGATTGATCACACCTTGATCAATCTTTTACAAAGATGTACGAATGGTGGTTTATCTCAAGCCTATTCAAAGATATGACAAACAATAGGCTTTACAAAAAAAGAGAAAGAAAGAAGATGTAGAAGAAGAAGAGCTTGGCTTTTTGATCTCTTTGAAATGCAATTGTTTTTGTTTGCTCTCTTCTTTTCCTTTTTAAACTTGCAGCCGTCCCCCCTATGGCATGTCTCCCTCTTGAAAATTTTTTAAGTCCTTGAGAGAGAGTGTAAGACATCATTGTGACAATCCCTTGCTTACTTGGCATCTTCCTATTGGATCACCATTTAGTCTTCACTTACTTGGCACCTCTTTATTGGTTCAACATTGTCATCATGATGACATGAAAAAAATCTGAGATATACACTTTAACATGTGCCAAAAATCAATCACAAAATCATTCCATAATTTAAGAAATACACCATAAATTGCAAGACAAAGAAAGTCTTCCAAATCCTATGAAAATTTCGGCCATTTAGTCACATTGCCATGCTGAATTTTCAGCATGTGCATCCTTCCTTTTCTTTCAAAATAATACCAATTATTCTTTGATTTTTCATCATAAAAATGAATCAACAATTTATGGTAAGTATTGCTACCAATTAAGAGATGGACTTGGACACAAATAAGCACTAAATTCGGCCACACCATGTACACATGCTGAAAAATTTTCAGCATGTGTGATATGTGAAATATCACCATTTATTTGTTTAAACATTATTCAAAACCTTACCATACCATCTTCTAATCAATCATTTAATAAAAGATGACAAAATATGTCCCATTTAAGACCTAAAAATTGGCCAGCTCAAGTTTAGTATGCTGAAATTTTCAGCATGTGACATAAGAGAGATATATGTTGAATTCTTACCATTTGTAGCTTTTCTCTTCAATTCACCAACAATGTATGATTGATCCTTGACCAATCAATATGCCAACAAAGATCCACATGTGCTCCAAATCAGCTGTATGTGACGTTATATGATGTGTATACATGTGCTGAAATTTATTTTTGTTAACTTTGTAAAATAGTGCACATTTAATAATACACACATGTAATATTCCAATCAGCCCTTAATTTAATTTTCTAGAACACTTTAAGATGTATATCATATGTAAAAAGTGTCTAGATACGTGTCACATGATGTACAAGAAAAACGTTCCATGTTATGTGCGTAGAAAACCGAATTTTCGATATTTATCGATTACCCGATTTTTCTCTAATTTAAATTCCAACTTTTGCACATGTTATATATATTGTGTTATACATAATATATATAACATATACTTTAAATCTCAGCACTTGGCTGGTTTAAAGTGGTACCATTAACATGTGACAAAAATTAAACTTGGAATCTTCACATTTTGGCCTTAATGTGGAGTAATTTGTGTGTGCCAACATGGAAAGTATTTTTGGCTGATTATTATGTCATGTGCACGAAATTTACATCATATTTTGATGTATATGGGCTGACCATTTATTTATGGAAAGTACGTGACACGTTGGCGAAGTTTCGGTATTCGCCCGATACGACAAATTTCGGTTTAGAACCTTTTATCGTGTCGTATTTGATTTGTCATCACCATATCTTATATCATATGATATAAGACCTGAATATACTCATAAATATGAATTAAGTATAATGGTGTGACGTTAACGTACGTACGTAAAATATATAACGTGTCGGTAATACGTTGGAATACATGTGTATGTGCCTTTATTTAAAAAATCTAAAAATATATGTAGTGTATATATATATATGGCGTGTGTATTAAAGATGA
>AP025051.1:14679665-14754976 GCA_036186865.1 Eustoma russellianum
GGAGTAATTTGTGTGTGCCAACATGGAAAGTATTTTTGGCTGATTATTATGTCATGTGCACGAAATTTACATCATATTTTGATGTATATGGGCTGACCATTTATTTATGGAAAGTACGTGACACGTTGGCGAAGTTTCGGTATTCGCCCGATACGACAAATTTCGGTTTAGAACCTTTTATCGTGTCGTATTTGATTTGTCATCACCATATCTTATATCATATGATATAAGACCTGAATATACTCATAAATATGAATTAAGTATAATGGTGTGACGTTAACGTACGTACGTAAAATATATAACGTGTCGGTAATACGTTGGAATACATGTGTATGTGCCTTTATTTAAAAAATCTAAAAATATATGTAGTGTATATATATATATATGGCGTGTGTATTAAAGATGGGGAGGAGGAGAAGACTTTCCTTCTTTAGATTTGTTGCCTTTGTGCCTTTTCCAAATGAATCTTCCTTTAATGAACTACTTAGTTTATCAAACTAAGTACTTCACTTAATGAACTAGTTTAGTTCACTAATGGTGGCACCTGAAAATAGTATAAACACAACAATTGCCATATGATGTAAGCTTTAATTCTTCATGTCTCGTTAGTACGACAACATAATATATAAGTTAAATAAGGCAAGTAATGGTAAGATATCATGCATTCATGTACTCGTTTATATATATATTTATGCACGTTTATATATATGTATACATTCAAGACACTTATTTTGAAATCACTCAAACCCCCTTATCTTTACAATCTCCCCCTTTTGATGATTTTCAAAATAATTTGTGTACATGATTTAAATGCTATCTCTCCCCCTTGAATTGTGCGCAAATTTGAAATTTGAATTTCGAATTTCAAATCCGGCTCCCCCTTGTTTGTGCAATTAAGATCAATCAGTGTCAATTAAGATCAATCAGTGTCTCTCTCCCCCTTAAATCATGCTTTTCTCTCCTCCTTTATTTTGGAAAGTAAATCAAAAGATGCCTGTCAAAAAGGAAAGTAAAGCAAATAATGTCAAATCAAATCATATCAACGGGAATCATGCCTAATTTTGAGCGAAGAGATTCATATATAGCTTGATTTAAGGCCTTTGTAAATATATCCGCTACTTGTAATTCTGTGCGTACGTGATCTATGACAATATTACTATTGTTAACGTGATCACGAAGAAAGTGATAGCGAACTTCTATATGCTTAGCCTTAGAGTGTAACACGGGGTTCGTAGACAAATTTATTGCACTCATACTATCACAATATATAGGAATTTTATTTACGGTAATTCCAAAGTCCGAAAGTTGTTGTTTTATCCACAACAACTGTGTGCAAAAAAGGCTAAGATTCATGTACTCCGCCTCAGTAGTGGACAAAGCAACACTTGCTTGCTTTTTGGAAAACCATGAAATAAGGGAATTTCCTATAAATTGGCAGGTTCTGCTCGTGCTTTTTCTATCTATTTTGCAGACACCATAATCTGCATCAGTGTAAGCATGTAAGTCAAATGTAGAATCCTTATCGTACCAAATACCTAAGGCGACATGTGCTTAATATAACGGAATATTCTTTTTACCGCATTTAAGTGTGACACCTTAGGTTGACTTTGAAAACGAGCACACATGCATACGCTAAACATGATGTCAGGCCTACTAGCAGTTAAATATAGCAAAGAACCTATCATAGATTGATATAATCCATTATCAACGTCTTTACCATGTTCGTCTTTGTCTAATTTAGTAGTGACACTCATAGGGGTGGGGGATGGTTTCCAATTTTCAAAATTAAACTTTTTGATCATGTCATTAACATATTTCGCTTGGCTTATATGAATTCCTTTACTCGTTTGCTTAATCTGCAAGCCAAGAAAATAATTAAGTTCACCAACCATAGACATTTCAAATTCAGATTTCATGCAATTTTCAAAATCTTTAACAAGTCTATGTGAGGTAGAGCCAAAAATAATGTCATCTACGTAGATTTGAATAATAAGTAAATCTGATTTTTCTTGTTTCAAAAATAGTGTACTATCTATAGTGCCACGTTTAAAATTATTTTCTAAAAGGAAAGTAGCAAAACGATCATACCATGCTCTCGGTGCTTGCTTTAGGCCATATAGTGTCTTCTTTAGTTTGTACACGTGATCTGGATGTTTCAAATCTTCAAAATCGGGTGGTTGCTTCACGTATACTTCTTCTTGTATGAATCTGTTTAGGAAAGCACTTTTTACATCCATTTGATATAATTTAAAATCTTTCATGCAAGCAATAGCAAGTAATAGTCGTATAGCTTCTAGACGTGCTACGGGTGCGAATGTTTCATCATAGTCAATTCCTTCTTCTTGATTATATCCTTGTGCAACAAGTCTCGCTTTATTTCTAACAACCTTTCCTTCTTCATTCATTTTATTCCTAAATACCCACTTTGTGCCTATAATAGTCTTATCTTGTGGTCGTGGCACTAAATCCCATACATCATTTCTAACGAATTGATTAAGTTCGTCATGCATAGCATCAATCCAAGATGAATCACTCAAAGCATCATGCACATTTTTGGGCTCAATTTCAGAAATCATAGCTTGAAATTCATTTATTTCATCCGAAGTGATTCTTCTACGTGGTCGCAAACCGCGAGTGAGGTCGCCTATGATGAGATCATGTGGGTGATCTCTATGCCATCTTGGTTGATTATTTTCTAAGTTATCATGCATTTCTATGTGATCATGTACTTCTAGTGTGTCATTCATATCATGCATATCAAAAGAATCATCATCTTCATTCAAAACGGGTTTCAATTCAAAATCATCGTCATATTCCTTATCTTTATCAATCTCACCAAATTCATTGAATTTAACATGAATAGATTCTATAATTTGTCTAGTGAGAGGATCATACCATGTATATGCCTTTGAATTTATAGAATATCCAACAAAAATGCACTCAATTGATTTGGATTCAAATTTATCTAAATTATCTTTTGTATTCAAGACAAAACATTTGCATCCAAACACACGAAAATAGTCAATCTTAGGCATGCGATCATTCAAAATCTCATAAGGCGTCTTGTTTATTTTCTTTCTTATAGATAGGCGATTTACAATATAGCATGCACAATTTACGCCTTCCGCCCACAGAAATCTAGGCAATTTATTTTCGCAAAGCATAGTTCTAGCGATTTCTAGTAATGTACGATTCTTTCTTTCTACTACATTTAGTTGTGGAGTTCTAGGTGGCGAAAACTCATGTTTAATTCCTTTTTCTTCACAAAACGAAATCATCTCTTTGTTTTTAAACTCACCGCCTCTATCGCTTCTTATCCTTTTCACATTTATACCGTATTGATTTTCAAGTTGTTTAATTAATTTAGCAATCTCAACGGCGCTATCATCCTTATGTGCAAGAAATAAAGTCCAAGTGTAACGAGAAAAGTCATCAACAATTACGCATGCATAGTGACGCCCACCAAGGCTTGTAGTGCGACTAGGACCAAACAAATAGATATGCAATAGTTCTAATATTCTAGTCGTGCTTATTTCATTTTTCGGCTTAAGTGACTCACGTGTTTGTTTGCCTTTTATGCAAGATTCACACAACTGAAAGTTGTCTAAATCAAGCGTAGGCAATCCCCGTACTAGGTTCTTTCGTTGAAGTTTTTCTAATGTGGAAATGCCAATGTGTCCTAAACGTCTATGCCATAAATTCACATTGGGTTCATTTGACATAAAACACTTAACTTTAGCGTCTACTACATCATCCATAGATAGCGTAGAAATATTGCCTTCTCGTTTTCCTTTTAAAACGGTTTCTCCATTTTTATTTATTATGTTGCAATAAGGGTGAGTAAAACACACATTAAAACCATTGTCAACAAATTGAGAAATGCTAAGAAGATTGTAGGATAAGTTGCTTACCAAAAATACGTTGGAGATTTGGAGTGTGTTCGGATTACCAATCGTACCTTTTTCAATGATCTTGCCTTCATTGTTGTCTCCAAAGGTCACGGATCCGCCTTTTGTGACCTTCTTTAATTTGGAGAACAAGCTTGGGTCACCCGTCATGTGCCTCGAGCAACCACTGTCAAGGAACCACTTTATTGATGTGTCTTTCGAAGTGTGGTCTCCATGCAATGTGAAAAGGTGATTTAGGTACCCTTTTAATTTTGGGTCCTTTCGAGTTAGTTAATCACCTTTTGGTAAAGGTACCTTTCGGTACCCATACTTGGGTGATCTTTCTCGGTCTATCAAATGGCAAGAATGTAGATGAAGGTGCAATATAATAGACATGTGGTGCATGCACTTTGGGCCTTTGCCCAAGGACTCCTCTATACTTATTAAATGAAGGACGCTTTTGATATGTCCTTGTGTGTGTGCGTAGTGCGTGGATGATATGTATTTCGTGTATGTATTGTTCTTCTCTTTTCATATTTATATGGTACAACGTTATATTTCACATGATATGAAGAAGTGGGGCGTGAGGAAGGGGGCGCTTTTTGCGTCATCTTAGACGCCACTTGCGGCTTAGGGGTGTCTACTTTCTTATACACAACAAACTTAGTTGGTTTGATTGATACTTCGTTAGTATCAACGTATCCCAGTCCAGTTTTGTCGCTGTCATGCTTTTGTGATAATATGATACGATGCAGCATGTTGGACCCTGTGTCAAACTGTTTCATCATTTTCTCTAAATCGGTATTCCTTGATTTCAAATTTGAAATCTTGGATTTCATTTCATTATTTTGCGTGGTTAATGATGAAATCTCTGCTTTTAATGTAGTAATGACACATGATGACTCTTTCTTTGAATCGCTTAATTGAGCGACAAGATTCTCGTTAGAAGATTCTAACAGTTTCTTGTCTTCAATTAATCGTTTCTTTTCTTTAGCGAGAGTCTTAGTGAATCTATGCAATTCTAGATACTGACTAAAAAGATCATCATAGGAAGGTTCAGAGTCAGAGTCAGAATCAGATGATACCTCATTAGATGCTTTGGAGGCAAAACATACTTGTGCGGTCTCCTCTTCGGTCTCAGTTTCAGAATCTGATGAATCACTCCAGGTGGCGGCCTTTAGAGCACGCTTCCTTTGTTTGGGTTCTGAGACGAGTCTATTTTTGGTCCGCTCCTTGTCAGGGTATTTAGTATTTTGCTTTTCTTTATTGGGGCAGTCATATGATAAGTGTCCGAGTTTGCCACATTCATAACATTTAACGTCTTTATCATTTGACTTGTTTTTATTTCTCTTAGTTGTAGTGCCCTTGTTTTTGTTTCTAAATGACCTTCTCATAAATTTTCTTAGTCCTTTAGCCAATAGAATTAGGTCATCATTTTCCGATTCGGAATCACTATCATCTACATGATCGGGGGGAGGGGAGACGTATTCATTTGATTTAAAAGCAATAGCTTTACCTTGTTTAGATGATTCCGATTTCCGTATGATGAGTTTATTTTCATAAACTTTAAGTGATCCGATTAGTTCTTCCATCTTTATTGATTTAGTTTCCTTGCTCTCTTCTATTGCGGTCACTTTTGGGTTCCATTCAGAAGGAAGGCTTCGTAGGACTTTCTGTACCTATTCCTGCGTAGTAAAAGCCTTACCAAGAGACTCAAGAGAGTTGTAGATGTTAGTCAAACGGAGATCCATATCTACAATAGACTCATTGGCAATAATTTAAAAGACTCAAGTGTAGACATGAGCATGTTAATTTTTGACTCTTTTACTTGACTCGTGCCTTCGTGTTTCATTTCTAGAATCCTCCACATTTCTTGTGCACTCGAACAGTTTGACATATAACTAGACTCACTCTTACTTAGTCCGTTTAAAAGCAATTGCATAGCCCTAGCATTCATACTAAGTTTCTTTTTGTCATCACTCGTATATTCTTATCTAGTTTTAATAACCTTTAAAGTGACTCCGTCTACGGTGGATACATTAGATGGGACATAAGGACCATCTTCAATGATTGACCAAAGATCTATATCTATAGCCATAAGAAAAAGCTTCATCCTAAGTTTCCACTGAATAAACGACTCACCGTCAAAAAGTGGAGGCCTTTGGCTCGACATACCTTCTTGCTCGGTTTTGAGATTTGTGGATGCCATCTCACTGAATCGTTGAATTCCTTGAAGTGAGTGTTCCTGCGCTCTGATACCACTTGTAGGATCTGCAAGGCACCACTAGAAGTGGGGGGGGGGTTGAATAGATGGTGCGGAAAGTGTGCTTTTTAAAATTTCTTTAAACTTGAACAATTCAAGTTCTGAAAACCGATTTTGTTTTCAGGACTAGTTTTAAAACGTTTTTAAAACTAGGTTAGAGGTCTCCAAAAATTATGAAATTTTGAGAGAACTTAGCCTCAGATGTTATGAGGGTCTCCTAAAAATTTCAAATTAAAATTCAACCTGTAACCCCTTCAAAAACCGTTGGTAATCAGATTGTGCAAATCTGCCAGAAACGGTAGATGGTTTTGAAAAATTAATTTCTATTTGTGTGAACGTCCAAATGCTCTGAAACTTTGACCACTAACTCTTTATATACTATATTTAAATGGGTTGAAACATTTTTGGAAAATTCTTTTGGGAAGTAGGTCAACTACAATCAAAGTCTCAACCTTTGCAAGTCTGAAAATCAGACTGCACTAGTCTCAGAACTTTTGATGTTTGATTGACTTATACTTATCCAAAAGGGTTGAAACTTGTCCCAAATTAACCCTAGAACGTGTAAGTATATTTCTGAAAATTTTCGTAATTTTTGAAAAACGTTTACTATTTTTACGGATGCGTACAAGACGGGTAAACAGTGCAGTAACTGGAAAGTAAATGCAGAAAGTAAATGGCACCAAGAATTTTATACTGGTTCGGTTATAAACAACCTACTCCAGTCTTCAAGGAACACCTTCCTTGGTTCACACTAATCACACATATGCAGTACACCTTACCGCAGGGTTGATAGAGTTACACCGTAACTCCAACCCTTTACAAACCTTGTATGATGAATACAATTTGCACGAGCACCACCACCTCGCAAGAATGAAGATTGATCACACCTTGATCAATCTTTTACAAAGATGTATGAATGGTGGTTTATCTCAAGCCTATTCAAAGATATGACAAACAATAGGCTTTACAAGAAAAGAGAAAGAAAGAAGATGTAGAAGAAGAAGAGCTTGGCTTTTTGATCTCTTTGAAATGCAATGCTTGTGGTTGTTTTTGTTTGCTCTCTTCTTTTCCTTTTTAAGCTTGCAGCCGTCCCCCCTATGGCATGTCTCCCTCTTGAAAATTATCTTTTAAGTCCTTGAGAGAGAGTGTAAGACATCATTGTGACAATCCCTTGCTTACTTGGCATCTTCCTATTGGATCATCATTTAGTCTTCGCTTACTTGGCACCTCCTTATTGGTTCAACATTGTCATCATGATGACATGGAAAAAATCTGAGATATACACTTTAACATGTGCCAAAAATCAATCACAAAATCAATCCATAATTTAAGAAATACACCATAAATTGCAAGACAAAGAAAGTCTTCCAAATCCTATGAAAATTTCGGCCATTTAGTCACATTGCCATGCTGAATTTTCAGCATGTGCATCCTTCCTTTTCTTTCAAAATAATACAAATTATTCTTTGATTTTTCATCATAAAAATGAATCAACAATTTATGGTAAGTATTGCTACCAATTAAGAGACGAACTTGGACACAAATAAGCACTAAAATTCGGCCACACCATGTACACATACTGAAAAATTTTCAGCATGTGTGATATGTGAAATATCACCATTTATTTGTTTAAACATTATTCAAAACCTTACCATACCTTCTTCTAATCAATCACCTAATAAAAGATGACAAAACATGTCCCATTTAAGACCTAAAAATCGGCCAGCTCAAGTTTAGTATGCTGAAATTTTCAGCATGTGACATAAGAGAGATATATGTTGAATTCTTACCATTTGTAGCTTTTCTCTTCAATTCACCAACAATGTATGATTGATCCTTGACCAATCAATATGCCAACAAAGCTCCACATGTGCTCCAAATCAGCTGTATGTGACGTTATATGATGTGTATACATGTGCTGAAATTTATTTTTGTTAACTTTGTAAAATAGTGCACAGTTAATAATACACACATGTAATATTCCAATCAGCCCTTAATTTAATTTTCTAGAACACTTTAAGATGTATATCATATGTAAAAAGTGTCTAGATACGTGTCACATGATGTACAAGAAAAACGTTCCATGTTATGTGCGTAGAAAACCGAATTTTCGATATTTATCGATTACCCGATTTTTCTCTAATTTAAATTCCAACTTTTGCACATGTTATATATATTGTGTTATACATAATATATATAATATATACCTTAAATCTCAGCACTTGGCTGGTTTAAAGTGGTACCATTAACATGTGACAAAAATTAAACTTGGAATCTTCACATTTTGGCCTTAATGTGGAGTAATTTGTGTGTGCCAACATGGAAAGTATTTTTGGCTGATTATTATGTCATGTGCACGAAATTTACATCATATTTTGATGTATATGGGCTGGCCATTTATTTATGGCAAGTACGTGACACGTTGGCGAAGTTTCGATATTCGCCCGATACGACAAATTTCGGTTTAGAACCTTTTATCGTGTCGTATTTGATTTGTCATCACCATATCTTATATCATATGATATAAGACCTGAATATACTCATAAATATGAGTTAAGTATAATGGTGTGACGTTAACGTACGTACGTAAAATATATAACGTGTTGGTAGTACGTTGGAATACATGTGTATGTGCCTTTATTTAAAAAATCTGAAAATATATGTAGTGTATATATATATATGGCGTGTGTATTAAAGATGGGGAGGAGGAGAAGACTTTCCTTCTTTAGCTTTGTTGCCTTTGTGCCTTTTCCAAATGAATCTTCCTTTAATGAACTGCTTAGTTTATCAAACTAAGTACTTCACTTAATGAACTAGTTTAGTTCATTAATGGTGGCACCTGAAAATAGTATAAACACAACAAATGTTTGCCATATGATGTAAGCTTTAATGCTTCATGGCTCGTTAGTACGGCAACATAATATATAAGTTAAATAAGGCAAGTAATGGAAAGATATCATGCATTCATGTACTCGTTTATATATATATTTATGCACGTTTATATATATGTATACATTCAAGACACTTACTTTGAAATCACTCAAACCCCCTTATCTTTACACCTTCATCTACATTCTTGCCATTTGCTAGACCAAGAAGGATCACCCAAGTATGGGTACCGAAAGGTACTTTTACTAAGAGGTGAATAACTAACTCGTACGGACCCAAAATTAAAAGGGTACCTAAATCATTTTTGTTGGACCGTGCACCTGCAATAAACACCACTAGAGGGGGGATGGATAGTGGTTAGCGGAAATTACACTACAACCCTTTGTTAAAATCCCCTTTGAAAACAGAATCTGAGACCACCTCAGATTCAGAACCCGTTTTTGAAAAATTCACAAATAAATGTACACAACTCCAAAAATCATGAAACTTTCCAGAATTGAACTTCAATGTGTTAGCAAGACTCTGTCCAAAAATCAGATACAAATAAGATTGTTTGACCCTTCAAACAAATAAAAAGATTTAGATGGTCAAACAGGACAGAATTGGACAGAATGTTGCTGATTTTGTAAAATGTATTTCTCTTTGAATACTTGACCAAAAAGATTAATCTTTATATCAAAACACTCCTTAGAAAGTCTAGTTAATGTTTCTAAAAGGTCCTGACCTCAAACAATTATGGATAAATACAGAATTCAAGTTTTCTCAAAACTGGTCAGATTACAGCCAGATTGGAGCAGTTATCTTGCAATGACTGAGAGACTAACTTTCCCTTGCTCAAATCAAGTGATTCTTGTTGCAAATGAAAACTAACAGTCTAAAGTATAACTTCACCAAAAATCACGAATTTTGAAAGTGTTTACCTATTTTTTCAAAACGTGAAAAGTTGTGTGAAATCTTTAGTGAAAAAGGACAGAAAACAAAAAAATGTAAAGAAGACAAGAACACCAAGAATTTATCCTGGTTCGGTCAATGTGACCTACTCCAGTCCCAAGGAACACCTTTCCTTGGATTTCACTATGGTATGAAACAAATTACAGCAAGAACCAAGCTTGATCCTTGGGTTAAACACCAACCCTATTCAAGACTTGGATGAACACATTTATGCAACTCTTGGTTGCAACACCTCTATCACCTATTGATGTAGCCTTATAGATTTGGCTAATCAATCTTACAAATAAGACACAAGAAGGTGTGTATAGTGTAGCTGGACAACAACTAGAAACGGAACACCTTAGCTACACAAAGTATGAACGAAAATATGAAAAGAGAATAGCAAGACAACAATCTTCAATTTTTGCTTTCAAGTGTGTGTCTTCTCTTCTTCACCTTGCCTCCTATTTATAGTGTGAATGGATGGCATATTCTCTCCAACTTTTAGACCATGTGATGGATGAGAATTTTGAATTAAAGCACCTCTATAATCATCTCCAACAACCTTGTCTCCATTACATTCAAATTTGAAATTTCAAGTTGACAACTTTTGCCAACTAGCTTGTTTTTGAATTTTCCACTTGTCCAAAAGTCATAAAATGAGTACACCACCTTCTCCACCTGTTTATGGACGTTTTTAATGTTGTATGTATGTATACCAACTCAAATTTTGTGAATAAAAAATAATGAATAAGTGTTGACAAGATTATGTCAACATATAAAACCAAAATTCCTACTTTATTCTCCTTTACATATTGTGATGAATCTTGCACCAAGGACACCTTGTAATCTCTAAAAGATGATTATTAATATCCTCTTATAACATATATAAGAGGGTCTTCAAGAAAAAATAGAATGTGACATCTCAAATCGTCACATATCCAGCTATAGTCAATAATATCATCGGTTGAGAGAATAAGATATACGATCACCATATAATCTTCAAAATAATAATAACACAGCTCCAGAATGAAGATAATAATATGCTCAAGAGATTCCTTGAGTGAAAATACCAAAAATACCCTTGGGGGTAAAATGACCAAAATACCCCTGGTGTGAGAAAACTTCAGAAATGCCCCCGATGGTCAGAGATAATCGCAATACCACCTTTGTTATGATAAATAAGATAATAATATGCACTTGACATATTTTCACCATATGATGTTCCTACACAACTCAAAATACCAATTTTGCCCTTTTTGGTAAGTTGTAGAAACTTCCAAGGCACGTTAGTCACAAGATAATAATAATCACCAAAAACACATAATAAGCACATAATGAACATGTATAATTCATATAAAAATAAAAAATCATTTTAACACATTTTTAGAAAATTATTTCTAAAAACCCTAGACATCGATCGATCGAAGTACCTCAGCTTCATAGATCGATGTCTCACATAAAGGTTCAGGTTTTGTCTCTGACCTACATCGATTGATCGAAGTGAGAGTTCGATGTACATCGATCGATCGATGTGTCTCAGGTTTAGAGATCGATGTCTCACAGAAAGGTCTTAAACTTTTCTGCTTACATAGATCGATCGATGTGAGAGATCTATGTACATAGATCGATCGATGTGCAACAACCTGAGAGATCGATGTCAGCTTGTTCAAATTTTTCAACTTTTAATCACATATAACACCATGTGTGACATTTTTAGGTATTCATCACTTAAAATCATGACTTTGAAAATTATCCAGACATATTTCTCAACATTCTCCCCTTTTGGATGATTTTCAAAATAACCTAACATGATTTTAGTGTCACAACTTATAACCAAAAGTTTAACCAAATGTTTAACCAAAAGTTTAACCAAATGTTTTCAACTATGTTTTCAACGTTTAAATAGTATGCTGCTCCCCCTCAACTCATACTCTCCCCCTTAACCTATGCTCCAAAATTTATACCAATAAAAAACTTAGCATATGATTCATCATGACTTACCAACTAAAACATGACTTACCAACTAAAATCATGTTTCTTATTCTATCTCTCCCTTTATTTTGCAAATCATGCAAAAGATAGAACTATGCAATGGGATCGTAAGTAATCATGCCTAATTTGGCTCGTAAGTTTTCAAAAGTGGCTTGATTAAGGGGTTTGGTGAAGATGTCAGCGATTTGGTGATCAGTTCTTATATGATTTATCACTATATCCTCATTTTGAACATGATCACGAAGAAAGTGATATCGCACCTCAATGTGTTTGGCCTTAGAATGAAGCACCGGATTCCGTGAAAGATTGATTGCACTTGTGCTATCGCAGAAAATTAGAATCTTATTCATTTTAATGCCAAAATCACTAAGTTGCTGTTTAAGCCAAAGTATTTGGGTAGTACATAAACTCAAAGCGATATACTCGGCTTCAGTGGTAGAAAGAGCTACACTAGCTTGCTTTTTAGAAAACCAAGAAATCAAGTTGGTTCCTATGAATTGACAAGTACCGCTAGTGGAATTTCTATCTAATTTGCAACCACCATAATCAGCATACTATATGCGTGTAATTCCAACTTAGCGTTTCTATCATACCACAGTCCTAAGTGAGGTGTATGCTTAAGATATCTAAAGATCTTTTTAACTGCATTGTAATGTGATGCCTTATGACAAGATTGAAACCTAGCACACATACACACACTAAATATGATATCAGGTCTTGATGCAGTTAAGTATAATAGTGATCCAATCATAGACCTATAGAGTGTGGCATCAAAAGTTTTACCATTTTCATCCTTGTCTAGTTTGGTGCTAACACTCATGGGGGTAGGTGTTGGTTTTAATTCTTCAAAGCCAAACTTCTTAATCATATCATTGACATACTTAAGTTGGCTAATGTGAATTCCTTGAGGGGTTTGTTTGATTTGAAGTCCTAAGAAATAATTCAAATCTCCTACCATTGACATTTCGAATTCTGACTTCATGCATTCTTCGAAGTCTTTTACTAAGGTAGGGTTTGTTGAACCAAAGATTATATCATCTACATAGATTTGAACTATTAACAAATCATTATCTTTTCGTCTTAGAAATAATGTGTTGTCTATTGTTCCCCTTTGATAATTATTTGCAATAAGAAAGTTCGCAAATCTATCATACCAAGCTCTTGGAGCTTGTTTCAAACCATATAGAGCTTTCTTAAGTTTGTAAACATGGTTAGTATTCTTTGGATCTTCGAATCCAGGGGGTTGTTTGACAAACACCTCTTCTTGAATGTATCCATTCAAGAATGCACTCTTGACATCCATTTGGAAGAGCTTAATATTGCTTAGACTTGCAATCGCAAGTAACAATCTAATTGCTTCTAGTCGTGCAACAGGTGCAAAGGTTTCTTCATAATCTATACCTTCTTGTTGATTATAACCTTGTGCGACTAGTCTAGCTTTATTTCTTGTGATGTTTCCTTGTTCATCCATTTTGTTTCTAAATATCCATTTTGTTCCTATTATAGATTTATTTTCAGGTTTAGGCACTAAGTCCCATACATTATTTCGGATAAATTGGTTTAACTCCTCATGCATGGCATCTAT
The DNA here is from genome assembly GCA_036186865.1 of Eustoma russellianum. Lineage (NCBI taxonomy): Eukaryota > Viridiplantae > Streptophyta > Magnoliopsida > Gentianales > Gentianaceae > Eustoma > Eustoma russellianum. Next base: position 14,693,215 of record AP025051.1, read on the forward strand.
CCATGATAAATCGCCTAAGGCTTCCTTAATATTTTTAGGTTCTAAGTGTGATATTAAGATATGCCCTTCAGCTTGACTTATGTTTCTACGTGTTCTAACCCCAACACTTGGATCACCAATGATTAGCTCTTTAGGGTGTTTATGTTTATCTTCTATAAGCCACCAATTCCTAAGTTGACTAGGTTCACCTTCTTCTAGTTCAAATGTTTCATTCGTGTGAACATTTTCATATACAATTGGAACATCCTGTAAGTTAGATAGATTATCTTCCAATTGTAAAATTTCTTGATTTATTTCACCTAAAGGTTCATGCACATCTTGTTCAGGGGAAGTTGGTTCTAGATGATCATGAACAGACTCAAGTAATATATCATCATCATCAAACATATTTTCAACATTATTCTCTTGTTTCTTTTTATCACTTACATCAAAATATGCATTCTCATTGAATTTCACATGTATAGATTCAATTATTTTTCTAGATGCATGATTATAACACCTATATGCCTTTGAGTTAGTTGAATATCCAACAAATATGCATTCAATAGACTTTTGTTCAAATTTATCTAGATTATCTTTGGTATTAAGTACAAAACATTTACACCCAAATACTCTAAGATAATCTACCTTAGGTTGTCTATTATTCAATAACTCATATGGTGTTTTATTTAATTTCTTTCTAATAGAAAGCCTATTTATTATATAACATGCACAACTAACAGCTTCAGCCCACAAATATCTAGGTACTTTGTTTTCACACAACATAGTTCTAGCTATTTCTTGTAGTGTTCTATTTTTACGTTCAACAACTCCATTGAGTTGTGGTGTTCTTGGTGGTGAGAATTCATGTTTTATTCCATGTAATTCACAAAACTTAATTATATCTTTATTTTTAAATTCTCCACCTCTATCACTTCTAATTCTTTTAACATTTTCTTCATAAAGATTTTCAAGTTGCTTAATAAGATTTTCGATTACCAATGGAGCATCGTCTTTGTGTGTTAAGAACAATGTCCATGTGTATCGTGAGTAATCATCTACTATGACACACACATAGTAGTGTCCGCCTAGACTTCTTGTCCTACTTGGACCAAATAAGTCTAAGTGAAGCAGTTCTAGTACATGACTAGTACTCACTTCATGTTTTGATTTCATTGTCTCTTTTATATGTTTTCCTTTAATACATGTTTCACATAATTGAAAATTATGTAAGTCTAACTTAGACATTCCTCTAATTAGATTCTTCTTAGATAATCTTTCTATGGTTGAAACTCCTATATGGCCTAGTCGTCTATGCCATAAGTTCACATCTAAGTCATGTGATACTAAACACTTAATCCTAGCATTTAATATGTAATTTAGTGATAGTGTGTAAATGTTACCATCCCTATTTCCTTTTAGTACAATTTCTCCTTTTTCATTTATTATATCACAACAATTAGGAAGAAAAGAGACATGATAACCAGAATCTATAAGTTGCGAAATACTTAATAAATTGTAAGAAAGATTGCTTACTAACAACATATTTCGTATTTGAAATGTGTTAGGGTCCCCAATTGTTCCTTTTCCAATAACCTTGCCTTGGTTGTTGTCACCGAATGTCACCTTTCCTCCATTATCGATTTGTTCCAGTTCGGTGAATAGTTTGGGGTTGCCCGTCATGTGCCTTGAACACCCGCTATCTAAAAACCACTTGGTTTTTAGATTCTTTGACTTTGCCTCCTTCTTGTACTCTTTACAATTTTCCTACAATGAAGACAAAGTTTTAGGTACCCTTTACTTGGGTCCTTGAATGTTAGAGGTTCCATCCTTGTTTATATACCCTTTGGGTATCCAAACTTGGATGTACCTTTTGGGTACATATTCGGCTTTTTCATAAGTTGAATAAAGAGGATTAACATGTATTTGACGATTCCATTTAAAAGATGTTACATTGTCATACATGTTATATCTTGGTTTATATGCATCATATTTTGGCCAACTATGATAATGAGTATGAGGCATATGATTTTGTTTCTTGAATGGCGTCATGTATGTATAATCATATGATGTATGTGAATTCCTATAAGTCTTATAAGGAAGATATGTATGTTGCCTATATTTAGGTTTATATGTATTATAATAAGTTGGATGCATTTGATTTTGCTTAGATACATTTTTATACATATATGCATATTTTTTATGTGATCTAGATGAAAAGTTTTGCCTTGATGCTTTTGGAGGTGCATGTTGTATTTTTACCTTAGAATGAGTAGAGGAAGGAGTATGCAAAATATGTACATTTGACTTAGTTGTACTATATGGCAATTTAGACTTAGATGATATAAAATTAGTCTTTTTGTCTAACTTGTCATTTTCTTCTATATAGCCTAACCCCTTTTTATCATTTCCATATTTTTGTGACGAAATTAAAGTATCTAACATATTGGTTCCAGACTTAAACTGTTCCAACATTTTTTCTAAATCTATTTTAGATGTAGTAAGTTGCGCTATTTCTTTTTCACAATTAACTAACTTAGTTTTTAATATATTATTTTTAGTTTTCAATGTATTTTCTATGTGACTCAATTTTAATCTTAAGAGAATCAAGAGTATTAGTAGACTCTTGTTTAAAAGATTCTAACTGATCAGAAAATTCCAAGTTGGACGTCTTCAACTTATCATTTTCTTCAGTTAGTTTCTTTTTCTCTTTAGATAGCCTTTTACAGTGAGCATGCATCTTTAAGAATTCTTCATACATTTCATCAAATGACATTTCGTTATCAGAATCTATATCAGAAGAAGATATTACCTCACTGGATACGAAGCAGACTTGAGCTTCTTCATTTTCTGATTCTGAGTCAGATGAGTCGCTCCATGTGCTCGCCTTCATTGCTCGTTTGCCTTTTCTTACATTTGGCTCCTTTGTTTTGGACCATTGAGGCTCCTTGTCTTTGACTTGCTTATTATTGTTATTATTATTTTTCTTTTCCGGACAATCGTAAGAAATGTGTCCTTTTTGACCACATTCATAGCATTTTAATTCTCTATTATTCCACTTATTATTATTAAAATTATTTTTCTTTGGTTGAGAAGAGGATGAAGAAGACTGTTGTCTATTTTGATTAGGCCGTTTGAAAAACTTTCTAAGTTTTCTAGCTATTAATATTAAATCATCATCTAATTCACTATCATTATTACTTCCATCATTGTTTCTATGAGATGACTCAGATGATTTGAAAGCAACAGACTTACTTGACATCTTTGATAATTCAGATTTTCGTTGATTCAATTTTACCTCGTATACTTTGAGTGATCCTATTAATTCATCCATCTTAGTAATTAACTTTGTTTCTTCGATTGCCGTCACCTTTGGATCCCATTCAGCAGGAAGACTTCGCAACACCTTTTGAACCTTCTCATTGTTTGTAAAAGATTTAACTAAAGCTTCAAGTGAATTGAAGATGTTAGTAATTCTCAAATACATAGATGTTATGGATTCGTTTGGCAACATTTTGAAAGATTCAAGTTCAGTCATAAGCATGTTTATCTTCGACTCTTTTACACCACTTGTTCCTTCATGTTTTAACACTAAAGACTTCCACATATCATGAGCACTAGTACAATTCGATACATAACCTGCTTCAGAAACACTAAGTCCATTCAAAAGTAATTGCATTGCTTTGACATTCATAGACATTTTCTTTTTATCTTTAGTTGACCATTCACTTTTATATTTCTCTACTTCTTGTGTAACTTCATTAACTTTTTCAATTTTCGTTGGAATGTACGGCCCATCTTCAACTATAGACCATAAATCAATGTCTATAGCCATTAAGAATAGCCTCATCCTAAGTTTCCAATAAACAAAATTATTACCGTCAAAAAGAGAAGGGCGTTGGGTAGACATACCTTCCATTTCACCTTTGTGAGAAACAATAGCCATAGTGTGTACCTTGGATTTGAGACAAGTAGTATATAATGAATCGTTGTTTCTTGGCCTTGTATGGTGTTGAATCTTGCTTCTTTTGAGTGGTGTTGGTCTGGCTCTGATACCAAATGTTGGACCGTGCACCTGCAATAAACACCACTAGAGGGGGGGTGAATAGTGGTTAGCGGAAATTACACTACAACCCTTTGTTAAAATCCCCTTTGAAAACAGAATCTGAGACCACCTCAGATTCAGAACTCGTTTTTGAAAAATTCACAAATAAATGTACACAACTCTAAAAATCGTGAAACTTTCCAGAATTGAACTTCAATGTGTTAGCAAGACTCTGTCCAAAAATCAGATACAAATAAGATTGTTTGACCCTTCAAACAAATAAAAAGATTTAGATGGTCAAACAGGACAGAATTGGACAGAATGTTGCTGATTTTGTAAAATGTATTTCTCTTTGAATACTTGACCAAAAAGATTAATCTTTATATCAAAACACTCCTTAGAAAGTCTAGTTAATGTTTCTAAAAGGCCCTGACCTCAAACAATTATGGATAAATACAGAATTCAAGTTTTCTCAAAACTGGTCAGATTACAGCCAGATTGGAGCAGTTATCTTGCAATGACTGAGAGACTAACTTTCCCTTGCTCAAATCAAGTGATTCTTGTTGCAAATGAAAACTAACAGTCTGAAGTATAACTTCACTAAAAATCACGAATTTTGAAAGTGTTTACCTATTTTTTCAAAACGTGAAAAGTTGTGTGAAATCTGTAGTGAAAAAGGACAGAAAACAGAAAAATGTAAAGAAGACAAGAACACCAAGAATTTATCCTGGTTCGGTCAATGTGACCTACTCCAGTCCCAAGGAACACCTTTCCTTGGATTTCACTATGGTATGAAACAAATTACAGCAAGAACCAAGCTTGATCCTTGGGTTAAACACCAACCCTATTCAAGACTTGGATGAACACCTTTATGCAACTCTTGGTTGCAACACCTCTATCACCTATTGATGTAGCCTTATAGATTTGGCTAATCAATCTTACAAATAAGACACAAGAAGGTGTGTATAGTGTAGCTGGACAACAACTAGAAATGGAACACCTTAGCTACACAAAGTATGAACGAAAATATGAAAAGAGAATAGCAAGACAACAATCTTCAATTTTTGCTTTCAAGTGTGTGTCTTCTCTTCTTCACCTTGCCTCCTATTTATAGTGTGAATGGATGGCATATTCTCTCCAACTTTTAGACCATGTGATGGATGAGAATTTTGAATTAAAGCACCTCTATAATCATCTCCAACAACCTTGTCTCCATTACATTCAAATTTGAAATTTCAAGTTGACAACTTTTGCCAACTAGCTTGTTTTTGAATTTTCCACTTGTCCAAAAGTCATAAAATGAGTACACCACCTTCTCCACCTGTTTATGGACTTTTTTGATGTTGTATGTATGTATACCAACTCAAATTTTGTGAATAAAAAATAATGAATAAGTGTTGACAAGATTATGTCAACATATAACACCAAAATTCCTACTTTCTTCTCCTTTACATATTGTGATGAATCTTGCACCAAGGACACCTTGTAATCTCTAAAAGATGATTATTAATATCCTCTTATAACATATATAAGAGGGTCTTCAAGAAAAAATAGAATGTGACATCTCAAATCGTCACATATCCAGCTATAGTCAATAATATCATCGGTTGAGAGAATAAGATATACGATCACCATATAATCTTCAAAATAATAATAACACAGCTCCATAATGAAGATAATAATATGCTCAAGAGATTCCTTGAGTGAAAATACCAAAAATACCCTTGGGGGTAAAATGACCAAAATACCCCTGGTGTGAGAAAACTTCAGAAATGCCCCGACGGTCAGAGATAATCGCAATACCACCTTTGTTATGATAAATAAGATAATAATATGCACTTGACATATTTTCACCATATGATGTTCCTACACAACTCAAAATACCAATTTTGCCCTTTTTGGTAAGTTGTAGAAACTTCCAAGGCACGTTAGTCACAAGATAATAATAATCACCAAAAACACATAATAAGCACATAATGAACATGTATAATTCATATAAAAATAAAAAATCACTTTAACACATTTTTAGAAAATTATTTCTAAAAACCCTAGACATCGATCGATCGAAGTACTTCAGCTTCATAGATCGATGTCTCACATAAAGGTTCAGGTTTTGTCTCTGACCTACATCGATTGATCGAAGTGAGAGTTCGATGTACATCGATCGATCGATGTGTCTCAGGTTTAGAGATCGATGTCTCACAGAAAGGTCTTAAACTTTTCTGCTTACATAGATCGATCGATGTGAGAGATCTATGTACATAGATCGATCGATGTGCAACAACCTGAGAGATCGATGTCAGCTTGTTCAACTTTTTCAACTTTTAATCACATATAACACGATGTGTGACATTTTTAAGTATTCATCACTTAAAATCATGACTTTTGAAAATTATCCACACATATTTCTCAACAATTTTTGCACATTGCAAGGAACCTACACATCAAAAGATACATCTATCAAGTGGTTCCTTGACAGTGGTTGCTCGAGGCACATGACGGGTGACCCGAGCCTATTCACGAAATTGAAGAAGGTCACAAAAGGCGGATCGTGACCTTTGGAGACAACAACGAAGGCAAGATCATCGGAAAAGGTACAATTGGAAACCCTAGCACTTTTCAAATTTCAAACGTTTTTTTGGTAAGTAACTTATCTTATAATCTTCTTAGCATTTCGCAATTCATTGACAATGGTTTTGATGTGTGTTTTACTCACCCATATTGCAATATAATAAATAAAAATGGAGAAACAGTCTTAAAAGGAAAACGGGAAGGAAACATTTTTACGCTTTCTATGGATGATATGTTAGACGCTAAGGTTAAGTGTTTCATGTCAAATGAACCTAACGTAAATTTGTGGCATAGACGTTTAGGACATATTGGCATTTCTACACTAGAAAAACTCCAACGAAAGAACCTAATACGGGGATTGCCTACACTTGATTTAGACAACTTTCAGTTGTGTGAATCTTGTATAAAAGGCAAACAAACACGCGAGTCACTAAAACCCAAAAATGAAATAAGCACGACTAGAGTTTTAGAATTACTACATATTGATTTGTTTGGTCCTAGTCGCACTACGAGTCTTGGTGGGCGTCACTATGCTTGTGTGATTGTTGATGATTTTTCTCGTTATACCTGGAGTTTGTTTCTTGCACATAAGGATGATAGTGCTATTGAAATTGCTAAACTGATAAAACAACATGAAAATCAATATGGCGTTAATGTGAAAAAGATAAGAAGCGATAGAGGTGGTGAAATTAAAAATAAGGACATGATTTTATTTTGCGAAGAAAAAGGAATTAAGCAGGAATTTTCGCCACCTAGAACTCCACAATTAAATGGAGTAGTAGAAAGAAAGAATACGACATTACAAGAAATTGCTAGAACTATGTTATGCGAAAATAAATTACCTTGATTTTTATGAGTGGAAGCCGTACACTGTGCATGCTACATAGTAAATCGCTTGTCCATTAGAAAGAAAATAAATAAAATGCCTTATGAGATATTAAATGATCGCATGCCTAAAATTGACTATTCTCGTGTGTTTGGATGCAAATGCTTTGTTTTAAATACAAAAGATAATTTAGATAAATTTGAATCCAAATCAATTGAATGCATCTTTGTTGGGTATTCTGTGAATTCAAAAGCATATAGATGTTATGATCCTCTCACTAGACAAATCATAGAATCTATTCATGTGAAGCTTAATGAATTTGGTGAGATTGATAAAGATAAAGAATATGATGATGATTTCAAATTGAAACCCGTGTTGAATGATGATGATTGCACGTTTGATATGCATGATATGCATGATACACTAGAAATGCATGATCACTTAGAAATGCATGAGAACATAGAAAATAATCAACCAAGATGGCATAAAGATCACCCACATGATCTCATCATAGGCGATATCACACACGGGGTGCGTCCACGTAGAAGAATTAATCCGGAAGAAATAAATCAATTTTATGTTATGATTTCCGAAATTGAACCTAAAAATGTGCATGATGCTTTGAGTGATTTTTCTTGGATTGATGCTATGCATGATGAACTTAATCAATTTGTTAGAAATGACGTATGGGATTTAGTGCCACGATCACAAGATAAGACCATAATAGGCACAAAATGGGTGTTTAGAAATAAAATAAACGAAGAAGGAAAAGTTGTTAGAAATAAGGCTAGACTTGTAGCACAAGGCTATAATCAAGAAGAAGGAATTGATTATGATGAAACATTTGCACCCGTAGCACGTTTAGAAGCTATACGACTTTTACTTGTCATTGCTTGCATGAAAGATTTTAAACTATATCAAATGGACGTGAAAAGTGCATTCTTAAATGGATTCATACAAGAAGAGATATACGTGAAACAACCACCCGGTTTTGAAGATTTGAAACATCCCGATCACGTGTACAAACTAAAGAAGGCACTATACGGACTAAAGCAAGCACCTAGAGCATGGTATGATCGTTTTGCTACTTTCCTATTAGGAAATGGTTTTAAAAGAGGTACTATAGATAGTACATTATTTTTGAAACAAGATAAATCGGATTTACTTATTATTCAAATTTATGTTGATGACATTATTTTCGTCTCTACTTCTCATAAACTTGTTGAAGATTTTGAAAATTGCATGAAATCCGAATTTGAAATGTCTATGGTTGGCGAATTGAACTACTTTCTTGGCTTGCAGATTAAACAAACGAGTAAAAGCATCCACATAAGCCAATCCAAATATATAAATGATATGATTAAAAAGTTCAATTTTGAGAATTTAAAACCATCCCCCACCCCTATGAGTGTCACTACTAAATTGGATAAAGATGAACATGGTAAGAATTTTGATAATGCCTTGTATAGATCTATGATTGGCTCTTTGTTATATCTTACTGCTAGTAGGCCTGATATCATGTTCAGTGGTTTTCAAAGTCAACCTAAGATGTCTCACTATAATGCGGTAAAAAGAATATTCCGATGTATTAAGCACACACCCACCTTAGGCATTTGGTATGATAAAGATTGTGACTTTAATTTGCATGCCTACACTGACGCTGATTATGGTGGATGTAAAATAGATAGAAAAAGCACGAGTGACACTTGCCAATTTATAGAAAACTCCCTTATTTCATGGTTTTCTAAAAAGCAAGCAAGCGTAGCTTTATCCACTACTGAAGCTGAGTATATGGCACTTAGTCTTTGTTGCACACAATTATTATGGATAAAGCGACAACTTTCGGACTTTGGAATTACCGTAAATAAAATTCCTATATATTGTGAAAGTATGAGTGCAAGTAACCTATCTAAGAACCCCGTGTTACACTCTAAGGCCAAGCATATAGAAGTACGCTATCACTTTCTTCGTGATCACGTAAATAATAGTGATATTCTCATAGATCACATATGCACAGAGGCACAAGTAGCGGATATCTTCACTGAAGCCTTAAATCAAGACACGTACGAAAATCTTCGTTCTAAATTAGGCATGATTTCTGCTGATTTAATTTGATTCTCTTTCCATATTTACAGGCATATTTTGATTGACTTTCCAAAATAAAGGGGGAGAGAATGCATGATTTAAGGGGGAGAGAGAAACTGATTGCATAAATCAAGAGGGAACGGTTTGAAATTTGAAATTTGAAATTCAAAATTTGAATTTATGCATGATTGAAGGGGGAGCGATAAGATTTGAATCATGAATGTAGGTTATTTTGAAATTCATCAAAAGGGGGAGATTGTAGAGAAAAAGGGGTTTGAGTGATTTCAAAATATATGATTTAAACGTACTACAAAGCAATGCATGACATATTTTATATAACTTGCCTTATATAGTTCATATATAATGTTGCCGTACTAACGAGCCATGAAGCTTTAAAGCTTACATCAAATGGAAAACATTTGTTGTGTTTGAACTATTTTCAGGTGCCACCATTAATGAACTAAACTAGTTCATTAAGTGAAGTACTTAGTTAATTAAACTAAGTAGTTCATTAAAGGAAGCAATATTTGGAAAAGGCACAAAGACAACAAGGTGAAGAAAGGAAAGTCTTCCACTCTCCTCTCCACACATATATCACACGCCATTACCATATATATATATATATATATATATATATATATATATATATATTCAGATTTTTTTAAAGGCACATACACATTTATTCCAACGTACTACCGACACGTTATATATTTTACGTACGTACATTAACGTCACACCACTATAATTAACTCATATTTATGAGTATATTCAGGTCTTATATCATATGATATAAGTCATGGTGATGACAAATTTAATACGACACGTTAAAAATTTCTAAACCAAAAATTGTCGTATCGGACAAATACCGAAACTTCGCCAACGTGTCACGTACTTTCCATAAATAGATGGCCAGCCCCTACACTTCAAAAATAACCATAAATTTCGTGGCTTTCATGATATGTACAGCCATAAAATCATTCTATGTTGGCACACACAAATCACCCCACATTAAGGCCAAATTATGGAGATTCCAATTTCAATTTTGTCACATGGTTTAGGCGCCACTTTAAGATCAGCTAAATGCTGAATATTAAAGTTTAATTTATGTATGTTATGTGTAACATAATATATATAACATGTGCAAAAAGTTAGAATTTAATTAGAGAAAAATCGGGTAATCGATAAACGTCGAAAATTCGGTTTTCTACGTACACGACACATGGAACATTTTTAGCACATCATATAACATGTATCTAGACACTTTTTACATATTTCATACATCTCAAAGTGTTCTAAAAAATTCAATTAAAAATTCAATTAAGGGCTGATTGAAATATACCATGTGTGTATTATTAAATGTTCACTATTTTACAAAGTTTGCAAAAATAAAATTCAGCACATGTACAAATCTATTTCACACGCCTAGACCAGCTAAGTTGGAGAATACGTGGAGCTTTGTTGGCATCTTGATTGATCAAGAATAAAGCATACAATGTTGATGACATAAAGGAAGGAGCTACACAAGGTAACATTTCAAACTTATGTCACATTTGTAACACATGCTGAAAATTTTAGCATGTGCATGTAGGCTGGCGTTTTTAACATCATTATGAGCCATATTTTGTTGTCTTGATTAAGGTGGAATGATTGGAAGACAATATGGAAGTATTTTAAATATTTTATGGATTAAAGAAAGTGATATTTTTGAATATCACACATGCTGAAAATTTCAGCATGTGTGTAATGCATAGTGGCCGAATTTTAGGCCTCATTGGTGTCCAATTTTTATTCCATAAATGATAAGAATATTGTATACTAAATGTTGATTGAATTATTCTTTGATTTCTTGGATTAAATAAATGTAAAATAGGCAAAATTTTGAATAAAAGGTGAATGTGACACATGCTGAAATTTCAGCATGTGCAAGATTCATTATGGCCGAAATTTTGCATGCCTTCTTGGAGTTATTTACCTAGCTAATTTTGGATGATAATCTTGTGAATTATGGTAATCATTTTATGATGATTTTGGTACATGTTTTAAGTGTTTTTCTCAGATTTGTCTAGTCATCAAGTGATGACAACATCCAACCAATCAATGAGTGCCAAGTAAGCAAGAGCTTAATGATCATCCAATGAGAACATGCCAAGTAAGCAAAGACATGTCACCATGATGCCATATACTTTTCCAAGGACTTAGAAGATAATTTTCAAGAGGGGGTCTTTTCAAGAGGGGGAGAGCATCCAAGGGGGACGGCCATAATGTTAAAAAGGAAGGAAGAAGAGCAAAACAAAAACAAGAACAAGCCTTGCAAATTTGAAAGATCAAAAACGTTTTTAGCCTTCTCTTCTACACTCTCTTTCTTTCTTCTCTCTAATAGCCTATTGTACTTACATTCATATACTTGAATAGGCTTCACATAGTCCACCATATATTCTTTATCATTGTAAAAAGATTGATCAAGGTGTGATCAATCTTGGACTTGCAAAGTGGTGGTGTTCGTGTGCATTGTATTCACATACAAGGTTTGTAAAGGGTTGGACTTGGTGTGTAACTCCATCAACCCTGTGGTAAGGTGTTCTTTGTGTTGTGTGATTAGTGTGAACCGAGGAAGGTGTCATCGAAGACTGGAGTAGGTTGTTTATAACCGAACTAGTATAAAATTCTTGGTGTCATTTACTTTCAGCACTTACTTTCAGTTTCAGCACTGTTTATCGTTTTTGATCACGTTCGTAAAAATAGTAAACGAATTTCAAAAATTACGAAACTTTCCAGAATCATAGCCACACGTCGTAAGGTTAATTTAGCACAAGTTTCAACCCTTTTGGACAAGTATAAGTCATCCGAACGTCCAAAGATCTGAGACTAGTGCAGTCTGATTTTCAGGCTTGCAAAGGTTGAGACTTTGATCGTATTTGACTAACTTCCCAAAAGAATTTTTCAAAACTGTTTCAACCCATTTAAATACAACTAATAAGGGGTTAGGCTTTAAATTTTCAGAGCATTTGGAGTTGCGTACAAATAGGAATTAATTTTTCAAATCAGTCTACTGATTCTGACATATTTGCGCAATCTGACCACTAATGAAATTTCAAGGGGTTAGAGGTTGAATTTAAATCTGAAACTTTTAGAAGACACTCATAGCATCTGAGGCTAAGTTCTCTCCAAATTTCAGAATTTTTTAAGACCTGTAACCTAGTTTTCAAAATGTTTTAAAACTAGTCCTGAAAACAGAAATTGTTTTCAGAAGTTAGGTTTTTGGTTTAAAACTATTTAAAACCCACATTTTCCGCACCCACTATTCAACCCCCCCTCCCTTCTAGTGGTGCCTTACAGATCCTACAATTTTTCTTCATTTTTTCAACTTTTTATCATTTATAACATTATGTGTGACACTTTTATGTATTCAACACTTAAAATCATGACTTTGAAAATTATCCAAACATATTTCTCAACATTCTTCCGCTTTTGGATGATTTTCAAAATAACTCTGCATGATTTTAATGTTACAAATTTTTACCATTTGTTTATCACATATTTACCAATTTTATACCAATTGAATTATTTTGAAAAATTCACCAATTCTATACCAATTGCTTTCAAAGTCTCAAAATCTTTTTAGATAAACATATATGCTTCCCCTCAACTTATACTCCCCCCCTTAACTTGTGCTCCGAACTAATTGAACACCAACTGAAATTGAACTTAACTTATCATTAAACCTTAGAATCATGACTTAAAATCTAAAATCACGTTCCTATTCTATCTCCCTCTTTATTTTGCAAATCATGCAAAAAAATAGAATTATGCAATTGTATCGTAGGTTATCATACCTAACTTGGCTCGTAAAGTTTCGAAAGTGGCTTGACTAAGGGGTTTGGTGAAAATATCAGCAACCTGATGATCAGTTCTTACATGGTTGAAGACTATATCCTCATTTTGAATATGGTCACGAAGGAAATGGTATATTACCTCAATGTGTTTGGCCTTAGAATGAAGTACCGGATTTCGAGAAAGATTGATTGCACTCGTTCTATCACAGAAAAATGGAATCTTATTCATTATCATGTCAAAATCACTAAGTTGTTGTTTAAGCCAAAGTATTTGGGTAGTACATAAACTTAAAGCTACATAATCGGCGTCAGTGGTAGAAAGAGCTACACTAGCTTGTTTCTGAGAAAACCAAGAGATTAAGTTGGTTCCTATGAATTGGCGCGTACTGCTAGTGGATTTTCTATCTATCTTGCAACTACCATAATCAGCATCACTATATGCATACAATTCTAACTTAGCGTCTCTATCATACCAAAGTCCTAAATGAGGTGTGCGTTTAAGATATCTAAATATCTTTTTCACCGCATTATAATGTGATACTTTAGGACAAGATTGAAACTTAGCACACATACACACACTAAACATTATATCAGGTCTTGATGCAGTTAAATACAACAATGATCCAATCCTAGACCTATATAGTGTGTCATCAAAAGGTTTACCATTTTCATCCTTGTCTAGTTTGGTGCTAACACTCATGGGGGTAGGTGTTGGTTTCACCTCTTCAAATCCAAACTTCTTAATCATATCAGTAACATACTTAATTTGGCTAATGTGAATTCCTTGAGGGGATTATTTAATTTGTAAACTTAAGAAATAGTTCCATTCTCCTACCAGTGACATATCAAATTCTGAATTCATACATTCTTCGAAGTCATTTACTAAGGTAGAGTTGGTTGAACCAAAACTGATGTCATCTACATAGATTTGAACTATTAATAGGTCATTATCTTTCCTTCTTAGGAAGAATGTGTTGTCTATGGTCTCCCTTTGATAATTATTTGCAAATCTATCGTACCAAGCTCTTGGAGCTATTTTAACCCAAACAAATCTTTCTTAAGCTTGTATACATGGTTAGAATTTTTTGGATCTTCGAATCCAGGAGGCTGTTTGACAAACACCTCTTCTTGGATGTATCCATTTAAGAATGCACTCTTAAAATCCATTTGAAAGAGTTTAATATTTTTTAGACTTGCAATAGCAAGTGACAATCTAAATGCTTCTAGTCGTGCAACGAGCGCAAAGGTTTTTTCATAATCAATTCATTCTTGTTGATTATAACCTTGTGCAACTAGCCTATCCTTATTTCTTGTAATATTTTCTTGTTCATCCATTTTGTTTCTAATTACCCATTTTGTACCTATAATGGATTTATAATCGGGTTTATGTACTAAATCACAAATCCTGCTATCGTTGATAATATCATCAAATAAGAACATAGAATAGAAAACTATGATATATTCTTCAAGAATACCATAAATGAAATCCATAATAAAGATAATAAGATACCCAAGAAATGTCCTTGAGTAAAATGATGAAACTGCCTTTGGGGGGTAAAATGACCAAAATACCCCTAGTGAGAGAAAACTCCGAAAATGACCCTGACGGTGAGAAATAAATATGAAAACATCTTTTTGGTAATGTGTAGAAACTTCCAAGACACATTAGTCACAAGACATTATTATATTCATCAAAAACAAAAAATAAAAACATGATAGAAATATATGAAGCATGTGCAAACGAAAACAACCATTTTATCACATTTTAGAAAACATTTTCTAAAAATCCTAGACATCGACCAACCGAAGTATCTCTGCTTGAATGATCGATGTATCACAGTGAGATTCAGATTTTGTCTCTGACATACATCGAGTGATCGATGTGAGAGATTGATGTGTACATCAATCGATCGATGTGTCTCAGGTTTAGAGATCGATGTCTCACAGTAAGGCCTTGATGTTTCTCTGCCATCAATCGATCGAAGTGTATTAGCGTGAAAGATCGATGTCATTTTTCTTTCCTTTTTTCAACTTTTTATCAGATTGTCAAATTTATCAAATTTTACTAGTTTATAACTTTTATATATTTTATTTTGAACTAAACCATCAATACTGCTACCTTGTTACTCATAATGACCGCTCTCAAAATATTGATTCAACTTACACAAATTTTAAAATGGACATACAGTAATCCAATTTGCCAACAAATTTACTGCCGCGAAAAATTTGTAACTCAGCAGTTGGTCAAACTCGATGATAACTTTTTTTTATGCCCAAGAAAAAGAAAAACAAAATCAATCTATCGTCCAAATTGAAATCAAAGCAGTCCGCTCGCTACCCCTTCGGCGTAACCCAATCCAATGATCAAACTCGGTGGTAAAACTTATAATACATATTTAATGTCTACTCTTTAGATAAACGGTTCCTTGTTAGCTTTCTTTCGTAATTTCCTAACCCATTGATAAATTTCATAATACATGTATTATGCTTTTTTTATTTTATTTTATAGAGTGACGGTTCGAAGCCTACTAACTTCTTTGTATACTTTTTGGGTTAAAATGTAAAAAATTCATTTAACCAAAGGTAAAAAATGGACCAGAGCATTTACATTTCCGTCTAGGCATACCCAGAATGCAAAACATACAATCACTAGAAGTAGACTACTCACAGATCTTTTGCATAGATCTATATACATGTGTAGCAACTCTATGCGCCACATCCCACGCAATAGGAGATTGGTCCTCAAAAATTTTCAAATTCCTAGATTGCCATATAAAATAGATAACCGCCGCAATGGAAGCTTTGATAAATTTAGTCCTAATACTTTTTCGACTTAGCTTGCTTTCTTGCCCACTTGAAAAGGGCTTTTAAGGTGTGAAACCTTTATGTAACACAAAGCCAATTGAGGATATAGTTCCATACCTATTGTGCAAATTCACATTTAAATATGAGATGATCTTGTGTTTCAACTTGCGTGCCACATATTGGACAAACAGTGACATGCAAATTGTCCCTGGTGGGTAACCGATTGCGAGCCGCCCACCATAGATTGAAGGATTACTTCGGGATGTTGGTGGTTGCCTAGAATTGATGAATTGCAGCAATCAGGAGATCCAAAATTGTTCCTCAAAATGTCTCGAATATGCATAGGCTTCTGAAGGAACATGGAGTGATTCGGTTTCACTTGGAATTCTCACATTCTTTCATGTAGATTATAGTAATGATGTACCCATCTTATCCAAAATGAGTCTTTTTTCGTTGAATATTCCAAAGATATTTTGCCAGCAAAGCGTTGTTCCAGGTCGCAAGATCGAGCTATCCGAGGCCTCCCTCATGTTTTGGGGTAAACATATATCCTTCCAAGATACCCATGCTTTCTTCCCTCTTTCTTCCTTAGCTCCCTATATAAAACTTCTTGTGATCCGTTGAATTTGTTTTTGAACATTTACCGGGATGGGCAATATTGCTAACCAAAATACATGGACACCTTGGAGGACCTCTTTTATTAATTCAATTCTACCCGTGTAGGAAAGGGACTTGACATTCCACAGAGCAACATACGTAGCTATTTTTTTTAATATAGGAGCCAAATAGCCAGGTTGTAACACATGTCCCACAATGGGAACACCCCAGTAGCGAAATGGGAAACTTCCAAAATTGAAACCAGTGAGCATGCTCAATTCTAAGTTTCTGTCCTCCAAAAGGCCAGCACAGTAAATTTCAGACTTAGCGAGGTTGCTATGTAAACCCAACGTCCTACCAAATTCTTCCAACACATCCATCAGAGCAGCTACTGACTTCACATCACCATGTGAGAATAATATTAGGTCGTCTGCAAACGCCAGATAGGTGATTCTGTCGATATTGCAACTATCATGAAACCTGTAGTTGGGGTCCTCATGTAGTGCTTTCAACATTCGGGACAAATATTCCATTCCAATTACAAAAAGAAAGGGGGAGATAGGATCTCCTTGCCTTAAACCTCTTTGGCCCTTAAGTAGCCTTCCATGGGACCATCGATAGAAATTGTAAATGAGGTACTTATCACACATTCCGTTGTCACGCAATAAACTTGAGATGAAACCCAAGCTCCTTAAGGACGTTTTCTAAGAATTCCCATGATACCGAGTCAAAAGCTTTCTTAAAATCAACCTTTACTAAGCATTTCGAGTAGATCTATTCCTGCCATATTGCCTTATTAATTCTTGGACTAGTAGAATATTTTCAGCCATGGATCTTCCTTTGACAAATCCTGTTTGCGCTTCATCTACGATTTTATCTAAGATTGAGGATAGTATTGCTGCTATGATTCTGGAGATGGCTTTATATTTGATGTTACATAGTGAAATACGTCTAAAGTCTCCAACGCTCTTAGCGTTCGCAGATTTGGGGATTAAAATGATCATCACATGATTTATCTACTTCAAAATTTTCCCATTTTTAAAGAATTCCAGGATGCTTTCAGTAACGCACTCCCCAACTATTTCCCAAGCCTTTATAAATTGCGATGTATATCCATCTAGACCCAGGGTCTTGTTTTTCCTAATATCAAAGATGGCTTATGTGATCTCTGCTATCGAAATTGGCTGGACCAACCGAGAAGCATCAGCTTGAGAGAGATGCAGACCTCTATTTAAGACTTCTAGCTGGATGTGAGAAACTTGCTGCTTAGTCCCAAGTAGGTTCTTGAAGTATGTTACGAAAGTGTCAGCAATGATGATGTGATTGGGATCCATCCAACTTTTCAACAGATAGTATTCTACCTCTCACATTACTTCGTTTCACCTATGCGTAAAAAAATTTGGTGTTCCGCCCACTGAGTCTGATAAATAGTCCAATGGCTTGTTGCATATAGAAGTTTCTTTTCCACTTTATTAGTCTTCTCGTGTTTGTCCTTTGTTCCTTCAGCAAATTTCCTAGTTGTTGGTCACTGTCTTCATTCTGATGTCTCAGCTACGGCTCTTCAAGTTGCTCTTTTTCTCTCTTGACTCTCTCACTTATGTGTGAAAAATCCCTCTCATTAAATATGTACATTTTGGTGCCAAAGTACTCTTCGTTCCAGGTTTATCGCACCAAGGGGGCAAACATAGGATGTTTGGTTCACATATTAATGAATTTAAAGGGAACTCTAGTTCTTGATTCTTGCTTCTCAACAAATATCATTCCAGGGGAGTGATCAAAGACAATGGAAGATAATGAGTAATGGGCCGAAGAATAGCTAAAGAGATCCAACCATTTATCATTAATCAAGGTGCAGTCTAACCTAGTTTTTACTTTCTCATTGGACCAAGTGTATTTGCATCCAGAATAAGTTAGCTCAACTATATTACTATTGAGAAATATGTTTTGATAATTTTCAAGGTCATGATTTTAAGTGGTGGATACTTAAAAATGTCACACATATTGTTATAAATGATTAAAAGTTGAAAAAGTTAAGAAAAATGACATCGATCTCTCAGGTTGTTGCACTTCGATCGATCGATGTACTTCGATCCCTCACATTGATCGATCCATGTAAGGCAGAGAAAATTCAAGACCCTACAGTGAGACTTCAATCTCTAAACCTGAGACACATCGATCGATCAATGTACACATCGAACCCTCACTTCGATCGGTCGATGTAGGTCAGTGACAAACTCTGAAACTCACTGTGAGACATCGATCTCTGAAGCTGAGGCACTTTGATCGATTGATGTCTAGGGTTTTTAGAAATATTTTTCTAAAATGTGATAAAATGAATGTTTTTATTTGTGCATGACTTATATATGTTCATTATGTTGATATTATGTGTTTTTGATGATTATAAATGTCTTGTGACTCATGTGCCTTGGAAGTTTTTACAACTTACCGAAAAGGGCAAAATTTGCATTTTGAGTTTTGTAGGAACAAGATATGGTGGA
This sequence comes from Eustoma russellianum, assembly GCA_036186865.1. Taxonomy (NCBI): domain Eukaryota; kingdom Viridiplantae; phylum Streptophyta; class Magnoliopsida; order Gentianales; family Gentianaceae; genus Eustoma; species Eustoma russellianum. The sequence continues at coordinate 14,712,454 of AP025051.1, forward strand.
AATATTTCAAGGACTTATTCTCATGTTATTTATCATGACAAAGGTGTTATTATATCTATTTCTATCATCCGGGTCATTTCTGAAGTTTTCTCTCACCAGGGGCATTTTTGTCATTTTACTCCTGAGGGCATTTTTGGTATTTTCACTCAAGAAATCTCTTGAGTATATTATTATATTCATTCTGGATTTGATTGATAATTATATTGAAGATTATTTGGTGATCTTCTATCATTTCTCTATTTGATGATATTATCGACAGTAGCGGGATGTGTGACGAGTTGTGATGTCACATTCTATTTTTTCTTGAAGACTCTCTTCTATATGTTATTGGAGGATATTAATCATCATTTTTCAGAGAATTTAAAAGTGTTAAAGGTGTGAAAATGATCACAACATACAAGAAGAAATAGTGAGAATTTTGGTGTTATATGTTGACATAATTTTGTCAACTATTATTTGTTGATTTCTCCTTCAAAAATTTGAGTTGATACACATATATATCGGTCCAAAAACATATACAGCTTGTAAAGGTGGTGTATTCGTTTTATGACTTTATGCCAAGTGGACCAACCAAAAACAAGCTAGTTGGCAAAATTGCCGACTTGGAATTTATCTTGAAAAACCAACGGCTAGTTTGGTTTGTTGGAGCTGGTTTTTTGAGTTAAATGGCAGTCCTCACATGTCCTACTATGTTGCAAAGGAATTGAGGCATTTTTGGAGGAATATGTCATTCTATCTTCTCCATATTATCTTCATGTTTTCCAAGTTATTTTTCAAGCAAAAATCGGCCAAGCTGAATTTTTTAGGTGGACCAATCATTCTTCTCTATGTTTCCAAGTGTACAAGATGATTATGTGGTCAACCAATAATGTGAAGACAACTAGGACTTGATGATGAAGATGGTGACACATTGGAGTTCTTATCTTCAAGAGTTATTTCACACTATAAATAGGAGGCAAAGGTGAAGGAGAAGAACACACACTTGAATGCAATAGTTGAATTGTCTTGCTATCTTCTTCTCCTCATTCTTGTTTCATTCTTTGTAGCCAAGGTATTCTTGTGATATTTGTTGTAGAGCTACAAGTCTCTTGTGTCTCATCTGTAAGATTGATTATCCAAATCTATAGGGCTATATCAATAGGTAATAGAGGTGTTGCAACCAAGAGTTGATAAAGGTGTTCATCCAAGCCTTGAATAGGGTTGGTGTTTAATCCAATGATCAAGCTTGGTTCTTGTTGTAATTTAGTTCATACTATAGTGAAATCTAAGGAAAGGTGTTTCTTGGGGCTAGAGTAGGTCACATTGACAAAACCAGGATAAATTCTTGGTTTTCTTGTCTTGTTTCTACATTTTCGCATTCTGTCGGTTTTTCACTGCAGATTTCAGACAAATTTTGACGTTTTGAAAAAATATCTAAACACTTTCAAAATTTGTGATTTTTGGTGGAGTTATACTTCAGACTGTTAGCTTTCATTTACAGCAAGAATCACTTCATTTGAGCAAGGGAAAGTTAATCTTTCAGTCGCTGTAAGATAACTGCTTCAATCTGGCTGCAACCTGACCAGTTTTGAAAAAACTTGAATTCTGTTTTAACCAAGAATTGTTTAAGGTCAGAGCCTTTTGGAAACATAAACTAGACATCCTAAGGAGCGTTTTGACATAAAAAAACCTTTTTGGTTAAGTATTCAAAGAGAAACATGTTTTCCAATTTCGGCAACATTCTGTCCAATTATGTTCAGATTGACCATCTGAATCTTTTTATTTGTTTGAAGGGTTAAACGATCTTATTTTTATTGACTTTTGGACAGAGACTTGTCAAGACATTAAAGTTAAGTTCTAGAAATTGTCATAATTTTTGGAGTTGTGTACACTGATTTTTGAATTTTTTTCAAAAACGGGTTCTGAAACTGAGATGGTCTGAGATTCGTTTTTAAAGGGGATTTTAATCAAGTGTAGTAGTGTAATTTCCGCTAACCACTATTCACCCCTCTCTCTAGTGGTGTTTATTGCAGGTGTATGGTCCAACAATTAGTATTAGAATGAGGTCTACACCACTCAAAGAAGAAAGATTCAACACCATACGAACAAGATAAGGCCAAGAAACAACAATTCTTTGTAGCATGCACATCTCAAATTAAAGGTACATACAATGGCCATAGTTTCTACAAAGGTGAGTTGGAAGGTGTGTCTACACAACGTCCTCATCTTTTCGATGGAAATAATTTCATTCATTGGAAACTTAGAATGATGTTATTCTTAATAGCTATAGACATCGATTTATGGTCTATAGTTGAAGATGGGCCGTACATTCTAATGAAAATTGTACAAGTTAGTGGAGTCACACAAGAAGTAGAAAAATATAAAAGTGAATGGTCTTCCGGAGATAAAAAGAAAATGTCCATGAATGCTAAGGCTATGCAATTACTGTTAAACAGACTAACGACTTCTGAAGCAAGATATGTGTCAAATTGCACAAGTGCACACGATATGTGGAAATCATTAGAATTAGAGCATGAAGGTACTGCCAGTGTAAAAGAGTCAAAAATAAACATGCTTATGTTTGAGGTTGAATCTTTCAAAATGTTGCCGAACGAATCCATAACATCTATGGATTTGAGGATTACTAACATTTTCAATACCCTTGAAGCTTTAGGAAAATCATTTACCAACAGCGAGAAGGTTCAAAAGGTGTTGCGAAGCCTTCCTGCTGAATGGGATCCTAAAGTCACGGTAATTGAAGAAACAAAATCAATCACTAAAATGGATGAACTGATCGGTTCACTTAAAGTTTACGAGGTAAAACTGAACCAACGAAAGTCCGAATCATCTAAATCATCCGATAAGTCTATTTCTTTTGAATCAACTGAGTCACATACAAATAATGATGATATCAATATCAATATCAATCGAACTCAATATTTCCCAACGACAGCAAAAGCTATCGCTAGGGTCTGGGGAGGGTAGATGGCAGGCAAACAATACCTCTATCCCAAGGGATATAGAGTTTGCTTCCAGTGAGACCCTCAGCTCTATATGTACCTGCATAAATGGCACAATAATACGGATATGATGTGCTAGTGTGTTAGTGAGGTAATTCAGGAAATACAAAGAGGAGGCTGCCGATATTACAATATTCCTAACGTGTATATGTACTTATAATATAAACAATGGCAGAACATAAACAAACAAATGCAAAGTCAACTTAAACATGTACAAAAGTCTTCCGCTATTAAAATAGTCATAATAGTGCGCATGCACAAATAATTGAAAGAAAAAGACCAAAACAAAATATGCAAAGTCAAACTAAAGTGAAAATACAAATAATGATGATAGTAATAGTGATAATGAATTAGATGATGACTTAATATTAATAGCTAGAAAACTTAGAAAGTTTTTTAAACGGCCTAATAGGAATAAACAACGATCTTCTTCTTCTCAACCTAAGAAAAATAAATCAAATAACAACAATTGGATAATAAAGAGTTAAAATGTTATGGATGTAGTAAAAAAGGACACATCTCTTATGATTGTCCGACAAAGAAAAACACCAACAATAATAATAATAACAATAAACAAGACAAGGAGACGCAAAAATCAAAGACAAAGAAGACCAAGTCAAGGAAAGGCAAACGAGCAATGAAAGTGAGCATATGGAGCAACTCGTCCGACTCAGAATCCGACTCAAGTCTTGTTAGTGTATGTGCCCTAGGCCATGATTTGGATATTAATGTTATGCATTTATTATTAATAAAAGAGGTTTTATTATCATTATTGTTGGTTAGTATGTTACACAATTTTGATATATGTCCCTGATTCATTATTGTTACGGAGATAAAATAATTTATAATCAGTATGAGTATTGATTTGATAATCATGAGATGATTATGTGTATAGTGATACGAATCAATCTCATAGATACTTGTTAGAGAACAGTGTATTGGATAGACCTATCATGAGATTGCTACATAGATTAGCGTCATAAGTAAATCTCATGATAGTCATGTTTTAATCCTTTGACTTGAGATTGTCATAGTTTCCAACATAAGGACTATTATATTTTGACATGATCAAACGTTATCCGTAACTGGATAATAATAAAGGTCATGATTGAATGTGATAGAAATTATGTAGAGGATATTGAACAATCAAGATAGAATTTGTCCCTCTCTTTTGAGAGAGATATCTTTGGGCCCCTCGATTAGTGAGACTGTGAAATGCATGGTCGTGCTCAAATGAATTGATTGTGTGATCAATATCATTTGTTTTATCAGTCTACTTAGAGATCGAGTAATCATATGTTTCAACTATATAAGTATGACGCTGACCATGACTTATGTTCAAACTAGATATCGTGTGACAAAGGGATTAATGCATGTACTATTATTAGGCTAGTTGGACTTTACTCGTATTAATTGGGTAGTTGTAATGCCTTGCTAGAGGCCAATTACGACTTGTTGGTTTAATAGAGATTTAATCAACTGCCAATTAATATGGGCCTATCGGGTCACACACAAGAATGCGTAAGGCTGAGATTAATAATATTAATAATATTAATATTGGATATTAATTATTATTATTATCGTTTTTAATATTAATAATATTAATATTGGATATTAATTATTATTATTATTATCGTTTTTAATATTAATAATATTAATATTGGATATTAATTATTATTATTATTATTATTTCCTTTTTTTTGTGATTATATATATATGTGTATTATCGGATAATAACGAGAGAATCCATATCTGATATGGATTTTGAATATCCTGATAGAATTCGTATCTGATATGGATTTTGATTGACATCAACTAATCCGATTAGGACTCGGATTTTGATGTCTACGTATGTGTATATATATTTGTGTATCTCGTATACACTACACACGAAAATATACAGAATCATCAAAGAAACCCTAGAGCCGTTTTTGTGAAAAACCGAGTTCTTCAGCCGCGCCGTTTGAAGAGCTAGCACTCCGGACGGAAGCGTTCGTGTGGATACCGACAGAGGGTGATCGTATTTTCGCACCTGCTTGTCTGCGTAATTCGGATCTACAAAGGTAATTTTCGAGTTTCTTTCATCGAATTAAACGAACAACATGGATCCTTGGTAGGAAATCGGAGATCAAGTTTTGTTTTCCGCTGCGCGTTTTGCAGTGATCTCGGTTGATTTCCTAACAGTGGTATCAGAGCCACTTGTTGTCTTGTTTAAATCGACTATATCATGCTTATGTGTTTACTGTTTTTCGTATGGCATGATATGTATAAAACAGTAATTCGGATTTCATATGATGAGAGAAGAATGGTGTTTTTCAATTCGTTTTCATGAGATGATTTGTATACGGCAGTAATCGTTTGTCATGTGATGATCAAAACCGATTTTGTTTATATTAGATATAATCACACAATATGTGTAAAACCTTATTCGAATCTCATCTGGTGATAGCGGATTGATGTTTTCAATTCGTTTTCATCAGATGTTATAATCCGAGATTGTTATATGTGATATAAAGTTTTCGTTTTTCATGAGATGATCAAAAAAGATTATGTTTATATCGATATGAATAACCGATTGATGGTTCTGTTTTCGTGTTTCGAAAGACAGATTATCAATTCGATGATGATTCTGATTTCTGGTTTCGGATGAAGATTATCGATTTGATTGATATTCTGTTTTAAGGTTCGTGAATGACAACCATTGATTCGATCGATGCTTCTATAAGGGTTTACACGTAATCAAAACAGTAAGATCGTTAATATGATTGACGCGTCTGTGTTAGGGTTTCGAAAAGAAAATTATCAACGTGATTGATACTTTCTGTTTGGCTTCGAGGGGCGCTGCCCCTCGACCCTGCCTAGGGGCTCTGCCCCTCGGGACCGCCGTATGCATACGCCCTATAGTTCGTTACCGTGACATTAAGAATGTCAATATATATTTATTTGTTATAATATGTTCGTGTAAAATATATTATAATTGTTGATGTCTTTGCATGGTGCATAGCATGGCCTCAGGACCTATGTGGTTGACTTAGTCATATTTCTGTTTTGGGTTATTATGACCTGCGTGCCGATGTAGTTTTTGTTGTATTTTATTATACAATTAGTTAGATTTTTCTTTATTATTGTAATAAATGAAGAATCAAGCTACAAAAGTGGTGATGGCGACACATACCAAGGACGAGTGGATTCCATGGAGATAGAGGCACGAGCTCAAGACAAGAAGATATGTATCATTGCAAATACTGTAATAGGAAGTCTTTCACATAGGGTTTCCTTTATGATCTTCATTTGGTCTCATGAAGATCATATTTAGTTTGACCATTTTATGTCACGTTTACATATTTATCATTTTGTATGAGATGCGTGGATGATAGATTATATATGCATATAGGATGCTACGATATAATGATATGCAATGCAAGACATAAACTAAGTTGAACCCTCATCAATAATTTAAGTCTTTATGCCATCCATGTCTTAAACACCTATTAAAATTGGGATTGTATTAAAGTAGGTATTGCCAAAGCAATGTGCTTTAAACATTCCTAGCTACGTAGGATGAGTAATAGTGCTACTCATATGTTTAAAATTGGTTAGACTTAATTGGGCTATCAAAACGGTTTTGGGCCCAAGGCATTAGATGGAATCTAAGATACAATGATATATGATGTCACTATTCCATAAATTCTAAGAGTTACATGAGATGTAATTGGTAAAGAAGTTACCTACTTAAATAACTTAATTTTAAGCGTCATGCCAAAGCTGAGTTTAGAATTAAGTCAAATATGGATCTTAGCTCACTAAAACATTTCTTTTTAGGATTATGTTTTAGTGAGAGTTTTATAGATTTTAACCTCATTATTAATAAAGTGTTACTTTGCATGTTTTGTAGATCATAAATGGCTGCTAATAACAATTCCACCTTATCGCTGCGATCAATCCTTGAGAAGGAAAAATTAAAAGAATGTGGGACTAATTTTGTTGATTGGTTTCGAAACTTGAGAATCGTTCTCAAGCAAGAAAAGAAGTCCTACGTGCTCGATGACCCTGTCCCTGAACCACCTCCTGCTGATGCTTCTGTTGCTGTGAAGAACAAGTATAAGAAGCATGTGGAAGATTCAAACGACATAGGATGTCTTATGTTGACAACTATGTGTTCAGGACTTCAGAAAGACCTGGAACATTTAGAAGCTTATGAGATGAGTGTGCATCTCAAACAAGCTTTCCAACAACAGGCTAGGCAGGATAGGTTCGACACCGCTGTTGCACTTTTTGACTATAAGATGTCTGAAGGTGAATCTGTTAGCTCTCATGTTTTAAAGATGAAAGGCTATATAGATCACCTTGCAAGACTTGGATATCCCCTGAGTTTGGAACTCGCCACAGATTTAATCCTACACTCTTTGCCTAGCAGTTTTTCTCAGTTCGTTATGAACTACAATATGAATAATATGGAAAAGTCCATTCCTGAGCTACACGATATGCTCAAAACTGCTGAGGGGAATATCAAAAAGCCTACCCATGTATTGAGTGTCAATATCAAGCCTATGAAAAAGAAAGGTAAAGGCAAGGGTAAGCCCAAAGGTGCGAAGGGTGCAAAAGGGTCCAAAGGTCAAGCTAAACTAAAACCTGGTCCCAAGGCAAAGGTTCCTAAGGAAAGAACTTGTTTCCATTGCAACAAGCCTGGGCATTGGAAAAGAAATTGTGATGTTTATTTGGAGGAGTTGAAGAAGCTGAAGGGTAGTGCGACTATATCTTCAGGTATTTATGTTATAGAAATTAATTTATCTACTTCTTCTTCCTGGGTATTAGATACTGGATGTGGATCCCATATTTGTACAAATATGCAGGGGCTCAAAAGGAGTAGGATGCTGAAGAAGGGCGAGGTGGACCTACGTATTGGCAATAGAGCAAGAGTTGCTGCTATAGCTGTAGGGACCTATGAGCTTGTCTTGCCCAATGGGCTTTTGTTAGTTTTAAGCAATTGCTTTTATGTTCCTACTATGAGTAGGAATCTTATTTCAGTATCTGTTTTGGATGATGAAGGTTATTCATTTTTAATTAAAAATAAGAAGTGTTCTATTTTTGATAAAAATGACTTGCTTTATTGTATTGCAAGTAGTTATAATGGCATTTATGTCCTTAACCTTGATGATTCCAATGACGGTAATATTTATAACATATCTTCAAAGAGAACTAAGCCAAATGAATTAAACCCTGCATATTTATGGCATTGTCGCCTTAGCCATATAAATGAGAAACGCGTATCTAAACTCCATCAAGATGGATTATTAGATTCATTTGATTTTGAATCATTTAAAAATTGCGAGTCTTGTTTGCTTGGAAAGATGGCAAAGACCCCTTTTACTGGACATAGTGAAAGGGCTAATGACTTATTGGGCTTGGTACATACAGATGTATGCGGCCCAATCAGCATTAGTGCCATAGGAGGATTTCAGTATTTCATTACTTTTACTGATGATTTCAGTAGGTATGGCTATGTCTACCTAATGAAACATAAGCATGAGTCTTTTGAAATGTTTAGAACTTTTCAAAATGAAGTACAAAATCAACTTGGTAAGACAATTAAAACGCTTCGATCAGATCTAGGTGGTGAATATTTGAGCCAAGAATTTGACCAACATCTAAGAAATTGTGGAATCGTTTCACAGTTGACTCATCCATGAACTCCACAATGGAATGGTGTTTCTGAAAGGAGAAATCGAACTTTATCTAGTGGGAGTATAGTACAACTTGAGGAAACTCAAGTTCCACAAGATATCGTTGAACCGTCTTTAGAGACAATTTCAGAACCACAAACAGTTGTGGAGCCTGAAAATGTAACACAAGTCCAACGCAGATCTGATAGGATACATCGTCAGCCAGAGAGATATGGATTTCTTGTGGCTGATGATAGTGAAGTTATGCTCATAGATCAAGATGAGCCTACTACCTATCAGAAAGCTGTGTCTGGTCCAGATTCAGATAAATGACTTGGAGCCATGAATTCTGAGATGCAATCCATGTTTGATAACCAAGTTTGGTCTTTAATTGATCCTCCAGAGGGTATTAAGACTATTGGTTGCAAATGAGTTTTCAAGAAGAAAACTGACATGGATGGAAATGTGCAAACCTACAAAGCAAGGCTTGTGGCTAAAGGTTTCAAGCGAACTCATGGTATAGACTATGATGAAACCTTTTCACCAGTAGCTATGCTTAGGTCTATTCGAATTCTCCTTGCCATAGCAGCATACTATGATTATGAGATATGGCAAATGGATGTCAAAACTGCTTTCCTTAATGGAAATTTACTCGAGGATGTGTACATGACACAACCTGAGGGTTTTGTAAATCCTGAGAATTCAAAGAAGGTTTGCAAGCTTCAAAGGTCCATCTATGGATTGAAGCAAGCATCTCAAAGCTGGAATCTTCGTTTTGATGAAACAGTTAAGAACTTTGGTTTCATCAAGAATGAAGATGAACCTTGTGTTTACAAGATGGTTATTGAGAGTGCATTTGTGTTTCTGGTCTTATATGTGGATGACATATTGCTTATTGGGAATGATGTCCCTACCTTGCAAAAGGTTAAAGCTTGGTTACGGAATTCATTTTCAATGAAGGACTTGGGTGAGGCTACCTATATCCTTGGTATCAAGATCTATAGAGATAGATCTAAAAGGATAATAGGCTTGAGTTAGAGTACATACATAGATAAAATATTGAAAAGGTTCAACATGCAAGAGTCAAAGAAAGGATTCCTGCCTATGTATCATGGCATTCATCTTAGCAAGAATCAATATCCTCAGACATCTGATGAGCAAGATCAAATGAATAAAATTCCTTATACTTCTGCTATAGGATCGATCATGTATGCCATGTTATGTACTAGACCAGATGTCTCATATCCATTGAGCACAACCAGTAGATATCAAGCTGACCCTGGTGAATGTCACTGGACAGCTGTCAAGAATATTCTTAAGTACATCAGAAGGACTAAAGATGTATTCTTGGTTTATGGAGGTTTGGATGACGAGTTAGTTGTAAATGGTTACACAGATGCTAGCTTCCAAACCGACATAGATGATTTCAGATCGCAGTCTGGTTTTGTATTCACATTGAATGGTGGAGCTGTTAGTTTGAAGAGCTCAAAACAAAGCACTGTGGCTGATTCTACAACAGAGGCTGAGTATATAGCAGCATCAGATGTAGCTAAAGAAGCAGTTTGGTTGAAGAAGTTCATTACTGAGCTAAGAGTGGTACCTAGCATTGCAAATCCTGTGGACATTTATTGTGACAACAATGGTGCCATAGGACAAGCAAAAGAGCCTAGGTCTCATCAGAGATCTAAACATATACTCAGACGCTACCATCTTATTCGAGACATCATCAATAGAGGAGATGTCAAGATATACAAAGTTGACACAAACGATAACATAGCGGATCCATTGACTAAGCCTCTCTCACGGGTCAAGCATGATCAGCACACTAGATGTATGGGTCTCAGATATTTGTAGGCCTAGTGCAAGTGGGAGATTGTTAGTGTATGTGCCCTAGGCCATGATTTGGATATTTATGTTATGAATTTATTATTAATAAAAGAGGTTTTATTATCATTATTGTTGGTTAGTATGTTACACAATTTTCATATATGTCCCTGATTCATTATTGTTATAGAGATAAAATAATTTATAATCAGTATGAGTATTAATTTGATAATCATGAGATGATTATGTGTATAGTGATACGAATCAATCTCATAGATACTTGTTAGAGAACAGTGTATTGGATAGACCCATCATGAGATTGCTACATAGATTAGCGTCATAAGTAAATCTCAAGATAGTCATGTTTTAATCCTTTGACTTGAGATTGTCATAGTTTCCAACATAAGGACTATTATATTTTGACATGATCAAACGTTATCCGTAACTGGATAATAATAAAGGTCATGATTGTAAGATAAAATTTGTCCCTCTCTTTTGAGAGAGATATCTTTGGGCCCTTCGATTAGTGAGACTGTGAAATGCATGGTTGTGCTCAAATGAATTGATTGTGTGATCAATATCATTTGTTTTATCAGTCTACTTAGAGATCGAGTAATCATATGTTTGAACTATATAAGTATGACGCTGACCATGACTTATGTTCAAACTAGATATCGTGTGACAAAGGGATTAATGCATGTACTATTATTAGGCTAGTTGGACTTTACTCGTATTAATTGGGTAGTTGTAATGCCTTGCTAGAAGCCAATTACGACTTGTTGGTTTAATAGAGATTTAATCAACTGCCAATTAATATGGGACTATCGGGTCACACACAAGAATGCGTAAGGCTGAGATTAATAATATTAATAATATTAATATTGGATATTAATTATTATTATTATTATCGTTTTTAATATTAATAATATTAATATTGGATATTAATTATTATTATTATTTTCTTTTTTTGGTGATTATATATATGTGTATTATCGGATAAGAACGAGAGAATCCATATCTGATATGGATTTTGAATATCCTGATAGAATCCGTATCTGATATGGATTTTGATTGACATCAACTAATCCGATTAGGACTCGGATTTTGATGTCTACGTATGTGTATATATATCTGTGTATCTCGTATACACTACACACGAAAATATACAGAATCATCAAAGAAACCCTAGAGCCGTTTTTGTGAAAAACCGAGTTCTTCAGCTGCGCCGTTTGAAGAGCTAGCACTCCGGACGGAAGCGTTTGTGTGGATACCGACAGAGGATGATCGTATTTTCGCACCTGCTCGTCTGCGTAATTCGGATCTACAAAGGTAATTTTCGAGTTTCTTTCATCGAATTAAACGAACAACATGGATCCTTGGTAGGAAATCGGAGATCAAGTTTTGTTTTTCGCTGCGCATTTTGCAGTGATCTCGGTTGATTTCCTAACAAGTCTGCTTCATATCCAACGAGGAAAATAGCAAGGAATGCAAGCAGGCAAAGTCAAAGAAGCTAAAATCTAAATGGTTTTTAGACAGTGGATGTTCAAGACATATGACAGACAACTCCAAACTTTTCACCAAGTTGGAACATATCGAGAATGGAGGAAAGGTGACATTCGGTGACAAAAACAAAGGAAAAGTTGGGGAAAAAGAACAATCGGGCACCCCAACACATTTCAAATACGAAAATATGTTGTTAGTAAGAAATCTTTCTTATAATTTATTAAGCATTTCGCAACTTATAGATTCCAGTTATTATGTTTCTTTTCTCCCTTATTCTTGTGATATAACAAATAAAAAAGGAGAAATTGTTTTAAAATGAAATAGGGATGGTAATATTTATACTCTTACCTTAGATAATATGTTAGATGCTAAGGTTAAGTGTTTAATATCATATGACTTAGATGTGAATTTATGGCATTGAAAACTAGGCCATATAGGAATTTCAACAATTGAAAAGTTATCTAAGAAGAATTTAATCAGAGGCATGCATAAGTTAGACGTAGATAATTTTCAAATATGTGAAACGTACATTAAAGGAAAACATATTAAAGAAACATTAAAATCAAAACATGAAGTGAGTACTAGTCATGTACTAGAATTGCTTCACTTAGACTTATTTGGTCCAAGTAGGACAAGAAGTCTAGGTGGACACTACTATGTGAGTGTCATAGTAGATGATTACTCACGATACACATGGACATTGTTCTTAACACACAAAGACAATGCTCCATTGGCAATCAAAACTCTTATCAAGCAACTCGAAAACATTTACGAAGAAAATGTTAAAAGAATTAAGAGTGATAGAGGTGTAGAATTTAAAAACAAAGAAATAGTAAAGTTTTGTGAATTACATGGAATTAAACATGAATTCTCACCACCTAGAACACCACAACTAAATGGAGTTGTTGAATGTAAAAATAGAACAATTTAAGAAGTTGCTAGAACAATGTTATGTGAAAATAAAGTACCTAAATATCGACGGGCTGAAGCTGTAAGTTGTGCTTGTTATATTATAAATAGGCTTTCAATTAGAAAGATGTTAAACAAAACACCTTATGAATTGTTAAATAATAGACAACCTAAGGTAGATTATCTTAAAGTTTTTGGTTGTAAGTGTTTTGTGTTAAACGCTAAGGATAATCTAGACAAGTTTGAACAAAAGTCTATTAAATGAATATTTTGAAGTTAGTGATAAAACTCAACATAAACAAAAAATTATGTTGAAAATATGTTTGATGATGATGTATTACTTGAGCCTGTACTTGATCATCTAGAACCAACTCCCCCTGAACAAGACATGCATGAACCCTTAGATGAAATGAATGAAGAGATTTTGCCATTGGAAGATAACGCAACTAACTTGCAAGATGACCCTATTGTATACGATAATGTTCACACTAATAAAACATTTGAACAAAATGAGAGTGAACCTAGTCAATCTAGGAATTGGTGGCTTATAAAAGATAAACATAAACACCCTAAAAGAGTTAATCATTGGGGATCCAAGTGTTGGGGTTAGAACACATAGAAACATAAGTCAATTTGAAGGACATAGCTTAATCTCACACTTAGAACCTAAGAATGTTAAGGAAGCCTTAGGTGATATATCTTGGATAGATGCCATGCATGAGGAATTAAACAAATTCACCAGGAACAACGTGTGAGACTTAGTAACTGAACCTGAAAATAAGTCTATAATAGGAACTAAATGGGTATTTATAAATAAAATGGATGAACAATGAAACATCACGCGAAATAAGGCAAGGGACAAGGTTATAATCAAAAATAAGGAATAGATTATAAAGAAACCTTTGCGCCCGTTGCACGACTAGAAGCAATTGGATTGTTACTTGTTATTTCAAGTCTAAGCAACATTAAACTCTTCCAAATGGATGTCAAGAGTGCGTTCTTGAATGGATACATCCAAGAAGAGGTGTTTGTCAAGCAACTCCCTGGATTCGAAGATCCAAAGAATCCTAACCATGTTTACAAGCTTAAGAAAGCTCTATATGGTTTGAAACAAGCTCCAAGATCTTGGTATGATAGATTTTCAAACTTTCTTGTTGCATATAATTATCAAAGAGGAACCATAGACAACACACTATTCCTAAGAGAAAAAGATAATGACGTATTAACAGTTCAAATATATGTAGACGATATTATCTTTGGTTCAACCAACCCTACCTTAGTAAAAGACTTCGAAGAGTGTATGAAGTCAGAATTTGAAATGTCTAGGTTTCAATCTTGTCCTAAGGTATCTCATTACAATGCCGTGAAAAAGATATTTAGATATCTTAAACACACACCTCACTTAGAACTTTGGTTTGATAGAAATGCTAAGTTGGAATTATACGCATATAGTGATGCTGATTATGGTGGTTGCAAATTAGATAGAAAATCCACTACTGGTACGTGTCTCTTGGTTTTCTAAAAAGCAAGCTAGTGTAACTCTTTCTACCACCGAAGCCGAGTATATAGCCTTAAGCTTATGCACTACCCAAATACTTTGGCTTAAACAACAACTTAGTGATTTTGGCATTAAAATGAATAAGATTCCAATTTTCTGCGATAACACAAGTGCGATCAATCTTTCTCGGAATCCCGTACTTCATTCTAAGGCCAAACACATTGAGGTAAGATATCGTTTTCTTCGAAATCATGTTCAAAATGGGGACATAACCATAGATCATGTAAGAACTGATCTGCAAGTAGCTGACATCTTCACCAAACCCCTTAATCAAGCCATTTTTGAAAACTTATGAGCCAAGTTAGGTATGATGACTTACGATACAATTGCATAGTTCTATCTTTTGCATGATTTGCAAAATAAAGGGAGAGATAGAATAAGAATATGAGTTTAGTTGGTAAGTCATGATTTGGGTCTGAGAGTTGAACAATTGCTAAGTTTCAATTGGTATAAGTTTTGAGCACAGGTTAAGGGGGGAGAGTATAAGTTGAGGGGGAGCACATAAGCACATGAAAACATGAGATTTGAGAGTCTGAAAAAAATGGTACAATTGGTATAGAATTGATGAAACAATTGGTAATTGGTGAGATTTTCAAAACAATTCAATTGGTATAAAATTGGTAACTGTGTGATAAATAATTGTTAAAGAGTTGTGACATTAAAATCATGTTAATTTATTTTTAAAAATCATCCAAAAGGGGGAGAATATTGAGAAATATGTTTAGATAATTTTCACGATCATGATTTTAAGTGGTGAATACTTAAAAATGTCACACATATTGTTATAAATGATTAAGAGTTGAAAAATGTAAGAAGAATAACATCAATCTCTCAGGTTGTTACACTTCTATCGGTCGATGTACTTCGATCACTCACATCGATCGATCCATGTAAGGCAAAGAAAATTCAAGACCTTACTGTGAGACTTCAATCTCTAAACCTGAGACACATCGATCGATTGATGTACATATCGAACCCTCACTTCGATTGATTGTGAGACATCGATCTCTGAAGTTGAGGTACTTCGATCGATCGATGTCTAGGGTTTTCAGAAATATTTTTCTAAAATATGATAAAATGATTGTTTTCATTTGTACATGACTTGTATATGTTCATTATGTTGATATTATGTGTTTTTGATGATTATAAATGTCTTGTAACTAATGTGCCTTGGAAGTTTTTACAACTTACCAAAAAGGGCAAAATTGGTATTTTGAGTTTTTTAGGAACATGATATGGTGAAAATATTTCAAGGACTTATTCTCATGTTATTTATCATGTAAAAGGTGCTATTATATCTATTTCTGATCATCCGGGTCATTTCTGGACTTTTCTCTCACCAGAGGCATTTTGGTCATTTACCCCTGAGGGCACTTTTGGTATTTTCACTCAAGAAATCTCTATTACATTCATTTTGGAGTTGATTGATAATTATATTGAAGATTATTTGGTGATCTTCTATTATTTCTCTATTTGATGATATTATCGACAGTAGCGGAATGTGTGACGAGTTGTGATATCACATTCTATTTTTTTCTTGAAGACTCTCTTCTACATGTTATTGGAGGATATTAATCATCATTGTTCAGAGAATTTAGAAGTGTTAAAGGTGTGAAAATGATCACAACATACAAGAAGAAATAGTGAGAATTTTAGTGTTATATGTTGACATAATTTTGTCAACTATTATTTGTTGATTTCTCCTTCAATAATTTGAGTTGATACACATATATATGGGTCCAGAAACATGCATATACAGCTGTTAAAGGTGGTGTATTCATTTTATGACTTTATGCTAAGTGGACCAACCAAAAACAAGCTAGTTTGCAAAATTGCCAACTTGGAATTTATCTTGAAAAAACAACGGTTAGTTTGGTTTGTTGGAGCTAATTTTTTTGAGTCAAATGGCAGCTCTCACATGTCCTATTATGTTGCAAAGGAGTTGAGGCATTTTTGGAGGAATATGTCATTCTATCTTCTCCATATTATCTTCACATTTTCCAAGTTATTTTTCAAGGCAAAAATCGACCAAGCTGAATTTTTTAGATGGACCAATCATTCTTCTCTATGTTTCCAAGTGTACAAGATGATTATGTGGCCAACTAATAATGTGAAGACAACTAGGACCTGATGATGAAGATGATGACACATTCGAGTTCTTATCTTCAATAGTCTTTTCACACTATAAATAGGAGGCAAAGGTGAAGGAGAAGAACACACACTTGAAAGCAATAGTTGAATTGTCTTGCTTTCTTTTTCTCCTCATTCTTGTTTCATTGTTTATAGCCAAGGTGTTCTTGTGATATTTGTTGTAGAGCTACAAGCCTCTTGTGTCTCATTTGTAAGATTGATTAGCCAAATCTATAAGGCTACATCAATAGGTGATAGAGGTGTTGCAAACAAGAGTTGCATAGATGTGTTCATCCAAGTCTTGAATAGGGTTGGTGTTTAACACAAGGATCAAGTTTGGTTCTTGTTGTAATTTGTTTCATACCATAGTGAAATCCAAGAAAATGTGTTCCTTGGGAATAGAATATGTCACATTGACCAAACCAGGATAAATTCTCGGTGTTCTTGTCTTGTTTCTACATTTCTACATTCAGCCTGTTTTTCACTGTAGATTTCACTCAACTTATCATGTTGTGAAAAAAATATCTAAATACTTTCAAAATTTGTGATTTTTGATGGAGTTATACTTCAGACTGTTAGCTTTCATTTTCAACAAGAATCACTTGATTTGAGCAAGACAAAATTAGTCTTTCAGTCGTTGCAAGATAACTACTCCAATCTGGCTGCAACCTGACCAGTTTTGAGAAAACTTGAATTCTATTTTAACCAAGAATTTTTTAAGATTAGAGCCTTTTGGAAACATAAACTAGACATCTTAAGGAGCGTTTTGACATAAAGAACAACCTTTTTGGTCAAGTATTCAAAGAGAAACATGTTTTCCAATTTCTGTAACATTCTGTCCAATTCTGTCTAGATTAACCATCTGAATCTTTTTATTTGTTTGAAGGGCCAAACGATCTTATTTTTATCTGATTTTTGGAAAGATTCTTTTCAAGACATTAAAGTTAAGTTCTGGAAATTTTCATAATTTTTGGAGTTGTGTACACTGATTTTTAAATTTTTTTCAAAAACAGAATCCGAATCTGAGGTGGTCTCAGGTTCTGTTTTCAAAGGGGATTTTAATC
The DNA here is from genome assembly GCA_036186865.1 of Eustoma russellianum. NCBI lineage: Eukaryota > Viridiplantae > Streptophyta > Magnoliopsida > Gentianales > Gentianaceae > Eustoma > Eustoma russellianum. Next base: position 14,730,104 of record AP025051.1, read on the forward strand.
AAAGTCTGTAGTGTAATTTTTGCTAACCATTATTCACTCCCCTATAGTGGTGTTTATTGCAGGTGCACGGTCCAACAATTACAGCGGCGACAAAACTGCAATGGATCCCTTCGGTCATAGGAAGTTACTTCATTGCCATTTACCATTTCATCCTCACTAAAGACAATGTTAAAGTCACCAAGTACAGTTCAAGGGAGGTCTGAGTTCCTTGGCACTTAGATCAAACATTCCCATAAATTTCTTCTCTCTAGCAGGCTGTTATGTCCATATACAAAAGAGGCAAATAGTTGTTTCTGGGTAACAGGTTCCATAACCTTGCAGTGAATCATTTGGTCAATCATGCAGATATTTTCTATATGAACATTTATTGGATTCCAGAAGACCAGGATACAGCTATCAGGGTGTAGACTAAAGTTGTTAGCATACTTCCAACCTAAGAATATTAATCTCAGCAGCTGATCAAAGGCTATCTCAGCTAATTTGGTCTCCAAAAGGGAAACAACATCAATTTTATTTTTCTTAACAAATTCGTAAACTTCACTCTGCTTAGAGGGCATCCCAAGCCCTCTTGCATTCCAGAAGGCAATATTCATTGATGAGAGGATTGTGAATATACCATGTTTTTCCACTTATAGCGATGCTCCATTAGATTTTTCCCAGCATTGCGCTTTTTCCGCTTAGATCTGACTTCGATGAATTGGTGTTCCTGCCCTGTTTGCATAGTAGCAGCATCCTCTAGTTCGTCCTCTATTTGTTCCAATTCAGGACGAGTTGGAAGGTCTTTCTTCTACGTGGGAGCTGTCTTGAGACCCATTCCTTCGTAGGCTTCCGTTAGGAATGCGGCAATTTTTTTCTGGCTGTGTACTTGAAGTTACATTCCACTCTAAGGCTGTGTTTTTGTATGTCGAGGAGAAGAAGCCTGAGCTTCTAGTGCAAGTGTTTATCGGGACCCATCCAGCTCTTGGGGAGTTGCTGGGCTTGCTTGCTTTCTGTGTTCATTGTTGGATGCTCCAGAATACACCACCGATTTCTTCCGTTTGAACTTTCTCCTATTCATCTCATCGTTCATGAATAGATCATGTCCCTTACTGGGATGCCCAATCCTTCCATAAATTGAGCAGTGAAGGGTAGTTTCTCATATGATACTTCTTGGACATTCACTCTGTTGAGTAGTGCAATATCTATTGTTGTTGGAAGGTCTTTCATGATATTAACTTCAGTTAGAAGCCTAGCATAGTTGAAATTTCCTTTTTTAGCTGTGACTTGCTCTGTGGTAATTGGGTTCCTATGTATGACCCAATTCGAGAAATTTCTCCTTCCAAAGGATTATTGGTAGGTTCTGCAATCTAAACCAAATTGGGATCATGTTCATATCTTCATGACATAAGCTAAAGAACATTGACCTTTTTTAAGTATCAAAGGTTTTCCACTGACAAAGTATGGTCCCTCAAATAGGACATCTAGCATGTCATCCTTATTTTCAAACTAAAAAACAATCCATCCGGAATCATGTAATTGAGTTTTATAGCTACCTTTCCAGAGCTTGGTCATTTGCCGGAGAAAGCCCATACTTGGAAAGGTGCCCCCAAAACATCGAATCAAACACTTCTCCCATTCCGTTTCTTCCTCAAACTCTGCTTTCAGAAAGGATAACCCACTGGGATTGACATCGACCTTGTGCAGTTGAATACCATTTTGTTCCTTTCTGTTATTCTTGAAAAAAGAGGTCCAAGGGGGATTTCCGTGGGCTATGCTGCTCTTATTTGGTGGGACAGGTGGTCTTTGTTGTGAAGAGTGGCTTGGATCTTGTTTTTATCTACATGCAAAAGTTCATCAGACCTATTTTGAGCCTCTGCATCTTCATACTCTTTGTTGGATACTTCATCTTGGTTCTTTGGAGGTTCACTACATCCCTTGTTCGTTACGGCTACTTCGGACTTTCATCTGGATTTTTAGGCTTTGTCATCGAGGGAATCATATCCTCTTCCGGAATGAAGAAGCTATCTTTCTTGTATCCTTGTATTTCAGAGCTAATCGCTGGAGGGGAGGATCTCGTTACAGTCGATTGTTTGGAGACCATGTTGATTGAATAGAGTATCAAGCTAGAGAAGATTAAGGTTAGGGGGACCTTAGAAAGCGTCTCTTTCTAGATTTCTCCAGAGCATTTTCTCTCTGTCTTTGTATAATTTCTTCTTTGTATGTTAAGTTGAGCAACTTCTTTTTTTAATATAGTTGGGATGACCAAGTTAAAAAAGTATATTGACAGTAAACTGTCAAGTCTAAAAGTCAATTGAAATACATCTTACAGTTTCTTTTTTTATTATTATAGAAGTAGCTAGAACTAGTAGTCTATCGGGAACATCCATTTAAGCCAATCGAAGGCAATTGGAATATCTCATCACTACGATTCACGATATTTCTAATGGCCTAATAAAACTGGCAACATTAGTATGCGTAATGCGAGTATTATGTCACAATCTCTTTTCCTTTAGAATTAGTAACATGATTCCGTAACTATACCATGTAATTTCTTATGCTTATTTGTTGGACTACAGAAACTTCGCGTTGACATCACCACATCCCATGAAGTTAGTGTCATTATACATAAATGCAGTCTTTAACAAATGGGCAAAGTTCGTATTGATGGGCAATTTTAAAAACATCGCCCTGCGCATAAGAATTTTTTCCAACGAAATGTGGTTGTCCGTATTTTTTTCCTTAGCAAAATATACATTTTTTTGCACTTAATAGAAAACTAGTAGCTGTAATATGCTGCGAAAATATTCCTTTTTTGTTGTATGAACAATATTAAGAGGCATACCACATTAACATATCGACAAAATACATTTTATTTTCGAAAAGAATTAAGTTTCAAATCCTCTAATATATGAGGTATGTTACATGATCTTGGAATGTACGTCAAAAGTACTTTAAAATGTACTTCAAACTTATATAAAAACATGTATGACGTTTTTTGAGAGATTGAAAGATGATTTGAACACTTTGAACTTATAAGAAATCACTTGGATCGATCCATGTGTAAGATGGATCGACCCAAGTGAAAGCTGAAATGAAGTTGAGTATTCTGTTAGACATAGATCGATGACATCGATCGATCGATGTGGTATGAAAGCAAAGCTAAAAACTCTCTGTCCAACATATATCGATCACATGGATCGATCGATGTTGGCAAGAAGCAAATTTGGAGGTCTCTGTCCAACATCGATCGATCCAAGTGATATCGATCGATCAAATCGATCAATTGATGTGCCAAAAGTCAAGATTTTCACTTTGAATTGCATCTTTTGATCCAAGAATCATCTCCCTTCATACATGAACGTTATGCAACTGATATAGATGTTAATTAAACTGCTTAAATGGGGTTTTAAAGTGGTATTTACACAACGCATGGCCTATAAATAGTAGACCTTGCTATCTTAAATTACATACAAGAACTTTTGCTAAATTCTGAAAATTTCAGCACTTGTTTTCCTCCAACTTCTCCTTGTTCTTCCTCTAAATTTCAGCACTTGTTTTCCTCTAACTTCTCCTTGTTCTTCCTCTACTAATTCACTTCTATAAGTAAGTTCAAACTCTCTCTCTCTCTTAGAGCAAAGGAAAAAGAAGAAGTCGTTATATCCTGGGAAGCATTTGCTTGAAGACTACCTTGCTCACTGGTAGAAGGCAAAATTGCTTTAAGGACAGTAACAATCTAGTCACGTCTCGGCTTGTGGTTTTCTCTATTTATTCAGTAGGTATCCATATTCCTGCACGTTTTTCCAACATTCTTAAAGCAATTTTTGAATATGGCAACCAGACAAGCACATGTTCCTGACATGTCCAATATTAAGCCATTTGATGGCAAATTCTTCAAATGTTGGGCAGCCAAGGTGCTATTCTTTCTTGAAATGCTCTCTCTTTCATATGTGCTGACCAAAGACAAACATATGTTTTCTTGAAATGCTCTCTCTTTCGTATGTTGTCAGCGAATTTTTGAAATTTCAAATGGTTGACCATATAGCAATCAATGATCAGATTCACCAATATCAACAATTGGTGGATAATATGGAGCAAAAAGGCATCAAAATTGACGAAACTTTTCAAGTAGCCTCCTTGCTAGAGAAGCTTCCATCTTCTTGGAACAAATACAAGAATAGAGGGAAGCATGATAATGCCAAATTAACCATGGATGGAGTCATCAAGCATATTCGTATTGAAGAAAATAATAGGCTGCATGACAAGAAAAGTGATGAGAGAGATTCTCAAGCTAATGTGGTGGAGCACAAACCCAAAAAGCAAAAGATTCAGCACAATGGCAAATGTACGGCTTTTGAGCAGGGATAAGGACAGAAGAAACTTAAAGGAGCCTGCTGGGTGTGTGAAAAATATGGTCACCGAGCAGCCAAGTGCAACCAGCGGAAAGGTCAAACCAGCAATCAAGCGCATCTAGTGGAGTCTACAACAGCAGACGAAGAGGTCATTGCTGCAGTCATCTTATCCAAGATAAACCTTGTCAATGGTGCTACGGAATGGATGGTAGACGCAGGAGCTACCAAGTACATTGCTACCGGTAATGATCTATTTTTTGAGTATCAAGAAATAAGTGATGGTGAACAAGTCTTCTTGGGAGATGCACATGGAATCCAAGTTCTTGGAAAAAGAAAGGTGCTTCTCAAGTTGACTTCGAGTAAAAGACAGAAATTAAACAATGTGCTACATGTACCTGCCATGCGTAGGAACTTGATTTCCGGAGTACTACTGAACAAGGAAAATATCAAACTTGTTCTGGAATATGATAAGCTTGTACTTTCCAAGAACGGGGAATTTGTTGGGAAGGGATTTTGCTCCAGGGAGATACTTGTACTTGATGCTATTTGTGTTATCAATAATAAGAATGCATCTAGTTCTGCTTATATTGTTGATTCTCTTGATATTTGGCAGGCAAAACTAAGACATGTTAATAAGGATGCTTTAAAAAGGTTAAAGTTCATTAACTTGATATCTTATGCAAGTAATGATGAATTTGATAAATTAGAATTTTGTGTAGAAGCTAAGCACAATAAGAAGTCATTTAAGTCCATTGAAAGAGTTACCGATAAATTAGAACTCATTCATAGTGACTTAGGAGACTTTAAGTGTTATACAAGTAAAAGTGGCAAGAAATACTATATTACTTATATTGACGATTTTTCTAGATACACTAGAGTGTACTTGTTGGCTTATAAAGATAAATCTGAAAGCATGTTCGTCAGGTATAAAAATGAAGTTGAAAATCAACTGGATAGAAAAATTAAAAGGTTAAGGACAGATAGAGGTGGTGAGAATAGTGTATTGTCTTTACAAAAGTTTTGTGAAGGTAATGGAATTATTCATGAACTCACACCACCCTACACACCTCAATCTAACGGAGTTGCTGAAAGGAAAAATAGAACTCTTAAGGATATGATAAATGACATGCTAATAAGTTCTGGTTTGCCTAATAATATGTGGGGAGAAGCAATTCTATCGGCATATCATATCTTAAATAGAATTCCACATAAGAAGACTAATAAAACTCCTTATGAACTTTGGAAAGGCTATGCAAACTTGGATTACATAAAGGTGTGGTGTTTAGCTAAGGTTGGAATTTCAGATTTCAAAAGGAGTAAAATAGGTCCTAAAACCAACGATTGTGTTTCATAGGCTATGCTCAATATAGTGCTGCATATAGATTCTCGTCATTAGATGATGGTTACATTATTGAGTCTAAGAATGGTGAGTTTTTTGAGCATATTTTACCTATGAAGAAAGAAGTAATAGTAAGTTCAGGTTATGAAAAAGGTGAGTCTAGTAAAATAGTGAATAATGATAACAGTTCGCCTAGAAGAAGTAAAAGGAAGAGAGTAGAAAAATCATTCGGAGATGATTTTGCTACCGCTTTTATTATAGAAAATGATCCAAAGACGAATCAAGAAGCTATTAGTCTTAGATTCCAAATTTTGGAAAGAAGCAATTAATAGTGAACTTGATTCCATCCTTAGAAACAATACTTGAGAACTTGTAGGTTTGCCTAGAGGTTGTAAACCTATCAGTTGTAAATAGGTCTTTAGAAAGAAACTAAAGGCGGATGGAACGATTGATAAGTTTAAAGCTAGACTTGTTGCTAAGGGTTTCACACAACAAGAAGGAATATATTTCTTTGGCACATATTCACAAGTTGCTAGAATAACATCTATTAGGGTGCTAGTAGCATTAGCCTATATTTATAAATTAGTGGTACATCAAATGGATGTTAAAGCATCATTTTTGAATGAAGATTTAGAAGAAGAAATTTATATGAAACAACAGGAAGGAATGATTACTAAGGGCCAAGAACATAAGGTTTGTACATTGAAATTTTTTTTTTGTATGGTTTAAAACAAGCACCCAAGCAATGACATGTGAAGTTTGACAATACCATGTTGGCTAATGGATATGTTGTAAATGAGAGTGATAGATATATTTACAGCAAATTTGAAAATCTTAATGATGTGATTGTTTGCTTATATGTGGATGATTTGTTAATCTTTGGAACAAATATTGAAGTTGTAAATGGTACTAAATCATTCTTGTCCTATGTCTTTGAAATGAAAGACATGGAACAAGCAGATTTAATACTTGGTCTCAGATTAGTAGAGGGATGTGGGGGTATATGCTTTCCCAATCTCACTATGTTGAAAGATTTTGAGAAAATTCAATCACTTTGATGTTAAACCTGTTAGCACTCCATTTGATTCATTTATGAGATTAGAGAAGAATAAAAATAATAATGTATCTCAATGTGAATATGCTAGGATCATTGGTAGTGTCATATGTTTCATGAATTGCACTATATCGAATATTGCATATTCTGTAAACAAGTTAGCAAGATATACTCATAATCCTAGTAAAGAACATTGGGATGCTCTAAAACGATTATTGAGATATCTAAGAAGAACTATGAATTTAGGACTCACGTTTAATGGTTGTCCAGCAGTGTTAGAAGGTTATTGTGATACAAATTGGGTCAAAGATAATGGTGAAATAAACTCCACTAGTGGGTATGTGTTTACTTTGGATAGTGGTGCGATTTCGTAGAAATCTTCTAAACAAACTTGTAAGGCTAAATCAACAATGGAGTCAGAATTTGTTGCTTTAGAACTTGCATGTACAGAAGCAGAGTGGTTAAGGAATTTACTTGTTGACATTCCTTTTGTAGACTAAACCTATGCCTTTTGTGTTGATTCATAGGCAGCGACCGCTTGAGAAATAATAAGATATATAATGGTAAGAGCCGGTACATCCATTTGAGGCACAATACTATGCGTGATTTGATTAGTTCTGGGTGGTCAACTTGGAGTATGTGATAACCGAGTTGAATCTTGTAGATTACTTAACTAAAGGACTGAACCGTAAGATGGTTTTAAGAAAATCGAGAGGAATGAGACTAATTCCATCTGATGTGAACTCTTTATGACAGGAACCCAACTCACTATTAGTAGAGATCCTACAAACGGAGTTCAATGTGATAAAAACACGTTGTAGAAGAGTTCTGTTAAGTACTATCATACATGTCCTTTCCTGTGTTGATTGCCTGAGGACAGTACTTACTGCATGTTTGGGGGTGAGATCCAATTCTCTTAATGGATCATTCATAGCCATTATAGATGGTGGTGTGTTGTAGTACACACTTGATGAATATCACCTATATAAGTGTGGAAATGGGCTGCTTCCTATGAGAGCCTAGAAAACTCTCTAAATCACTTATGGATCCTAAGATTGGGTGCAGGGCCATTAATGCACCACACCGCGAACTTGTAAGAAGTTAGATAATGGCAATGTCATTTGTGTGTTCATATAAACAATAGTGAAATATGTGGTTTAAGACGGTTGTCACCCTATTTCCGTTTATATAACTACAAATTGTACTACCTGCCAGTTCAAGACGTTTGTCACTGCTCCGTTATGTGTAATTATCTTCGTTTGATAGTGGAGAGGTTGGTTTATTAACGTTCGAAAATGTTTGTATATAAGTTTGGATTATATGGGGGATTGTTGAAAAGTACATCAAAAGTACTTTAAAATGTGTTCCAAACTTATATAAAAATATGTAAGACGTTGTTTGAGAGATTGAAAGATGATTTGAACACTTTGAAGTTGTAAGAAATCACTTGGATCGATCCATGTATAAGTTGGATCGACCCAAGTGAAAGCTGAAATAAAGTTGAGTGTTCTGTTGGACATCGATCGATCACATCGACCGATTGATGTGGTATGGAAGCAAAGCTCGATACATCCATCGATCAATGTTGGCAGGATACAAAGTTGGAGGTCTATGTCCAACATCGATCGATCGATGTGTCAAAATTCAAGACTTTTCACTTTGAATTGCATGATCCAAGAATCATCTCCCTTTATACATGAACTTTATGCAACTGACGTAGAGATTAATTAAACTGCTGAAATGGGTTTTCAAAGTGGTATCTACACAATTCAAGGCCTATAAATAGTTGTCTTTCTATCAAATTACATACAAGAACTTTTGCTAAATTCTGAAAATTTCAGCACTTGTTTTCCTCCAACTTCTCTTTCTTCTTCCTCCACTATCATTCACTTCTATAAGCAAGTTCAAACTCTCTCTCTTTTTGCAAAGAAAAGAGAGTAAGTCGTTATATCCTGGGAAGCATTTGCTTGAAGACTACGTTGCTCACAGGTAGAATCAAGATTACTTTAAGGACAATAGCAATCTAGTCACGTCTCACCTTTTGGTTTTCTCTATTGATTCAGTTGGTATCCATATTCCTACACGTTTTCCCAACACATGTAAACATAAGTACCTCAAATATGTCATTGGTCGAGTAAGCAACAGAAACAACAAAAAAAGAAAAGGAGAGGAAAAACACGAGCAAGAAGCCAGTAATGTGAAGTATTGATGCAAATGCAGAAAGAGAAACGGCATTAGTGAAAAATTAAATAAATAAGGTTTGAAAAGAAAATTAGAAAAAGATTTTTCTTTTCACTTTCTCCCTCTCTAAAAAATATGAAAAAGAATTAAGAAAACAAATGATAAAAAAGAAAGATAAAAAAGAATTGAAAGAAAAAGAAATCGAAAAAGGAAAATTCTTTTGTTCACCTTCTTCTTCGCCAAATCTAGGACCGCTCCCCCACCCCAAAGCAGCCGTTTTCCCTCTTCCGCCACCAAGCTGGAGCTCTCACCCCCTGCCCCCCCCAAATCGGAGCTACCATCTATACCCCATCCCACCACCTTATCCTGCACTAGTTTCCCGTCACATTTAGCGAAAAGCAACCTCTCCGACCACCCGGAAGATACCGTGGCTCCCATCGTCACTGCCTTCTCCGTCCCTTGCGCCACTGCCTATTCCCAATAAAACAAGAGAAGGTTTTCGCTCGCTGCAAAATTTTAAAAGCCTTCTGTTTTTCCACTTCTCACTCTCAGTTCCATCCTATGAAGCTTTCAAGTTGTCATCTGCTGCTTTGACGATTGACAAAGTCTATTCAGTAAGTGTTGGTCCCCTCTGTCGAATCTGCACTATTCTTTTATCTCTTCGAGTCTTTACTGGATATGTTATGGAGGTTTAGAATTAATCCTTTATTTTCCAGCTCAAACGTTTATCCAAATCTTATATTTTTCTTTTGATTGTCATTTCAAAATGTTAATTTAAATACTGATTCGATAAGAGAAGACATCATTTCAATCAGTTCGAATCCCAATGAGATTCGTTTTGCATCATTACAAGTTAAGGGTTTGAAGGAGGTTGGCGTGTTTGTGGAAATGATCTAAGTCATAGCAGCGGTTTTTTTAACTTTCTTTCGCTTTGTCCATTTCTTTCTGCTGCTCCTACCGACATTTTCCATATCAAGGTTGAAGCTTTTTTTTTTTTTTTGCAAGTAAAGTTGAAGCTTTTTATCCGTGTATATGTTTTTCAACTGAAGCTTTTTCTCTGAAGGTAATGTGACCCGAATTAAATTCTCCTTGTTCTTGGAGATTAAACATCCTTCCTTTTATCCCACTTTCAGGGTGCAGGTGTTAGATTGGAATAAACTGAAAAACCCTAGAAAAACCCTGAAGCTATGAGAAGAGTTCTATCTCTCTACAGTCGGTCTGTCCATCTATCCTATCAACTCAAATTGATTCCTAGTCCAGCCCCGATTATCAAGTTCAGTTACATTCCCAAGTTGCCACTTCTTTCTTTTTCCTCTTCCGATTTCTCGTTTTCTTCGTCTTCGGAAAATGATTCTGTCAGTCAAAACCCTGATTCCCCAAAGGAACCTGACCAGGATTTGTCATCCGATAACCAATTGTCTGCTGCCGAGGATCAAAACAAAGTGCCTATGGACGTTGAAGATGTCGACAACAAAGGTAATGTTGCTATGCACCTAACAATTTTGGATCAATTCTGTGTTTAAATATATGTGTATATATACTTGTATATGTAAATGTATGTGTATATATATCTATTATGTGTGTGTGTGTGTGTATATATATATATGTATATATATACCTATATGTGTTTGTGTATATATGTGTGTGTATCGTTATATGTATATGTATGTTTGTGTGTGTGTGTATTGATTTCTGTCAGCTTCTTTCTTCTGCATTGCTGATATTGCTGTTTTCTTTAGTGTGAAATTGTCCCTTTTATGGTCCAGTATATAGATATATACTGTTGATGCTTTATGACACTCGAACTTTGAAAATGAGACAGGCTGGTTTAGATTTAATTAAAAAAAACCTGAATTGTCAATGTTGTTTGATTCCACAAGGGGAAAATTGATATTTTTACTTGCAATTTTGTTTATGACTGCTGCTTTCAGAATTGAAACAGAGGTTAGAGGAGTACTTTAAGAAAGGCAAGGAGGAGATGCTGCCTTCGATCGCAGAAGCTGTTCTCCGAAGGAGCTTGACGAGGAGGCACTAGGAAACTGATGAGGAGTTGATGGATGAGTTGCAGATGGAGCCACTTGATAATGTAGACGATAGCGTCTTTGAGTCAGATCGTGAGGATATCCTTGAGACTGACGAAGAAATCGACAATTTGTATAATGCAAGTGATATTGTGAAGGAGAGAATGACTGATTATTACTCCAACATGAATGACGCAAAATGGGATGAAATAATTAAAGAGGGTATTGAAGAGGGTTGCCTTACAGATATGAGAGAATGAGAGGAAGTTTTGCAGGATATGCTCAGCTGGGACAAGCTTTTACCAGGTGTGACTTGCTATGCGGTTCTTGTTTTTTCTTTTTTTCTTTTTACTTCCCTGAGAAAAATTAAAGCAAATAGATATCATAATATATATCATTCTTACTCACCGGTGTCCATGGAGAACTTAATCCTGTCGACTCTGTTGGATTATTCTGTTGGATTCTTCTTTTGTCTCTGTTAGAAGATAGTGATGTTGCAGGTGGTATTCTAGTGTCGTTTGTTGATAGTTATATACTGTTGCTAGCCTAATTATTACGTGTTTGGCAACATTATAAGGGGGTTGGGCAGCATAAAGCTGAACAAGAACAAGTAGTTAACTACAGTTGACAACAGTAAGCCTAGCTTGTATTGCTCTAACATTTCTATTCAAGGTCGTTGACAATGCCACATTCAAAATAGTCAATAACAAGCATAGTTTGTTTAAAATGCAAGTGGTTCTAGGTTTGTCTATCCATATTCTTATGTCAGCTAATGCAAATTTCGAAAACAAAAACAAAATACCTTGAAACCGAGTAGGATTACTTCCAAAACTAGTAATAGGACTACATGATGAGTAAAATTGAAACCATGGCAGGAGAATCCGTGCAAATTTCGAAAACAAAAACAAAATACCCCGAAACCGAGTAGGTATGCTTCCGGAATTAGTAATAGGACTACAGGATGAGAAATTGAATCCATGGCAGGAGAATCCATGCTGATAAACAGACAAGAGCAGAGAGGACAAAAGATTATCTAGAAGCAATGGATAGAGTAGTTAAAAGGGGTCTCAGGTTGAATCATGTTTTCAGTTTCCTTGTTGCATTTGAAACCCGCTAAGAAATCTAACAATCCAAAACCTTCATAGGCAGTCCTAGGTTAACGGCCAATTTCCAGTTGTTCTTGTTTCTTCTAATATCTTGCCATGAAAATGCAGAAAATCTTATGCTTTGGAGGATTTCTTTGGTGGTGCTTTGACAATCTCTCTCAAGGTGCTGATGGAATCTTTGACTCTAGACTCTCCAAATCCCATATACGTGTAGCGCCCCGCTCCCGCACCCTAGCATCGGGAGCGGTGCACCCGCCGTATCTCGCTGATGAGAATACAAAGCGTCGAGTCAATTTTTTACATGACCGAAAAGTCGTAAATTTTTCTCGCGAAAACGTAAAACCATAACATTAATTCATCTGAATAAAAGACAATCCTTCATAGAAACAATGAATATGTCACGACAATAAAGTCAATTCACTAGCATCTAGAGTCTATTGCACTAAACAAGGTGATGTCTGATGAGATCCCAATAAAATAAAGACAAACAGTCGCAGGGTCTTCTTATATCCTAGGCGCGGCCATCAGTCTGCCCACTCCACCGTATCAGCCCCGTCTTCAACAAAGACGTAGTCATAAGTCTCTTCCTGCTCACTTGGTTGGGGGGGGGGAGTAGGGGTGAGTGACGGAAAATCACCCAGTAGGCACCTACCTCCAACCAGTACAAGTCGAGCATACAAAAATGATATAACACATAGCACATAATATGATATCACATAAACATATGAAAGAATGCGGAAAGGTAATTCACTCATGATAAAGAATGCGCAACATCGTGATGCATGTCCTACTATGCATGTCACACGCAACCAAGTCATGTCACACATAATGCCGATATCTCCGCCGTGCAATACATGAACTCGGGTCCTACTGAGTGGCTGTGGGTCGTACCCACCCACAGTCACCATACTGAGTGTGCGTGGCCGCGCCACCGCACACCATCCTGAGTGTCGTGGCTCTGCCACCGTACACCATCCTGAGCGCCCGTGACCCGTACGTCACGACCCGCCATCATGCAATGCACGTGCCATGAATGCAAAACACAATCGTCTGAGGCCCCTGGCCCATCCTCACCATCCTCCGGCACTCAATTCTAGGTTCATTTAATGATCGCCTGAGGCCCCTGGCCCATTCTCACCATCTTCCGCCACTCAAATTTAGGTGCATTTATTATCCGAGTAATGATTTAGTGTTGTTTGATGTTAAACTTATTTTTCTATGGCTTGTATATATTTATTGTGCATTTTCTATATTTTTCCTCATTTTTTCCTAATTTATTTCTATTTATTACCTAATTATCCAAATTAAATTAATTATCACAATTAACGAAATTTAGTGAAAATAATTTAATCTTAGCATTTTATAATTTCTGGAATTTGTTTATAATTTTCTGATATTTATTTATATTTTTCCTATAATTATTACTATTTTTAATTAATTAATTAACAATTATGAAAATTAAAGAATTTCAGAATGTAAAACAAAAATCATTTCCAATTGGGCTGGCGCCGCACCCTTGGCTGGCCCGGAATCGCCAGCCCTGATCCGCTACTTCATTAGGTCCGGCCCGCCAGGGTCCGGCCTACTGTTACCTTTTTTTTATTTCGTCAGTCCGGCCCGGTCCATTGGCCATTCGGCCCGGTCCGCTGCCGGCTGACCCTAAATATATTTTTTATTTCGGATTCAATTTGGGCCTGCCCTTGAAGCAGGTACAGCCAGCCCATTAAGTGCTGGTCTGCCTACAGGTTCTGGGCTTCGGCCCTTTTTGTTCTTTTTTTTTTTTAAAAAAACCCCAAATTCCAGAGCTGAGCGCCAGAGGCGCGTGCAACCGCTGCGCGCGCGTGGAGGCCATGCGCGGCGGCTTCCGGCAGCGCGTGCGGCGCTCCGGCGGCTTCCGACAGCCGTTTTTCGACCCCGATCTATCTTTTTGCCTATTTCCAGTCTATGAGAATCTATTCTAAGGTCAAAACAAGAATGGAAAATCCTAAAAATGCAACAGTTTTTAGTATTTTGATTATCAAATTTTTCCCTAAAATCGAATCCAATCCACGCAAAACAGTATACGCATTCCACAGTCATCAAACGCAATCCACAGTAATCAAAACTCATGCTTTTCACAGATTAAGCAACATAGTATAGATTTCAACAATTAAAAACAATAAACACATAATATATCACCAAAGCATGCTTGAATTTGTACCAATTGGAGGGGGAAAAGGGAACCTACCTATTTGCGGCCAAACTACGCGATTGAAATAGACCCGGTTGCCCTTTTCTCTTTCTCTTCTTCTTCTCTCTTTTCTACCCTTCTTCTCCTCTTCCAGCCGTTGCCTCTATTATGCGCTAATTTTTTTTCTTTTTCCCAGCACTCAGCGCCTCCCCCACGTTTCCCCTTTATTCACCTCTTGTTCGCAATTTATGAGGGGGAACGGTTATTCCCCCTTTAATTTTGGTATTATCCTCTTTTTTTTTTTTGAAATTCCTTTATTAATTGCTTATCATTATTGTTAGTATATTTATTTAATTATTTTTTTGAGAAGCCATCCATCCTAACTGCGGCCCCGTTGATTTGTTTAATTAGATTTATTATTTTATTTTATTTTTCGATTACTTATCCAACTTTGCTACTTTGTATTTAAATATACACATCTCCATATGTATAATTACGAAATTACTTGCACATAACGATATGCTGTAATAAATTTAATTGATTGGTCGTTACACCCAACGACTACGTTAGTTTCAAATTAACGCGTAACAGCTAGTTCGAAAATTGCCGGGTGTAACATCCTACCCCCCTTACAAGAAGTTTCGTCCTCGAAACTTGTGGTGCCTTATTCGAAGAGATAGGAGTGACACTCTCGCATCTGATCCTCCAGCTACCATGTTGCTTCATTTTTCGTATGATTGCTCCAATGCACCTTGGCATACGGAATAATTATCCTTCTCAGCTCTTGGTCTTTGTGGTCTATGATCCAAACAGGGGTCTCGCCATATGACGCGTCCGGTGTAATCCTCAAAGGGTGGGCGTCCACAGCATGACTCGGATTAGAAACATACCCTCTGAGCTGAGAGACATGGAATACATTGTATACTTGGGCTAGTGCCCGGAGGTGATACCAAACGGTAAGCTAATGAACCAATCCTTTCGAGTACCTCGTACGGGCCAATGTAACGAAGCCTTAACTTACCCTTCAGATCAAAACGTGCAACCCCTTTCATACGCAATACCTTTAGGTAAACCTTTACCCCGACAGTGAACTCCAGGGGACGTCTTCTCGAATCTGCCCAGCTCTTACTTATGTCTTAGGCAACCTTGAGGCTTTTCCCGAATCCGCTTTACCTTCTCCATGGTTTGCTCGACCAGCTATGTACGAGTAATAGCACGCTCTCCAACTTCGTCCCACTGGACTGGAGATCCGCACTTACGCCCGTTGAGCGTCTCAAATGGCGCCATGTTGTTGGCGTTATGGTAACTGTTGCTGTTAACAAACTTGATCAACTTGATCATACCATCCCAGTTTCTTCTGAAGTCTAGTGCGCAAGCCCTTAGCATGTCCTCAATAGTTTGCATCGTCCTCTCCGACTACTCATCGGGTTGGGGATGAATTGCAACGCTTAACGTGGCTCCGTCTACTATATATCGACATACACGAGTTTCAATATGTTTTGTCTTTTTAATGGTTCAGTTGTTGAACATGTTTGTTATAGACATATGAGATGTTGTGTATCCTTATTTTAAACGCATGTATGGCTTATGTATTATACGTAGCTCATGTATTCTCGACCGTTATCTGCAGTTTGTCACATGTATTATGTTTATATTATTTATTTTTTTTAAGCGGTACGCACGCTATGCATCCTCATTTTAGTCTTTGTTTATCATGACCTCTCTTTTTGTACCTATGTTAGTCGTTAATAATTTTTTTTCGTGTTCTATATTTTCGTACTAGCTTGTCTTATTGTTATATAAATATCGTATAAATATTATTTTGAGAAAAATGCATATATGCATAGGTTTTACTGTAATGTACATATACAATTTATTTGGGTGTTCGAGTACGATATAGATATTTCTGTTTGTTCTTTTTTTATATGTTATGTTATTAAGTTGTTTACACTTTAATCTATTTCTATGATGTCATGCAATGCTATGCCGTTCCTAAATCATAATTAGTATGCTTTACTACAAATGTGGATGTTATTAATTTGTTTTAAAACTTGTAATTGTATGCTTATTTTGTAATCTATGTCTTGTATGCAAGGTATTTGTTATTGTATTATTTGTAATTGTGTTGTTTGTTGTCGTTTTATACTATGATTTTTATTGCCGTTTTGTTGTATTAGTTATGTTGTGGGCTCATTGAAACAGTTGTGTGTATACTTGTGCATATGTACTTAGCATCGTGTAGTTACTTTGTTTCGTGTATCTATTTGTATGTTTTTTTATCGTTTTATTTACGTTATGTCATTGATGTTGTAACAAATTGTGTTTGTCTATTTGGTTCTTTATTGTTGTAAAAGACTGGGTGTTGTTTTGTTTCGTTTTTTTGTAATTATGTATCAGTTGCTGTTGCGCCAAAGTGGTGGTCATGGTGTCGGTCAATGCTTGAAGGATGACACCCTGATCCTGATGGTCGTCACCATAACCATCGTTGCCTCATTTGCCAGATTTGCTTCTTTTTTTAATATATATATATATATATATATATATATATTTGATGAAAGCAGATTGCCTTTTATTATGTATCCCAATTATGGCTGGGAATAAACCATATTTCAACGACGCGGCGGCATTTTCTTGGATTCCGCACGAACCTCGACGAGAATCTGGATTGACGAGAGTAATAGAGGGATTTGAGCATTTAGGGTGCTCACATGATAGTTCTGGGGTACAACGGTAATGAAATAAAGAAAGCTCACCAACGACACACACCTCCCATAACCCGATCATAGCTTAGGTCTACTTCATTTATTAGGGGTATATTTGTCATTTCTAGGAAGAGATCATAGCTTACGTCTAATTGATCTAGTTAATCCTGCGTTCCCGAGGCGGATCTGTAGCCTCGGCTTTGATACCACCTGTAGCGCCCCGCTCCCGAACCTTAGCATCGGGAGCGGTGCACCCGCCGTATCTTGCTGAGGAGAATACAAAGCGTCGAGTCAACTTTCTACATGAACGAAAAGTCGTAGAAATTTTTCTCGCGGAAATGTAAAACCATAACATTAATTCATCTGAATAAAAGACAATCCTTCATAGAAACAATAAATATGTCATGACAATAAAGTCAATACGCTAGCATCTAGAGTCTATCACACTAAACAAGGTGATGTCTGATGAGATCCCAATAAAATAAAGACAAACAGTCGCAGAGTCTTCTTATATCCTAGGCGCAGCCATCAGTCTGCCCACTCCACCGTATCAGCCCCGTCCTCAACAAAGACGTAGTCATAAGTCTCTTCCTGGTCACCTGGTGGGGGGGGAGGTAGGGGTGAGTGACGGAAAATCACCCAGTAGGCACCTGCCTCCAACCAGTACAAGTCGAGTATACAAAAATGATATAACACATAACACATAATATGATATCACATAAGCATATGAAAGAATGCGGAAAGGTAATTCACTCCAGATAAAGAATGCGCAACATCGTGATGCATGTCCTACTATGCATGTCACACGCAACCAAGTCATGTCACACATAATGCCGATATCTCCGCCGTGCAATACATGAACTCGGGTCCTACTGAGTGGCTGTGGGTCGTACCCACCCACAGTCACCATACTGAGTGTGCGTGGCCGCGCCACCGCACATCATCCTGAGTGTCGTGGCCCCGCCACCGTGCACCATCCTGAGCGCCCGTGACCCGTACGTCACAACCCGCCATCACGCAATGCACGTGCAATGAATGCAAAACACAATCGTCTGAGGCCCCTGGCCCATCCTCACCATCCCCCGGCACTCAATTCTAGGTTCATTTAATGATCGCCCAAGGCCCCTTGCCCATCCTCACCATCCTCCGTCACTCAAATTTAGGTTTATTTATTATCCAAGTAATGATTTAGTGTTGTTTGATGTTAAACTTATTTTTCTATGGCTTGTATATATTTATTGTGCATTTTCTATATTTTTCCTCATTTTCCTTAATTTATTTCTATTTATTACCTAATTAGCCAAATTAAATTAATTATCACAATTACCGAAATTTAGTGAAAATAATTTAATCTCATCATTTTACAATTTCTGGAATTTGTTTATAATTTTCTGATATTTATTTATATTTTTCCTATAATTATTAATATTTTTAATTAATTAATTAACAATTATGAAAATTAAAGAATTTCAGAATGTAAAACAAAAATCATTTCCAATTGGGCTGGCGAACGCACCCTTGGCTGGCCCGGAATCGCCAGCCCTGATCCGCTACTTCATTAGGTCCGGCCCGCCAGGGTCCTGCCTACTGTTACCCTTTTTTTTTATTTCGTCAGTTAATTGGGCCGGTTGGCAGCTGGCCCGGTCCGTTGGCCATTCGGCCCGGTCCGCTGCCGGCTGACCCTAAATATATTTTTTTTTCGGATTCAATTTGGGCCCGCCCTTGAAGCAGGTACAGCCAGCCCATTAAGTGCTGGTCTGCCTACAGGTTACGGGCTTCGGCCCTTTTGTTCTTTTTTTTTTTAAAAAAACCCCAAATTCCAGAGCTGAGCGCCAGAGGCGCGTGCGACCGCTGCGCTCCGCTTCCGGCGGCACGTGCGGCGCTCCGGCGGCTTCCGGCAGCCGTTTTTTCGACCCCGATATATCTTTTTGCCTATTTCCAGTCTATGAGAATCTATTCTAAGGTCAAAACAAGAATGGAAAATCCTAAAAATGCAACAGTTTTTAGTATTTTGATTATCAAATTTTTCCCTAAAATCGAATCCAATCCACGCAAAACAGTATACGCATTCCACAGTCATCAAACGCAGTAATCAAACGCAATCTACAGTAATCAAAACTCATGCTTTTCACAGATTAAGCAACATAGTATAGATTTCAACAATTAAAAACAATAAACACATAATATATCACCAAAGCATGCTTGAATTTGTACCAATTGGAGGGGGAAAAGGGAACCTACCTATTTGCGGCCAAACTACGCGATTGAAATAGACCCGGTTGCCCTTTTCTCTTTCTATTATTCTTCTCTCTTTTCTTCCCCTCTTCTCCTCTTCCAGCCGTTGCCTCTATTATGCGCTAATTTTTTTCTTTTTCCCAGCACTTAGCGCCTCCCCCACGTTTCCCCTTTATTCACCTATTGTGCGCAATTTATGAGGGGGAACGGTTATTCCCCCTTTAATTTTGGTATTATCCTCTTTTTTTTTGAAATTCCTTTATTAATTGCTTATCATTATTGTTAATATATTTATTTAATTATTATTATTTTTTTTTTTTTGAGAAGCCATCGATCCTAACTGCCGCCCCGTTGATTTGTTTAATTAGATTTATTATTTTATTTTATTTTTCGATTACTTATCCAACTTCGCTACTTTGTATTTAAAGGGATGAGTGATGACATTGTTGTAGTCTTGTTGGTTGGGTATTGTTGATGATAACTCTTGAAGGTGGTGAATGATTGAAGATTTAGAGTGGATCTTGTTAGACATTCACTAAGCATCAATTCATGATTAGATGTATGTTAAGTATGATGAATCTAGTTGTTAAGATGGATCTTTAAGTGTTGAATCTGGAAGGGTTGAAGAAGAAAGGAGTTGGGTGGAAGTTACTGCAGAAAAACTGCAGTTTGGCATCGTCAGAACACTTCGAACGCCTACATGAGGCGCTTCATGTCACTATAGGCGCTTCATGTAGCGTTCCATGTGTCCTGGAGCTTTCCCGTACAGAAAAACTGCAATTTAGAACCGTCAGAACACTTCGAACGCCCACATGAGGCGCTTCATGTCACATTAGGCGCTTCATGTGGTGTTCAATGTGTCCTGAATCATCCCCGAACACTTCGCACGCCTAGTAGAGGCGCTTCATGTCCACATTAGGCGCTCCAAGTGGCGTTCCAAGTATTCTGGAAGTATTTTTGACCCTTTAGGCGCCCTATGTAAGTGTAGTAACTTTATACACTTCTTTTGAACATAAAATGCAAGGGTATTTGAGGTATATTTGAGGTGTAGATGGTAAGTTTGATTAAGTAAGCATAAGATTGAATTCTAGTGAATAAGTGAGACAAATAGACTTGGTAAAACACGTTTAGGGAGTGTTTGAGGTGCAAGACCATATCCTTGATAGACAAGATGTATGTGTGTGTGTGTGTTACATGTTGATATGAAGCTATCTGTGCATCCTGCATCATGACATGGGCACTTGCATTTGATTTGAGATATGTTTTGCAAAAGAACAAGAAAGGTAAAGTTTGCGAAAGACAAAATGGCTGCTGGTTGATCACAGGGTATAAAAGTCACGTCTGCGAAAGCAGGGTATAAAGAGCGTGATCTGTGAATCAACAGCAGGGTATAAAGTATGTTATGGGGCCGTGGACCTATCAGCACGGAAAATGAAGTATTTTATGGGGCCGTGGACCTATCAGCACGGATATATGATATATGTAATGGGGCCGTGGACCTTTCAGCACGGATATATGATATATGTAATGGGGCCGTGGACCTTTCAGCACGGGGTATAAAGTTATGATGGCTGTGGACTGATCACCCACAGGGTATAAAGTTCTGCTACGCGAAGAATATGATATGTAAAGTGATGAAATGTTTGTGAAATGACATGCATGACATGTTTATGAAAGAAGGCATATGCATGGGTGTTGTGTGTGATTTTAAAGAAGTACATGCATCATGATACACGAAGCATAAGACTTGACATGCAAGAAACGTGGTTAGTCTATGACTTGCTTATGTGATTCGTTGTTTTAATACATGTTGGTTCTCGTAACTGTGTTCACATATGTGCTTTATCTGTTTTGAGTAATTCTTATTAAGATGCTATTTGTTAACCCGAGCACCTTATTTTTGGGCAATGTTTAATACACTGGTGACTCGACGTGTGTGATTCCGTAGGGTGTATAGACGGGTTACTTGCTGGCGAAGTTTTCGCTAAGAACAATCATTCTGTCTCCTTTTCAGGTGAGCCTGATTATGAGTTGATATTTATCGAAGACGACGGCGAGTGGGCTCAGTGGGATGATGGACAAGGGAATAGATAGATGCTGGACTATTTTGTTTGAGTTTGAAACTCATTGTTATTATGTTGTTCTAAAACTTATGTCGGCTAGATGATCAAACAGTTTTATTTCCGCTGCAGTTTTCTAGTTGTAATATTGACAACGAAGGTTTAGATTTTATGACGTTTCCGCTGGTTTTAACTTACATTATGAAGAATGTATGCTTGATCTGCTTGACGCTTCGTAGTTCTCATAGTAGGCTACGGCGGGTGCACTGGTTCCGATAACGGTATCGGGCTGGGGCGCTACAGGTGGTATCAGAGCCCTAGGCTTCAGATCTATCGCGGAAACTTAGGTTCATGATCTTTTAGACACCTAAGTTATGATTCTCCCATAAGATTGATCCTTAGGTTTAAGTGCTGATTCTCTAGAGCCTAAGTATGATCTGGGTTGGGTGTGTGCGAGCGCGTATATCGTTTAACTTTCTATAATAATGGTAATTTTGGACCACACCGATCTCTTGAATAAAACTTGGCGATGCCTTTCTGAAGTATTACGTCTCCGAGATAATGGTCTTAGACAAGATAAGGGCGTTCGACGAGCTAAAACAGAGTTGGATGATATTGTCGGAGTATGCCGACCATGTCCGTGCTTTGGGTAAGTTTGCTCTTGTGGTTATGCCTGATAATCGCTTAAAGATGACAAAGTTGGAGTGAGGTTCGGACTCAGGAATTCAGTCAGCAATTGTAAGCGCATGGATGAGAACCAACGAGGACATGATGGATGCATGCCTCTGCGTCGAGAGTGATTCTCGTAAAGTGGTGGCAAGAGAGGCCGATGCAGGATACTCTGACAAAGGTAAGAGGTTAAAAGAAGAAATTGAGTTAGTGGCAGGCCAGGACATTTGGATCAAGATTCAGAAGTGATGTTTGGTCGGAAAATTTTAGAGACCCCCACCATAGAACCCAGATGTAAATCAGGCCGTAGGAGTTTTCCGCATTGCAATAAGAGCCATGATGGTGAATGTGGGAAGTTGGCAAGGGTGTGTTATCGAGCGGACAGGTAAGTCATCTCGTTAGAGATTGTCCAGAGAAGAGAAAGAATGCTCTGGGAGAAGTGGCTCAATAGCCGAAGACGGATGTTTGCGTCAATGTCATGATGGCCATGAATATTTGGCAAGTCGCCGATGTGGCATGAGGTACAATTTTAGTGAACAAGATATTCACTAATGTTCTTTTAATAGCGGCGTGAACCCCTCTACTGTGACAAACGGATGAGTTAAGCGCCTTTATGGTTCACCGGAATAGTTAGAAACTCAGTACCATGTCCAAGCACCCAAGAACAAATTATGAATTTACACAACACTTACTATCGATGGAAGCAAGTGTCAGGAAAGAATCATGAGATGGAAGATGTAATCTTTGAAGGGGTTTGACGTTGCCGTGGAATCAAAGAAAGTTGAAGTTACCCCCGATTGGTCTAGACCATGGATGTCATCGATGTGCAGAGTTTCTTGGGTCTAACTAGTAATTACATGAGGTTTGTCGAGGGATGTTCGATAGTAGCAATGCCTCTCAGTCGTCGTACTCAAAAGAAGTTCAAGCTTGAGTGGACGGCGGAATGTGAGAAAAGCTTCGCGGAGTTTAATAAGAGGTTAACCATAGCTCCAGTATTGGCTCAACCTTCTGGTATTGATGGGTTGTGATATGTAGTGATGTGTAAAAAAAAAAAAAACAGTCTAGGTACGTAAACTGTAGCGTAAGTTATGACTTTCCATCTAAATCAAGTTTAGTTTGATACTTCACTTGTAGGTTGTGTTTTGGTACAACACGAATGAGTTATCGTGCATGCTACGAGATAGTTAAACATGAGACAATGAAGATTGTGGGAACAACTAAAGGACTACGACATGATCATTAATTACCATCCTGGAAAAGTTAATAAAGTGGTATATGGATTAAGCAGAGAATCCAACCATGCGCAACACTCATCACTTGAGAGAGAAATAGAAGAATTTGGTTTGAATGTGGTTGACTCTATGGTTAATGTTTTCGCATTGTAGACCGTCATCTCAAGTTTCATGAATTAGGTGAAAGAAGCTCAAAAGAAGAATAAGACTGTGGGTGATATTTTTGGAAATTGAGACATAGTCAGGTTGATGGATTTTAAACCAATGAGGACGAGCGCTTATGCTTGAAAAAAAAAATGGGTGTATACCTGATTTAGATGAGCTAAGGAAAGAAATATTGCAAGGGACTCACAGCTCAAGGTTATCGATATGTTCTAGGAGCACCAAAAATGTACAGGGATCCATGACAATACTATTGGTGATGTAAGATGAAGAGGCATATTGTGGAGATTTGAGAGATGTCTAGTGCGTCAGTAAGTGGTGATAAACACCAACGATCTGGTGGAATATCGATGCTGTCGGAGATTCCCTAGTGAAAATGTGAATGTGTCACAATGGACTTTGTGGCTGGTTTACCGAGGACAATAAGTGGGGATAACATGATCTTGGTGATTGTGGATCGGTTGACCAAGTCTACACATATTCTACCTGTCTCAAGGGAAGCATCTCTCGATGAGTTGGTAAATTTGGATATGGACAACATTGTCAGCCTGCATGGTGTTTCCATGAGCATAGCACCTAACCAAGACCAACGGTTTACTTCCAAGCCCTGGACAGTATTTTAGAGAGCCATGGGGACGGAATTTAGGTTAAGTACAGTGTATCATCTCCGAACCGATAGACAATCTAAGCGGACTATCCATACCCTAGAAGACATGTTAGAGACTGGTGTCCTAGACTTCAAAGGAAGTTGGGATGGAATGATTAAATTAATGGAGTTCTGGTATAATAGCAGGCACCACCATGCAAGTGACGTGGTTCTTTTCAAAGCGTTGTATAGAGGGAAGTGTGGGTCCCTCGTTTATTGGATGAAGTTGGTGTGAGGACCCTCACAAGATCTGAGTTACTTGAGAAGACGTTAGAAAATGTGAAAATCATTTAAGATAGACTTAAGATGGCTCAAGACCGCAGCAGACTTTGGACGGGTGCCAGGCGACGGCCTTTGGAGTAAATGTAGGCGGAAAAGGTCTATTTAAGAGAATCACCTACAAAGGATGCTATAAGATTCGGAATCAGAGGTAAGCTGAGCCCACGTTATTGGTTGTTATGAGAAACTTGAGAAGTTGGGAGCTTTGACATATAGGTTGGCATTAACTTCGGTATAAGAGCAAGTTCATAACGACTTTCACGTATCACCGTTACGGAAGCACGTGACAGATCCAAGCCACGTGCTCAAAGCACAACTTTTGGAAACTCAATAGAGATGTTATTTATAAAAAGGGCACCGGTGAGATTAGTGGACCGAAAGGATCAAGTGTTGAGGAAGCGAGTGATTCCCACCCGGAACATGAAGCCACTTGGGAGCTCGAAGAACAAGTGCGGGAGAAATATCCTCAGCTCGTTGACTAAGGTACGTAAGTTTCGAGGACGAAACTTTTTGTAAGGGGGGTGGAATGTTACACCCCGTGACTTTTAAGCACGATATTCAATACTTAGAGGTTAACCTTAGATACAACTTAATTAATTTCGTAGGTTATGAGACTTAGTCACCTAAAACATAGAAGAATAAGAAAGAAGGGTTAAAAGTAGAATTAAAAGTAATTAAGGGAAATTACC
>AP025051.1:14754986-14784313 GCA_036186865.1 Eustoma russellianum
GAGAGAAGAAGAAGAGAAGAAGAAGAGAAGAAGAAAGAGAGGCCAATCTAGGTGCAATCCTTACCGAAATTCTGCAGTAAATCCGTAAGCTTAACTAGAAACAAAGGCAAGTAATCTTTCTATACGCTTTATGTAATTTTGATACTTTAGGCCCTATGTTCTTACAAAGAGAAAATATGAATCACACATTAGTATTCTTGTCTTGTCTATCATACATGCTTTGTTATGTGTAAGTCTTGTTGCTAATTGTGTAAGTCTTGTTCTTTGGGCCATATTTCTGAAATAGTTGTGCAGTATTTGTTGTTAGTCAACCATGCCCATGAGAGTATATATGTTGATGTGTTTCTTGTCTTGCTCTACTCTTGTGTTGATTGTATACACTTAGATGGTGAGAGTAAGTACAGGAAATTGAGGGATGAGTGATGACATTGTTGTAGTCTTGTTGGTTGGGTATTGTTGATGATAACTCTTGAAGGTGGTGAATGATTGAAGATTTAGAGTGGATCTTGTTAGACATTCACTAAGCATCAATTCATGATTAGATGTATGTTAAGTATGATGAATCTAGTTGTTAAGATGGATCTTTAAGTGTTGAATCTGGAAGGGTTGAAGAAGAAAGGAGTTGGGTGGAAGTTACTGCAGAAAAACTGCAGTTTGGCATCGTCAGAACACTTCGAACGCCTACATGAGGCGCTTCATGTCACTATAGGCGCTTCATGTAGCGTTCCATGTGTCCTGGAGCTTTCCCGTACAGAAAAACTGCAATTTAGAACCGTCAGAACACTTCGAACGCCCACATGAGGCGCTTCATGTCACATTAGGCGCTTCATGTGGTGTTCAATGTGTCCTGAATCATCCCCGAACACTTCGCACGCCTAGTAGAGGCGCTTCATGTCCACATTAGGCGCTCCAAGTGGCGTTCCAAGTATTCTGGAAGTATTTTTGACCCTTTAGGCGCCCTATGTAAGTGTAGTAACTTTATACACTTCTTTTGAACATAAAATGCAAGGGTATTTGAGGTATATTTGAGGTGTAGATGGTAAGTTTGATTAAGTAAGCATAAGATTGAATTCTAGTGAATAAGTGAGACAAATAGACTTGGTAAAACACGTTTAGGGAGTGTTTGAGGTGCAAGACCATATCCTTGATAGACAAGATGTATGTGTGTGTGTGTGTTACATGTTGATATGAAGCTATCTGTGCATCCTGCATCATGACATGGGCACTTGCATTTGATTTGAGATATGTTTTGCAAAAGAACAAGAAAGGTAAAGTTTGCGAAAGACAAAATGGCTGCTGGTTGATCACAGGGTATAAAAGTCACGTCTGCGAAAGCAGGGTATAAAGAGCGTGATCTGTGAATCAACAGCAGGGTATAAAGTATGTTATGGGGCCGTGGACCTATCAGCACGGAAAATGAAGTATTTTATGGGGCCGTGGACCTATCAGCACGGATATATGATATATGTAATGGGGCCGTGGACCTTTCAGCACGGATATATGATATATGTAATGGGGCCGTGGACCTTTCAGCACGGGGTATAAAGTTATGATGGCTGTGGACTGATCACCCACAGGGTATAAAGTTCTGCTACGCGAAGAATATGATATGTAAAGTGATGAAATGTTTGTGAAATGACATGCATGACATGTTTATGAAAGAAGGCATATGCATGGGTGTTGTGTGTGATTTTAAAGAAGTACATGCATCATGATACACGAAGCATAAGACTTGACATGCAAGAAACGTGGTTAGTCTATGACTTGCTTATGTGATTCGTTGTTTTAATACATGTTGGTTCTCGTAACTGTGTTCACATATGTGCTTTATCTGTTTTGAGTAATTCTTATTAAGATGCTATTTGTTAACCCGAGCACCTTATTTTTGGGCAATGTTTAATACACTGGTGACTCGACGTGTGTGATTCCGTAGGGTGTATAGACGGGTTACTTGCTGGCGAAGTTTTCGCTAAGAACAATCATTCTGTCTCCTTTTCAGGTGAGCCTGATTATGAGTTGATATTTATCGAAGACGACGGCGAGTGGGCTCAGTGGGATGATGGACAAGGGAATAGATAGATGCTGGACTATTTTGTTTGAGTTTGAAACTCATTGTTATTATGTTGTTCTAAAACTTATGTCGGCTAGATGATCAAACAGTTTTATTTCCGCTGCAGTTTTCTAGTTGTAATATTGACAACGAAGGTTTAGATTTTATGACGTTTCCGCTGGTTTTAACTTACATTATGAAGAATGTATGCTTGATCTGCTTGACGCTTCGTAGTTCTCATAGTAGGCTACGGCGGGTGCACTGGTTCCGATAACGGTATCGGGCTGGGGCGCTTACGTTTGTTTCAAATTAACGCGTAACAGCTAGTTCGAAAATTGCCGTGTGTAACAATACGCCAGTTGAAAACCCAAACAACAACAAATCTTTTTGGAATTTTGATGACCGGTTTAGCCTTCTTCTCTATATAAATCTATCAAGGATGTCTTGCCAAATTTAAATAATGTCTTTGCACATCACTTGCTTTAAAATGGATCCTCATACTTCATCATAATATGGACGCTGAAAGAAAAGATGATCATGGCTCTCAGGATACATTTTACACAAAGAACATAAGTATTAATAGAGATAAGGCTCCAATTTAAAAGTTTGTCTATCCTTTTCCAACATGTTAACCAAAGAATGATTGTATATCTAAGAAGATGATGTCTACAACATACAATTTTGTACCAATTTATCACTGACTCAGTCTCTTGTAAGATTGAAGCTACACGTGAAATTGAGAAATTATGATCAGGAGTTCACTTCCATTGATCGGACTAATACTTGGCTTCATTGTTCTGCAAGCTTGATAAAAACTGATGACCTGCTCATTCCAACTCCTTCCATACGGTAGCCTCCATTAATTGGTTTCCAAAACATAACTTTAGTGTTTGGCCTAACATTTAATTTCCATTTCATTTCAGGGACCACAGTATTAGAAATACCCCAAGGATGCCATGGATACATCCAAAAATTTGTAGTAGCTCCATCCTCAATTATCTTTTCAATGTGTTATGAGAACTAGTCTTTCGTCCAAAGAAGCCTTTTCTTAGAATCGTCCAAAGCAGCCTTTTCTATATCTAAGAGTCAGTGGCCTTGCTTTTTGCCTCCCAAATAGAGGAACCTTTCAGTACAATTGTGTGCACCGATTTGATGCACATACTTTCTTTGATTTCACATATGTTCCAGACATGTTTTACAAGGTAAGCATTGTGTAGTATAGACAGGTCTGTTATCCCTAACTCTCCACACTTCTTGGGCTGGCAGATGGAACTAAACTGGAACGCTAAGATGTAAACCAGCCGCTACCTTAGTTGAACTTGGACACAAACGTAGAAAATTATGGAATACTAAACCAACTGATGGGTTAAGGTATTAGAAACTGGTAGGCAAGTTGTTTTACTTATCTCATACCAGACCCGATATAATGTTATGTTGTTTGTTTTATTAGTCAATTCATGCATGATCATACTAGTGAACATCTATAAGCTGTCTTGAGAATTCTTAAGTACCTGAAGAGCACATCAGATGAGAGATTATATCTCTAAGGGCATAGACAGAACCATTAAAATCTTCTTCGATGCTGATTGGACAGGGCATAAGGTTGAAATGAGGTCAACCACTGTCTATTATACATACTTGTGGGAAAAATTAGTTACTTGGAGAAGAAAGAAACAACTAGTTGTGTCCAGAAGTAGTGCAGAAGTAGATCTAAGAGCACTTGCGCTGGGACTATGTGAAGGATTACGACTCAAGAAGGTATTAGAAGATAATGGATTGGAATGCTTACTAAAGTGTTTTATGACAACATTTCTGCTATAAATATTGCAGAAAAACCTATACAACATGACGAGTCCAAACATATTGAGATTGACAGATACTTTGTTAGGGAGAATATTGAAGACAAGGTGATTAATCTTGAGCATATTGCTTCCAAGGAGTAATTGGCAGGAATTGACAAATCCTGTCTCTACCAAAGTTTTTTAGACTATATCGTTCAAGTTTGGTTGTATACACACACACACACACACACATATATATCCTCAAGCTTATATATATATATACACACACGCAGTATTTCTATACTACTCCTCAAGCTTATATATATATATATATATATATATATATATATATATATATATATATATATATATATAAGCTTGAGGAGTAGTATAGAAATACTGCGGAAATATTGTACAAATATAGTATAAATACACACATTAAATATATACATATACTTGTGCAAATACAGTAGATACATATTACAAACATATAACATATCAAAATACTAGCTTAAACAAGTGTATAGTGTAGGGATCAATGTAGCATTGTTGGCCACCTGATTATAGCAGTTGGACTTATAGCCGTTAGAGGCTTGAGCTTCTTTGGCCTATTTAAAGGCTCTTCCATTTATTCTAAAGTTTAAGTTGAATGACACATTCACTTTCTCTATTTCTATACATTTTTATAAATTTCTTCCAAAGGTTTGTTGTAAGATACTGAGCCTGTTTAGCAGAGACCTACCATTGAACCAGTTAGGTTTGAATTTGCATGGACTACTCACAAGAGGCTTAAGCCTCTTTAGTCTATTTAAAGGCTCTTCCATTGTTTTCTAAAGTTTAAGTTGAATAACACATTCTCTATTTCTATAAATTTCTTCAGAGTCCTTATGAGTAGTCCATGCAAATTCAAACCTACATGGTTCAATGGTAGGTATGTGCTTAATAGATTTAGTATCCTACAACAATGGATGGTGGTCAGAATACACCTTTGGAAGATGGTAGACAGTTGCTTCTGGATAAGCTAGCCTCCACTCTTCATTTGCAAGATATCTGTCTAGTCTTCGCTTGATGTGTGAGTGGCTCCGTGTGTATTTTGTACCTATGAAGTCCAAATCAGTTAACCCACACTCCTCGATGTTATTATTGAAGTTCCTCATTCTGCTTGTAGAAGCTTCTTTCCCCCCCTATCTTCTCATCCTGACTTCTTCATTAAAGTCCCCTGTGACTGCCCAAGGTCTATCAATTGCTATACTCATATTTCTCAACTTCTCCCATAGATTCTGTTTCTTCACCGGATCTGGCTTGGCATACACAACAGATAGAACACAAGGATCCTTTTGCTTATGCTTTACTACTGCATGCATGGCATCCCGATGCTCTGCCACTAAATCCATCTCCACCGTGCCTTCATCCCATACCATCCATACTCCTCTCGAATGTCCATCAGGAGGGGACTGAAAAAGCCTCCAGAATTTAACTTCGATAGGATCTTCCTAGCCCTTGCTTCTTTCACTTCCGTTTCTATTAACATTTTCTCTACTTTCTCTAGGAATGTTTTGCAAAATTTTTGGTTGGATGCACAGTTTCTAGTAAGAAGCTTTTGCAGTGTACTATGGTTCTTATTTGGTTTAAAGTTCAAGACAGTTCGGATTTTATCATCTGCATTTTTGTTCCTCTGATAATTTTTAATAATGATGACGAGGGAAGTATTTTGTTCTTGATTGTAAATTCTGATGAAGTTTGTAGCGTGTAGTTATTTTTCCGTGATGACCGGAAAGAACACAAGTGTACACATAATAATAAAACGAGTTCTGCTTTTGATACCACATAATAATAAAACGAGTTCTGCTTTTGATACCAAATATGTTTAGTATGTGGTGATGGTTCTCTTCACTCCAGCATTTTCCTAGTACATTATCCCCATACTGTTTTTTGAATCCACTCTTTCCATTCAATGAAGCTAGGAATTCCAATTTGGTTAAACTTGTATTATGCTTTTATAGATTTGTTTTATGGCATAAGTGTGTCTGAGATACTTCTATTCAGCGTTGCATTGTTGGTTTACTTCTCAGATGAGATTAAGAAAATGGTGGAAGAGAAATTTGACGAGATAGCAGCTAGGGTTGAAAAAGGTGAGCTTGAAGTCAAAGAAGGTTATGATCTGTTTAAGGAGTTTGAGGAAAAGATGGTTGAGGAATGCATTAAGTTGGTGGATGCCGAAGGGTCACCAGAATTTGATGAGACAGCTGTCCCTGATAAGAAAAAGGATGTGGATGATCCACCTGGAGAGGGTCCAATTCTTAGGTGGCAAACACGCGTGGTCCTGTCTCCAGGTGGGGATTCATGGCATCCAAAGAACAGGAAGGTAAAGTTATCTGTTACTGTGAAAGAACTCGGTCTATCAAAGCATCAATATCGTCGTCTTAGAGAATTGGTTGGAAAGCGGTATGATGCAGGGAGAGACGAGCTTACAATAACAAGTGAGAGGTTAGTAATGCATGAGGATATGTTTTGCTGTATTCAGTTATAGCTATACCAAGAAGTCTGATTGATACAATCCTTCTGGGTAATTAGTGATTTTAGATTTGCTTCTGTTTCAGGTTTGAGCATCGGGAAGAAAACCGAAAGGACTGTCTGAGAACACTGCTTGCTTTGATTGAGGAGGCCGGAAAGGCGAATAAACTTGTGGAGGATGCTCAGACTGCCCATCTCAAAGAGAAACTTAGATCTAATCCGCAATTCATGGCGCGGTTGAATGCAAAGAAGGGAGTAAGCGTATCTGCCTTATCATTACCTGCATGAAATTAGCACACAGAGCTGCAGTTGACACCTCAAGCAGTTCTCAAAATGCTTGTTGATGTAAGCACCTGGTGAAGAAAGGGTAGTGAATGGAACGAATTGCCGGATACTTTTACCTTCGTTTAGTTCTTGTTGTCCTAGAATTCGTTCAATTATTATTGTCTTTTTTAATCCTTAGAGACAGGGTTTGATTAATTATGTTTGGAGTTTATGTTAGGCAGCAATTTGAAGATTTTGTTTCCTGTTTTGGTGCTTTTGTTCATCAAGGGAGTTGACCAACTTCTCCATTTGGGCTTAGGTGGTGGTTAAATAACAGCGAAGGTGCTGTCTAAATCCATAGCTTCTTTCGTTGTTTCATCATCTTTGTGGATTCAGCTGAGGATGAAACAGCTTTATAAATGGATCATGGGCATGGAAAGATCAATGATCCATTCAAAGTAATTACCAAAATCATTTTAGTCCGATACGTCGCTTGTGCTATCTATGTCTTGAACCGAGTATTGTAGAAAACAATTCGTGAATGAGGTATGGATTGGTCGAAAATTAAATATTGGACATTTAAAAATGTTTGTTTATATTGTTTATGCTCATGTTTCAGATGTTTTAAGAAAGAAATTTGGTGATAAATCTGAAAAATGAATTTTTGTTAGATATTCTCATGAAGCAAAATGATATAAGTTTTATAATCATGTTAATAGAAAAATAGTTATCAGTCCAGATGTCATTTTTGAAGGGATAGATAAATGGGATTGGCCAGGAAAAAAGCTTGAGAAAATACAAAATTCTTCACTTTTACCGATTGTTGGTTCTCGTATACATGAACCAGAACCACCAAGGAAGAAAATTGTGTGTAAACCATCACCAAGTCGTCCGCAACGAGAGAGAAGATTACCAACCTGATTACAGGATTACGAAATTTGTAATGACAATGAGTTATCTGATGAAGAAGTTGTGAATTTTGTTTTATTTACAGATTATGATCTAGTTGGCATTCGAAGAAGGATTCTAAACTGATAATTGAAATGAAGCCATGAATCAAGAGATTCATTCTATTAAGAAAAACAATACATCAGGCTTAATTACTTTTCTTGCTGAGAAGCAACCATTGGAGTCAAATGAGCGTTAAAACAAAGTACAAAACAGATGGAGAGATTGATTGCTTTAAAGCGACATATGTTACAAAAGGATGCAAACAGAAGACATGTATTGATTATTTTGAGTTCTTTGCTATTGTTGCCAGGCTTGACACAATTCGTATAGTTATTTGTATTACCGCACAAAGTGCATGGTCGATTTACCAAATAGATGTCAAATCTGCTTTCTTAAATGGAGTTTTGGAAGAGAAAGTTTATGTTGATCAATTAGATGGGTATGTTGTCGAAGGACAGGAAAGTAAGGCCTACCGATTGAAGAAAGCTTTGTACGAGCTCAAACAAGCTCCACAAGCATGGTATACATGTATCTGTTCTTATTTCGTCGAGCATGGGTTTCAAAGATGTTCATATGAGTATACTTTATATGTGAAATATTCAAATCAAAGGAGATGTTATTCTATGCTTATATGTTGATGGTCTTATTTTTACTAATAATAATGCTAAAATGATTTCTGAGTTTAGGGAGGCTACGATTAGTTATTGCGAAAAGACAATATTGGTCTGATGTTTTACTTTCTTCGTTTGCAAGTTTATCAGATGGATAGCAGAAAATTCATTTCACAGAAGAAATATTTTGTTGATATTCTCAAAAAGTTTAGCTTAGAATTTGGAGAATCCATCTTAACCAATTGAAGAAAAGTTGAAATTAACAGAAGATACTACCAGTGAGCTAGTTGATCCTACATACTTCCGAAGACTATTTGAAAACTTAAGATGTTTGACTACGACTAGGCCAGATATAACCGATGCTTCTAGACTTATCAATTTATTCATAGCATCATTGTGCAAGTCACACTTAAAATCAGTTAAACGGATTTTGAGATATGTCAGAGTTATACAAAGTCATGATATCTTCTATTCCTGTGCTAAAGATATCTCTCTTCTGAGATATAAAGACAATGATTGGGTTGGCGACACCATAGAAAGAAAAAGCATATCCGGTTGCATTTTTCTTGAGATCCGATCCGTTGTCACAGTATTTATAAAAACAACAAGTGGTGACTTTATATACAGTTGAAGCATAGTACATAGTAGCATCAAATAGTGCTAGTCAAGCGCTGTGGCTTAGATAGATTCTTGATTTTTTACATCATAAATAAGATGAACCAACAAAGATTTATTTCAAACACCAAATCGGCAATTGAATTATCAAAGATCCAGTGTTTCATAGAGGAATCAAATACATTGATATCAATCGTTTCATTCATGATCTAGTTCGAGAAAAGAAGATCGCCATTGATAATTGTGGAACTGGAGAATAATCTAAAGATATTTTTACAAAACTATTGAAGAGATAGTCATTTAACAAACCGAAAAAAATGCTTGGAATGATGAAGTTTGAAGATTTTAATTTAAGGGAGATACTGTGGACATGAATCAAATTACAAAATTCCTTAGTGGATCAAACAAGAGTTTCACATATGGAAAATTGAAAGTCTTCAATTACACCACCGGTCAAGACTTTTAGTAGCAAAGTGCAACTTTTCTATATACACGTGTAATAAGAATTTATCAAATGTGGGCACGGTCTACTATAACAAAATTGCAGGTTGCTTTCTAGTTTCAAATTATTTCTTTTAGTCAAAGCTACTTGTATCAATTGATTTTCGTAAAATTTTAGGTTATAATAGGTCTTTGTATCAATTTATTTGTAAATCTCAGAAAAAGATAATAAAAATAAAAAAGTTAAAAGTTTCCTAGCATCTCTCTTTTTAAATTCTTTGAATATTTCCTTCTTAAGTTCCTTAACCATTT
Source organism: Eustoma russellianum (assembly GCA_036186865.1). Classification (NCBI taxonomy): domain Eukaryota; kingdom Viridiplantae; phylum Streptophyta; class Magnoliopsida; order Gentianales; family Gentianaceae; genus Eustoma; species Eustoma russellianum. The sequence continues at coordinate 14,764,526 of AP025051.1, forward strand.
GAGAAAATCTGAGCATGTAGACCAAATAAACATGAGGAGCATATTGATCATGAGGATATGGCAAAAGATAGATACGAGGTTGTAGTCAACTCATTTATTTACTTATTTATTTAAAAAACGTTATAAAAAGGAAAAGAAAAAAAAGATCTTTTAAATAAAGGAATTTGTAATCATCTGTCATCTCATATACTTATGTACAGAAATAATTCCCGTAACATACTCACATGTAATTTATTTAAAACCGAAAAAGTATGTTCAATGAACATGTGATTGGAAAACTATCCTTACATAGGAAAAGTGGTCGAATAAATGTGCCTATGAAAAATGATTGTACCTTTTCCTCCTCCAAGTGATGCATGAACTGACTTTTGTGTCCACCAAATAACTTCAGCCTTGTCATATTATCAGAATCATAAATACGACTATCCATATATAATTCTTATGTTCCAATGCCGAAAATATTGGTAAGAAGAATAATTTTTGATAGGAAATTATTTGATTGACTACTAATTTGTACATTAAAATCAATAGGGGGTTCCAAGCTTGGTGTCTAAAGTAGAAAGAAAAGGGGAAGAAATAAAGATATTACTTTAGGATGAGTATGATTTTTTATGCGAGTTGTTTCAGAGGCAGAGTCACAAAATTATCTCTCTATTTTTATTATTTTTTTTTGATGAAAAGAGCCACCGAATGTTGAATCCTAACATAAAATTCGTCGAGCCGAGTCGGGTCGTTGTATCATAATATGTAATTGTTGGAGCATATGATTATTTCTTTCACAAAAATATAAGAGTAAAATGCCAAAACCAGTATTGGAACAAGATCTTTTTTTAATACATTGAATACATATAGTGTTGGAAGTAATTCAAGTCAGACAAAATTAACTTCGGTATAGCAGTAGCCGACCTGCGGAGCTCAGAGTAGGCTGGATCGATCAACAAAGTCAAGACAGTTTAGATAGCGGAATTGAATTTGCGTCTGAACAGTTCTCTGACCTGCCAAACCTCAGCACGATAGCACTTCAGAACAGTAGTTCTGTGCTTTCAGTCTTCCAGCCGAGGTGAACTCAAGTCAGATTGATCAGACAGATCAGATCAGTCCAGTCAACACAATTGTATTTGTGTTATGGGCTCGTGACCGACCTACCGACCTCGGCACCTCAGCACAACCACAACAGTTGAGCTTTCAGCTGCTTCAACCAAGCAGAACTCAGCACGACAGTACTGCAGAATAACGAATATTCTCAACTAACAGCAGAGATCAGCATGGCAACACTGTTCAACAACAGTGCTGAGCTATCCCACGATTAGCTGGACTCAGCACAAAGCAGTGTTCGGCTTGTCAATAATCTTCCACGGCTCAACTGAGCACAGATCCGAGGTGAGTCCAGGGCTCTGTCCTTAAGACGTATTGCTCCGGTATACTGTGTTGAGAAATATGTTTGGATAATTTTCAAAGTCATGATTTTAAGTGGTGAATACTTAAAAATGTCACATATGGTGTTATAAGGGGTTAAAGGTTGAAAATGTGAAGAAAAATGACGTGGATCTCTCATTCAGAGACACATGGATCGATCGACGTACGTCATCCCCTCACGTCGATCGATCGATGTGGTTCTGTGAGACATCGATCTCTGAAGCTGAGGCACTTCGATCGATCGATGTCTAGGGTTTTTAGAAATAATTTTCTAAAATGTGATAAAATGGTTGTTTTCATTTCTATATGATTTATACATGCTCATTATGTGAATCTTATGTGACTTTGGTGATTATTATTGTCTTGTGAATAACGTGCCTTGGAAGTTTCTACAACTTACCAAAAAAGGCAAAATTGGTATTTTAAGTTTTGTAGGAACATCATATGATGAAAAATATTTCAAGGGTGTATTATTATCTTGGTTATCATGACAAAGGTGGAATTGTGATTATTTCTGACCATCGGGGTCATTTCTGAAGTTTTCTCACACCAGGGGTATTTTGGTCATTTTACCCCCAAGGGTATTTTTGGTATTTTCACTCAAGGAATGTAGCGCCCCACCCGAAACCAGGGTTCCGGCTCAGTGCACCCGCCGTACTCTACTCCATAGAGTACAAAGCATCGATACTATACATGTACATGTCGACATGAATAATGAATCGATAAGCGGAAGCAACATAACATAAACAAATCTTCATCGACATGCACTGTACTACATCATAAACTGTACAATCATCATATATAGAATATTGAAATCATATATCATACATCATAATCCGAAACTTAATGCCTTCGAAATAATCTCTCAGTATGCTCTTCGTTATCAATGGTCTATCTAGCATGTCTTCAACGAGCTTGTATATTGATATCTATTATCTGGAAAATTATAAATGAGGCAAGTATGAGCGATAGCCACCGACTTTTAATCGCTCAGCAAGTAGTCTTACCAGATACAACATGTGGATCATACATGGGGAGACGGGGTAACAAATCATAATACCATACATTTTGAGTATAATAAGCACGTCTCCTTTTTAACAAGTATAGTATCATATCATATCAATAAACTGATGTAAACTGGAAGCAGGTAAATAAAGAAGATTTCAAAGCATACATAGCATAACAACATCTCATTCTGCTTAGTCCGTAACATCATACTACATCCATACTTAACTTCTAATCCAATACTTATACCATCTTCGCATATCTTACATGTACTACATTCTCATGCTTAACATTACATTGTCCACTGAAGTGCTATCATATACTTAAAGAATTCTTAATCATAACTCTAAGGTAACATGGTCATGACGTGATGCATAAAACATGACTTTTCATAAAATGACTTTTTCGTAATCATGACTTTTCATAAACGTGACATTTCATAACTTGACATGATTTTCATAACTTGCATAAATGACATATTCATAACTTGCATGACATGACATTTTCATAACATGAAGACATAACATTTTCATCATTGGCTATAGCACTTTTCTTAAGAATAATAACACACGACATACCGATTGATTCTCCATATAATACACGTACGACATAAACATCATAACATATGTACATGTACCAACGGTGACGCGTTATGATAGAGATCCCGTGTCCCAGACCCGGTGTTACACTCAGCCACATACGTAATCATATGCCCCTGACATCTACCACCCCGGTACCGATGTCACACTGGCGAACATAACATGATCGTAATCATGAACATAACATAACATAACATATCGTGTGTCGACGGAATCAATCGTCTCGTGTTTATTATTCACATGCATATGAACTTTCAAAACAGGAGATGTGACAACATACCTTAGCAAATCTTGTTTTCATGCATGCATGAGACTCGGTCATATGAGGGTACTTTGGTCATTCTACATCTTATAACAACATCGCTTACTTACTTTCATCCTACATGTCATAACTTAAAGGAAATCCCACTTTGACCATCATGAATGGCCATTCGGCCATAGCATCCCCAAATCAGCCCACTTTTCACAATTTTCATCCAACAATACTTTCGTAACATCTATTCCATACATGTATTTCATAATTCATAACTTAAATACCTAAAACATTTATTTCCTAATTACCTTAACATATCGTCACGAATTTCATAACTTACATCATAACTACATCTTATCATAACCTACACATATTAGTATACATAACATGTAGCAAATCATACACATACATTATAAAATGCTTTGTAGCTGTGCACATATACATATACATATTTACTACATATATTTTTATACCTTTTTATAACATTTCCATAGAATACATACTTAACCTACTTTCATAACTTAACGTATCCATCATACATATAGACATATATATAATTATGATAAAGTCATTTTATCACAAAAGGCCTATTGGCCGATTATATGTATATGTATATATATACTTGTAAAACAATTTATATGCTTTATATCTTAACATATATATTATACTTGTATGTGTACATAATACATGTGAAAGTCATTTTTAGTCTCAAAAAGGCTTATAGCCGAAATACATGTAGTAACTATATACATGTATATAATTATTTTGTGATATATTATATCATATCAAAACTTAACATGTTCATACCTTAATATACATATTGTCCATTTATACATATGTGTACTATGTAAAAAGTTCTTTTTATCATAAATAGCCAATGGCCGAATATATATATAGTGAAACATACTTATATACATACATATATCTACAACATGTTACATATTAAACATAACTTAGTCCCTTTTATGTCTTATCGTCTACAATGTACATATATGCATATGTATACAATCTATTCAAAACATTTCAATATAAAAGGCCTAATGGCCGTGAGTATGGATTTGTATATAAATGTAATTTCTTATATATTCTTCAATACCATTCCATAAATGCTTTTATATATATACATATATATACAAATTTCATTTTGCTTATGCATATACATCATTCTTATGTGTGTTAGCCGCATATGTGTATATAAAACGTGTATGTATATGTGACGTATATACCTATATATAGCGTGTGTAGATATATATATATAGTGTATATATACATGTGTATAGCGTGTATATATATACACATATAGCTTAAACATTGATCTTCCAAAACTAAGAAAATACTACATGATGATCCAAACTTTGTTATAAACATAAACATTTAGATCTTTGAAAATCCATGTAGGATCTAGGAAGAATACTTGCCTTGATTTACTTTCTTACTCTTAGATGATGATTCCTTCACTTGGATTTGAAGAACACATTTCTCCTCCTTCTTCTTGGTGTATACGGTTATGATGCCCAAAAAGGAGAGTTAGTGTACAACTTATGAAACTAATTATATGGAAGAATCAAACTTAAACTTCATAAAATTCTTACCTTACTTGCTTTTGATTCTACATGCTACAACCTTCTTGAATCTTTCTTAGTTGATGGAGTGTTGTTTAAAACTTGGTGTAGGAGTTGTTATGTGGTTTGAGATGAAGAAGAAATCTTCTTCTTGCCTTCTTGGAGTTTTCGGCCATGAGGAGGAGAGGAGGGAGTTGGAATAATTAAGTGGTGTGTATGGAGTGATGGTAGAAGAAATGATGGAAAGTTAATATTTTGTAAGAAATGAAGTGGTTAGGGATTGGAAAGAGAAAAGAATTTTCTCCTCTTTTCTTGAATTCCACTGTGGGGGGGGGGGTATGGAGGAATGGAAAATATTGTTTGTTGTGAGAAAGTGGGGAAAAGTGAAAGTGATGGGTGAAAAGTGAAAGTGATGGGTGTATAGTAAAATAATGAGGTGTAAGGAGAGTGTAAGATGGTGGAGTGTTGTAAGGATAAAGTGAAGAATCTTGGCTTTTTCTTTTTATGGTTTTCTACGTGGGAAAAGAAGGGAGGGGAGGGAAAATATTGTTTATGGAATGATAATGGAAGAAAGTGGAATGGTGGGTTGTGAGGGGAGACAAAATAAAAGGTATTGGGTTTTTTTTTTAGGGAGGGGGCGGCAAAGTGGGAAAAAATGGGGAGAGGGTTTGTCTTTTGTTGCCATGTAGGATAAAGTGAAAGAAAATATGATACTAGTGTGTATTGTAGTTATCGTATCGGGTATTTTTATTCAGTTTGCTTTATCTCTATCGACTTATGTTGCTACCGACTAATTTATTTAAATACCTTGTATGTCCTATACAGTCATTGTCTAGTCCCAACCAGTCTCGTTATATCCGTTATCTTACCTTAAGGTTATTTTTATGTGTGTTTCTAACCCCGATATTTAATGTCGATGTCTTTATTAATTCTAAACAGAAATTTAAAATTCCACTGTAATATCATCAATATCGCATTTGCGTTCTATTTTTATCATTTCCACTAGCCCGGGATCTCGGGTCGTAACATTCTCCCCCCCCTTATAAAAAGTTTCATCCTCGAAACTTAAGGGTTGTATCGATTTTGTCTTTAATGATTTAAATACTTATTTTCTAGCGTCATTTCTTAATCGCGTTTGATTCAACTTAATATTTGCCAACTTATGATAATTTTTTTTCTTCTAAATTCACAATTTTCGTATACCTCCTGTTAATCCGCTTAGGTATTCTACAACTTCATATCTCTGCGCGTTACAGTAACTTTTATACTTACCGATTTTCAGCCACTAACGCTAATCCGGTTAAATCATATCAACTTAATTCTAGTCATGCCTATTCCGATTCAACTTACGCATACTAATTCAAATCAGATAGTCCGACGACTTTCTAAATTCATAATTTAGCTCCCAATGTGGTCTGACTCATTATATCCTCATATCTATTTATATAATCATACTATTATCACTATGAATTTACATCCCTAATACGACTAACATCTTTGACCTACTTTGAAAATTTCTAATTTCATCGTCTTATTCATACGCGCACTATTTGTGCCATATATTTGCCAAACTCTAATCATCGAAATTCTTATAAGTCACTGCTTATAGTTCTACTACCTATCATATCTTAATCAGCCTAAGAAATTCTATCATTATCTCCAAATGTTATCCCAATTAGAGCTAAACCTGAAATTGTGGAAATTACAGTTTATAACTACTATGTTACTAACTAGAAAATAGCATTGAGGTATTTTAGTGACTTGACCTGTACAAATGTCGGAAAGCCTAAACGACCTACTTATACTTTCTAGTTTTCTCGTATCTGTCTAATACCGTTCTATTTCTCTTATACTAAGTCTGTCGCTTTCATCTAAGATCGTTTCTTACGTCTATGATCATTTCTTAAATTCTAAGATCATTGCTTAAGTTCATGTCGTTGTTTACTTATGTGTCCGCAGTGGATCTAGAGCCACTGCTCTGATACCAACTGTAGCGCCCCGCCCGAAACCAGGGTTCCGGCTCAGTGCACCCGCCGTACTCTACTCCATAGAGTACAAAGCATCGATACTATACATGTACATGTCGACATGAATAATGAATCGATAAGCGGAAGCAACATAACATAAACAAATCTTCATCGACATGCACTGTACTACATCATAAACTGTACAATCATCATATACAGAATACTGAAATCATATATCATACATCATAATCCGAAACTTAATGTCTTCGAAATAATCTCTCAGTATGCTCTTCGTTATCAATGTTCTATCTAGCATGTCTTCAACGAGCTTGTATATTGATACCTGTTATCTGGAAAATTATAAATGAGGCAAGTATGAGCGATAGCCACCGACTTTTAATCGCTCAGCAAGTAGTCTTACAAAATACAACATGTGGATCATACATGGGGAGACGGGGTAACAAATCATAATACCATACATTTTGAGTATAATAAGCACGTCTCCTTTTTAACAAGTACAGTATCATATCATATCAATAAACTGATGTAAACTGGAAGCAGGTAAATAAAGAAGATTTCAAAGCATACATAGCATAACAGCATCTCATTCTGCTTAGTCCGTAACATCATACTACATCCATACTTAACTTCTAATCCAATACTTATACCATCTTCTCATATCTTACATGTACTACATTCTCATGCTTAACATTACATTGTCCACTGAAGTGCTATCATATACTTAAAGAATTCTTAATCATAACTCTAAGGTAACATGGTCATGACGTGATGCATAAAACATGACTTTTCATAAAATGACTTTTTCGTAATCATGACTTTTCATAAACGTGACATTTCATAACTTGACATGATTTTCATAACTTGCATAAATGACATATTCATAACTTGCATGACATGACATTTTCATAACATGAAGACATAACATTTTCATCATTGGCTATAGCACTTTTCTTAAGAATAATAACACACGACATACCGATTGATTCTCCATATAATACATGTACGACATAAACATCATAACATATGTACATGTACCAACGGTGACGCGCTATGACAGAGATCCCGTGTCCCAGACCCGGTGTTACACTCAGCCACATACGTAATCATATGCCCCTGACATCTACCACCCCGGTACCGATGTCACACTGGCGAACATAATATGATCGTAATCATGAACATAACATAACATAACATATCGTGTGTCGACGGAATCAATCGTCTCGTGTTTATTATTCACATGCATATGAACTTTCAAAACAGGAGATGTGACAACATACCTTAGCAAATCTTGTTTTCATGCATGCATGAGACTCGGTCATATGAGAGTACTTTGGTCATTCTACATCTTATAACAACATCGCTTACTTACTTTCATCCTACATGTCATAACTTAAAGGAAATCCCACTTTGACCATCATGAATGGCCATTCGGCCATAGCATCCCCAAATCAGCCCACTTTTCACAATTTTCATCCAACAATACTTTCGTAACATCTATTCCATACATGTATTTCATAATTCATAACTTAAATACCTAAAACATTTATTTCCTAATTACCTTAACATATCGTCACGAATTTCATAACTTACATCATAACTACATCTTATCATAACCTACACATATTAGTATACATAACATGTAGCAAATCATACACATACATTATAAAATGCTTTGTAGCTGTGCACATATACATATACATATTTACTACATATATTTTTATACCTTTTTATAACATTTCCATAGAATACATACTTAACCTACTTTCATAACTTAACATATCCATCATACATATAGACATATATATAATTATGATAAAGTCATTTTATCACAAAAGGCCTATTGGCCGATTATATGTATATGTATGTATATACTTGTAAAACAATTTATATGCTTTATATCTTAACATATATATTATACTTGTATGTGTACATAATACATGTGAAAGTCATTTTTAGTCTCAAAAAGGCTTATAGCCGAAATACATGTAGTAACTATATACATGTATATAATTATTTTGTGATATATTATATCATATCAAAACTTAACATGTTCATACCTTAATATACATATTGTCCATTTATACATATGTGTACTATGTAAAAAGTTCTTTTTATCATAAATAGCCAATGGCCGAATATATATATAGTGAAACATACTTATATACATACATATATCTACAACATGTTACATATTAAACATAACTTAGTCCCTTTTATGTCTTATCGTCTACAATGTACATATATGCATATGTATACAATCTATTCAAAACATTTCAATATAAAAGGCCTAATGGCCGTGAGTATGGATTTGTATATAAATGTAATTTCTTATATATTCTTCAATACCATTCCATAAATGCTTTTATATATATATACATATATATACAAATTTCATTTTCCTTATGCATATACATCATTCTTATGTGTGTTAGCCGCATATGTGTATATAAAACGTGTATGTATATGTGACGTATATACCTATATATAGCGTGTGTAGATATATATATATAGTGTATATATACATGTGTATAGCGTGTATATATATACACATATAGCTTAAACATTGATCTTCCAAAACTAAGAAAATACTACATGATGATCCAAACTTTGTTATAAACATAAACATTTAGATCTTTGAAAATCCATGTAGGATCTAGGAAGAATACTTGCCTTGATTTACTTTCTTACTCTTAGATGATGATTCCTTCACTTGGATTTGAAGAACACATTTCTCCTCCTTCTTCTTGGTGTATACGGTTATGATGCCCAAAAAGGAGAGTTAGTGTACAACTTATGAAACTAATTATATGGAAGAATCAAACTTAAACTTCATAAAATTCTTACCTTACTTGCTTTTGATTCTACATTCTACAACCTTCTTGAATCTTTCTTAGTTGATGGAGTGTTGTTTAAAACTTGGTGTAGGAGTTGTTATGTGGTTTGAGATGAAGAAGAAATCTTCTTCTTGCCTTCTTGGAGTTTTCGGCCATGAGGAGGAGAGGAGGGAGTTGGAATAATTAAGTGGCGTGTATGGAGTGATGGTAGAAGACATGATGGAAAGTTAATATTTTGTAAGAAATGAAGTGGTTAGGGATTGGAAAGAGAAAAGAATTTTCTCCTCTTTTCTTGAATTCCACTGTGGGGGGGGGGTATGGAGGAATGGAAAATATTGTTTGTTGTGAGAAAGTGGGGAAAACTGAAAGTGATGGGTGAAAAGTGAAAGTGATGGGTGTATAGTAAAATAATGAGGTGTAAGGAGAGTGTAAGATGGTGGAGTGTTGTAAGGATAAAGTGAAGAATCTTGGCTTTTTCTTTTTGTGGTTTTCTACGTGGGAAAAGAAGGGAGGGGAGGGAAAATATTGTTTATGGAATGATAATGGAAGAAAGTGGAATGGTGGGTTGTGAGGAGAGACAAAATAAAAGGTATTGGGTTTTCTTTTTAGGGAGGGGGCGGCAAAGTGGGAAAAAATGGGGAGAGGGTTTGTCTTTTGTTGCCATGTAGGATAAAGTGAAAGAAAATATGATACTAGAGTGTATTGTAGTTATCGTATCGGGTATTTTTATTCGGTTTGTTTTATCTCTATCGACTTATGTTGCTACCGACTAATTTATTTAAATACCTTGTATGTCCTACACAGTCATTGTCTAGTCCCAACCAGTCTCGTTATATCCGTTATCTTACCTTAAGGTTATTTTTATGTGTGTTTCTAACCCCGATATTTAATGTCGATGTCTTTATTAATTCTAAATAGAAATTTAAAATTCCACTGTAATTTCATCAATATCGCATTTGCGTTCTATTTTCATCATTTCCACTAGCCCGGGATCTCGGGTCGTAACAAGGAATCTCTTGAGCATATTATTATCTTCATTCTGGAGCTGTGTTATTATTATTTTGAAGATAATATGGTGATCTTATGTCTTATTCTCTCAACCGATGATATTATTGACTATAGCTGGATATGTGACGATTTGAGATGTCACATTCTATTTTTTTCTTGAAGATCCTCTTATATATGTTATAAGAGGATGTTTATCATCATTATTCAGAAATATTAAAGGTGTCAAATGTGTGAAAATGTTCTTGACATATAAGAAGAAATATTGGAGAATTTCGGTGTTACACGTTGACATAATCTTGTCAACTGTTATCTATTTATTTCTTCTTCAAAAATCTGAGTTGCTACACATATATATGTTGAAAAACGTGTATTATCAGGTGGATATGATGGTGTACACATTTTATGAGTTGGAGACAAGTGGACCAACCAAAAAGAAGCTAGTTGGCAAAATTGCCAACTTGGAATTTTCAAAATTAAACCCAATGGCTATATGGTTTTCTTGGTGAATTTTCAGCAGATTTTTGGAATTCAAATGGAGCTGTCGCATGCCCTATTCTTGTGCTTGGAGTTGAGGATAATTTGATGGTATTATCCTTTCTTATTTTTAATAAGGAAAATCGAAGTTCATTTTTGAAAATATGCAAGATGACCAACGGCTACTTGGTCAATTTGGAGCTGAATTTTGAGTTTTGAAATGGTAAATCCCACATGCCTATTTTCAAAGACTAGAAGTTGAGGTATTCTTGTGGCATTATCCTTCTTATTATCTTCATCTAGCAAAGGATAAATATGACTTGCCAAGGTGTAAAAAAATCGGCCAACATAACATTGCCAAGGTGGACCAATCATTGTGTTTTATTTTGCCAAGTGTACAAGGCCAACCAATGATGAGAAGACATTTGGAATTGATGATGAAGATGGTGACACATTGGAGTTCTTATCTCCAAGGCTCAAATCACACTATAAATAGAGGCAATGGTGAAGAAGATGAAACACACTTGAAGCTCACAAGCATTTGTTGAAATTGTCTAGCTTTCATCTTCATCTTCTTGTTGTTATTGTTTTATTCATTGTAGCAAAGGTGTTCTTGTTGTATTGTGGTGAGCTACAAGCCTCTTGAGCTTCATTTGTAAGATTGATTAGCCATCTTTATAAGGCTACATCAATAGGTGTTAGAGGAGTTGCAACTAAGTGTTGCTTAGAAGGTGATTATCCAAGCCTTGAGTAGGATTGGTGTATAACCTAAGGATCAAGCTTGGCTCTTGTTGTAAGGTGTTCATTTCATAGTAAAATGCAAGGAAAGGTGTTCTTTGGGACTGGAGTAGGTCACATTGACCGAACCAGGATAAATCCTCGGTGTTCTTCTCTTGTTTCTTCATTTCTGTTTTCTGCCCGTTTTTACTGCAGATTTCACACAAATTTTCATGTCTTGAAAAAATAGTTAAACATTTTTAAAATTCATGATTTTTGTTGGAGTTATACTTCAGACTGTTAGCTTTCATTTGCAACAAGAATCACTTGATTTGAGCAAGGGAAAGTTAGTCTTGCAGTCTTTTCAAGATATCTGCTCCAATCTGGCTGCAATCTGACCAGTTTTGAGAAAACTTAAATTCTGTATTTATTAAGAATTGTTCAAGGTCAGGACCTTTTGGAAAATTTATCTACACATCATAAGGAATGTTTTGATATAAAGATCAACCTTTTTGGTTGAGTATTTAAAGAGAAACACTATTTTCAAAATCAGCAACATTCTGTCCAGTTCTGTCCAGATTGACCATCTGAATCTTTTTATTTGTTTGAAGGATCAAATAGTCTTATTTTTGTCTGAATTTTAGACAGAGTCTTGTTAACTCATTAAAGTTCAATTCTGAAAAGTTTCATAATTTTTAAAGTTGTGTACAATTAGTTTTGAATTTTTCAAAAACGGGTTCTGAATCTGAGGTGGTCTCAGATTCTGTTTTCAAAGGGGTTTTTAACAAAGGGTTGAAGTGTAATTTCCGCTAACCACTATTCATCCTCCCTCTAGTGGTGTTTATTGCAGGTGCACGGTCCAACATACTGTGCCCAACTAGAAGGAGCAACCGTCTCCCAGGATACAACGGAGTCTGTTCAGATGAGCGGCACTGCAGCGTATGAACTCTACGAACCTGTAAGATGTCCTGAGCTTCTCGGATTATTTGGAATGCAAAGTGTATTCTGTTTGCAAGAGAATGAATATGCGAGAAAGAGATTGCAGAGAAAAGGAGAACTTTCGGATTGAGAGTGAATGACCATAGAGGTCAGCTAGGCCGCTATTAAGGAAATTATTAGGTCAGTCTGTTACAGTCAGTTCAAACTCAGTCGTAGGGTCAGATACCTGCTAGGCCTGGACCCTTGGATCAGAAAACCGCACCAGGTCTGTCCTCAGTTGTCAGATCAACTAACTGTTCAATCTGAGCCGCCAGATCATAACAAATTCAGGTCAGCTCGGCCGGTTAAAACTTAACAACTTTTCAAAATTTAACCTTAGCCTATCTTAACAACCTGGCGAGCTTGAACTCCAACAAACTTCACTCTAGCTGATAAGATCCGATCTGCTGCTACAAGACTCAGCCTGCAGTCTGCATCTTTCAGCCCGGCCTGTAGCCTAGTCTGCAACCTGAGTCCATCAGGTCCGCAGCTCACTCTGCTACCTGAGCCCATCAGGTACGGGCCGAGTTGAGCTGACTTTCTTCCTTACTTTGAGCATTAATTTCTCATTCACTAGGTATCGAAATCGAGTGATTCAAAAGCCTAAAATTATCGACTCGTCATGTAGATAATTAAGGACTCATTAGTTTCTATATAGCATTAATGAAACTAGTCATAATCTTTCTTTCCATTTTCTCCAACAATCTCCCATATGAATAGGAATTAATGCAAGTGTTTATGCAGACTCTACCGAGAAGTCAGACAAAAAATGTTGCATCACAAGAGGTAGCTTCTGGCCTTGAGCCTTTCTTAGTGAAATACTATCGGATCCACTCGGCTAATTAGTGACGTGATGTCTTGAACTAATAGGCCTTTAGTGTGACCCTAGAGAACGGTACTCACATAACATTTCCTTTAACACCTTTTTGGTTCTCATGATTGTGTTTGTTTTGGCCATGAATCGTCTGGTTTCATAAAATGTGTTACAGAACCTTGGCCTTACAAAATTCTCACAGAAGCGGTCACACTTCACACTTTCATAGATGTTTCCTATTAAGAATATTCTGCCATACCCCATTTGAAAATATCAATATATAGGAACCATTAAAAGCCTCAGCTTACCTTCATTCTTCAACAAACTGCACTTTTATTTAACAGAATAGGTAAGTGCTTACTGAACTCCATAACTCAGTTGTCCTATTAAACCAAGATTCTGGGATCTCTAGTTAACAAGGTTGGGTTACCGTTGCAAAGATTCATGCATTATAGGTTTTAATCCCGTTCTGTTTGTCAAAATTGACATATGATGGTTAGGCAAGACTTTAGTAAGCGGATCCGCAAAATTTTTCTTTGATTTTATATAATCAATGGAAATCACGTCATTAGAGATCAACTGATTAATGGTGTTGTGTCTTCGGCGCATGTGTCTAGACTACCATCATAGATACTGCTTTGAGCTCGTCCTGTAGCTGTCTGACTATCACAGTGTATGCAGATAGGAGCGATTGGCTTAGGCCAGCAGAGCACATCCTCCAAGAAATTCCAAAGCCATTTAGTTTCTTCCCTGACCTTATCAAAGCTATAAACTCTGCTTCCATAGTGGAACTAGCTATGCACGTTTGCTTTATGGATTTCCACGACACAGAACCTCCATCAATAGTGAATAAATATCCACTAGTGGACTTAGAATCTTTACTGTCAGATATCCAGCTGACATCACAATAGCCTTCCAACACTGCTGGATATCTCGAGTAGTGTAATCCAAGATTAATTGTATACTTCAAGTATCTCATCAGCTATTTAGAGCATTTCAATGATCATTACTAGGATTATTTGTAAACCTGTTCAATTAATTTACTGAGCATGCTAAGTCTGGCCTTGTACAGTTCGTTATGCACATCAGACTTTCGATTACTTGCGAGTACTCCAATTGAGCTACTGGCTCACCTCGGTTCTTTCTTAAGTGTATACTTAAGTGTAGTGGAGTTTTCACTGTTTTCACATCAAGCATGTTGAAACATTGTAGAACAGATTCAATATAGTGAGTTTGTAACAACACGAGTCCTTCGGTTATCTTAGAAACTTTAATTCCTAGAATAACGTTAGCAACTCCCGTATCCTTTATGTCAAAGTTCTTCGTCAACATCTTCTTTGTATTTTAGATGACGTCATGAGTATTGCCTATGAACAGCATGTCGTTTACATAGAGACATACTATCACATATGCAGTCTGTGTGTTCTTCATGTAGACGCACTTGTCAAACTCATTGATCTTGAAACCATTATCTAGAATAGCTTGATCAAATTTCAAATGCCACTGTTTAGGTGCTTGTTTAAGTTCGTACAACGACTTAATAAGTCTACATACTTTCGATTCTTGTCCTGGAACCACAAACCCTTTGGGGTCATTCCATATAAATTTCTTCATCCAACTCACCATTCAGAAAAGCAGTCTTTACATCTATCTGATGGATTTCCAGATTATAGACTGCAGCAATAGCAACTAGCAACCGTTATAGAGGTGATCCTAGTTACTGGTGAGTAGGTGTCAAAAAAATCAAAGCCTTCTTTCTATTGATAGCATGTAGCTAGTAATCTGGGCTTATACTTTTTGATAGACCCATCCTCTTTCATCTTCTTCTTGAAAATCCACTTGCACCCAAGTGGTTTACTTTCCGGTGGAATATCAATCAACTCTTAAGTGTGATTCTGAAGAATCGAGTCTATCTCACTGTTGATTGCTTCTTTCCAGAAAGGATCTCCCGGAGTTGGCATCGCCACGAAAAACTTCCTTGGCTCGTTTTAAGAATCGTTGGAAGTAATTCAAGTCAGACAAAATTGACTCATGTACAGCAGTGGCCGACCTACCGAGCTCAGGGTATGCTAGATACATAAGCTAAGTCAAGACAGTTCAGATAGCACAATTGAGTTTGCGTTCTGAACAGTCCTCCGACCTGCCAAACCTCAGCACAGTAGCACTTCAGAACATTAGTTTTGTGCTATTAGCCTTCCAGTCGAGCTGAACTTAAGTTAGATTGATCAGACAGATCAGATTAGTCCAGTCAGCGCAATTGTATTTGCGTTCTAGGCTAATGGCCGACTTGCCGACCTCGGTACCTCAGCACAATCACAATATTTGAGCTTTCAGCTGCTATATCTCAGCTTGACAGTGCTGTAGAACAACGAATGTTCTCAGCCAACAGCAGAGCTCAGCACGGCAATAATGTTCAACAACAATGCTGCACTATCCCACGATCAGCTGGGCTCAGCACAAATCAGAGTTCAGCTCGGTAATAACCTTCCACGGCTCAACTGAGCAGAGATCCGATGTGAGTCTACAACTCTGCCCTTAAGATGTATTGTTTCGGTATACTGTGTCCAACCAGAAGTAGCAACCGTCTCTCAAGATACAATGGAGTCAGTTCAGATGTGCGTCACTGTAGCGTATGAACTCTATAAACCTGTAAGATGTCCTGAGCTTCTCGGATTACTTGGAATGTAAAGTGTATTCTGTATGCAGGAGAATGAATATACGAGAAGGAGATTGCAGAGAAAAGGAAAAACTTTTTAATTGAGAGTGAATGACCACAGAGGTTAGCTAGGCCGCCATTTATAGGGAAATTCTGAGGTCAGTTTGTTACAGTAGTTCAAACACAGCCGTAGGATCAGATACTTGCTCAGCCTGAACCGTTGGATAATAAAACTGCACCAGGTCTGCCTTCAGCCGTCAGATCAACTAACTGTTCAATCTGAGCCGTCAGATCATAACAAATTCAGGTCAGCTCAACTAGCTGACTTTCTCGCTTACTTTGAGCATTAATTTCTCCTTCATCAGGTATCGGAATCGAGTAATTCAAAAGCCTAAAATTATCTGCTCGTCGCGTAAATAATTAAGGACTCATTAGTATCTATATATCATTAATGAAACTAATCATAATCTTAGCTCAAAGTACGTTGCTGACCACAGTTTGCAACTTGGTCTAATTTCAATTTCTTTCCATTTTCTCCAACATATAGATGCTATAATATGGTAAAGAATAAATCACTATAATGCACAGAATAAATCGAATAAACCAACCACTACACTAACTGCGAATAATCACTATATACTATAAAAGAAACCATTGTTCTAGGAAAAACTTCGCACTTACAAAGTTTGAATCCACTGCCTATTAATTTTTCGGCTATAACCTTTTAAGGTAGACTCATCTCCGAAAGCTTTTGTAGCCTAAGAAAGATAATAAAATAACAAAACCTATCGAATATGAAATGACGATGTTATTCGGCTCGGCTCTTCCCATCTTGGTGCATGTTCGGTTGATGGGGTTGACATTTTCCAGCCCTAACTTTCTAACCCACTTCCTTATTCTATGAGTAAAAAACAAGAGGTCTTTAAAGAAAAAAAATTAAACGCTAACTTTACACATGCCAAAACTGTTTTCACTACTAAAAACAGAAACCTTGAGTCCTAGACATCTAATATCAAAATCTAATCTAGTATGCATTTTGCTTTTACTAAAAATAGCTTCTCAATCCTTTTAAAAGACCAAAAAAAGATACGCGTGTTGTTTTATTTCTTTCTTTTTTTTGGGGGGGAGGGGGAAGATATGTTCTCCTTCAAAAGAAAAGAAAATTTTCTGTATCGATGAAATTATTATTATTATTATTATTATTATTATTATTATTATTATTATTATTATTATTATTATTATTATTATTATTATTATTATTATTATTATTATTATTATTATTATTATTATTATTATTATTATTATTATTATTATTATTATTATTATAGCAGCAGCTGCCCGGTTGGGATCAGAGTAGGTAAAAAATGAGGTAAAATATGAGGTCTCCAATCACAGATTGCCACATGTACAAAAGTGGAAGAAGTTTAAAATTTTTTTGTTTTTAAAAAATAGTTACTTGTACACGTGGCAGGATTGGAGGCCTCATATTTTGCCTCAATTATTGCCTCTTGTGATCTCAACCGGCAGCTGCCGCCCGATCAGTCTTGCTATGATACTGGGATTATATGGGCACAAGTAAAAGTAATAAATAACACAGATGGGTTTCCTGGTGGCCAAAACTCCAGGTGATTTACAGGTCTGGAATTTAGACCTCTTAAAAAGCCATTAAAAGATATATATGGTTGGTAATTTTGAGTCTAGCAAGAGAAGTCGTGGTGGCGCATAAAGGGGTGGAAATCCATGTAAAGAAAAGAAAAAGAAAAAGAAAAAGAAAAAGAAGGTAATAAATGTGTAATGTTTTGCTGGCAATGACACGCAGTTCACCCAATAAATAGAGCAGAAAAAGAGATACATTTAAAACCTTTAACATAATAAAAAGAAAGCTTTCAACGAGGTCAGTTAGGCCGTTAACCCCTTTATTGCCCCGCCAAAAGTGGTTATCTTATCAAATCATGTGTTGCCTCAATTAAATGTCAACCACTATTGAAAATGTAAACGGTAGAAACAAGATTGGCAAGAAAGTGTTTGACGAGTTATAGTTTTCTAGAAAAGAAAAGATAGTGCATAAAATGAAGAAGTAACAAATACAAAACCTTCTTTTTTGCTATAAATACATATCCTTTATATAATCCCGCAATCGAATTTTCAATTTGTCAGTCCAAAGTACTGATAAAGGAGGAAGGTTGCATTAGGTTGACGGTATTGTAAAACTCTATCACTAAATATGATTACAGATTAAACAAAAAATTACGATAATGTTAGGATGTTCCCCCTAAGTGTTACGACCCGAGATCCCGGGCTAGTGGAAATGATGAAAATAGAACGCAAACGCGATGTTGATGAAATTTCAGTGGAATTTTAAAATTCTATTTAGAATTAATAAAGACATCGACATTAAATATCGGGGTTAGAAACACACATAAAAATAACCTTAAGATAAGTTAACGGATATAACGAGACTGGATGAGACTAGACAATGACTGTATCGGACATACAAGGTATTCAAATAAATTAGTCGGTAACAACCTAAGTCATTAAATATAAATTAAACCAAATAAAAATACCCGATACGATAATTCTAATACACACTTTTATCACATTTTCTTCCACTCTATCCTACATGGCACCAAAGACAAACTTTCCTCCCCCATCCCTCCCCCATGACCGGCCCCTACCCCCTTACAAGTCACTATCCACTTTTTCTTACACACTTTTCTTACACCATTTCTTCACACCCATCACTTTCACTTTTGACCCATCACTTTCACTTTTCCTCCACCTCTTCACATGCCACAAAATAATAATGAATCTTCTTTCTTCCTCACATTCACGTCATATACACCACAAAAAGGAAGACAACTCTTTTTATTTTAACTATTGCCCCTCTCTCTTTTTTTTATAAAATTATAATACACCACTATCTATTCACTTTCTTACACCAAATAATTAACATTCTTTTTCCCTTCCCTCTTCAACTTTCGGCTGCAACCCAAGGGAGAGAAGCCATTTTATTCTCTACACACTACACACTCAATTTTTTACTTCACAAGACATCTTCCATCTCTTTTCTCCAAGAAAGCTCAAACCCCTAACTTTCTTATTCTCCATTTTCGGCCACACTTACAAGAAGCAAGAGAGGATTTCTTCTTCATCTCAAACCATATAACAACTCCTACATCAAGTTTTAAACAACACTCCATCAACTAAGAAAGATTCAAGAAGGTTGTAGCATGTAGAATCAAAAGCAAGTAAGGAGAAGGAGGAGAAGTGTGTTCTTCAAATCCAAGTGAAGGAATCACCATCTAAGAGTAAGAAAGTAAATCAAGGCAAGTATTCTTCCTAGATCCTACATGGTTTTTCAAATTCTAAGTATGTATGTTCATATCAAAGTTGGATCACCATGTAGTATGTTCAAGATTTCTTCAAAAGAAAGTATAGATCTATATTTGAGTGTAAAGTATATACATATATACACTATATACAC
>AP025051.1:14789137-14861888 GCA_036186865.1 Eustoma russellianum
TATATATATATATATACACGTTTTTTTTGTATATATATACAAACGATTTTATATATATATATGTATGTATAGATCTTTATATGTACATATACGGACCTATATGTATATATGTATATGTGTAATATATATATATATTTTAAAGAGAAGAAATGAATAAGTATTTGTGTATTACATATTATATAGTAAAAAGATTTTATAAGTATATATATATAGAGTACATATTTTCGGCCCTTAGGCCTTAGTAACAAAATGATTTTACCATATTTTATACAAGTGTATATATATGCATGTATGATGAATATGTTAAACTATGAAAATGAATAAGTTTTGGATATTACATAGTATATCACAAAATGACTTATATATGTATATATTATGTACATATATGTTCGGCCATTAGGCCTTAGTGACAAATATAATTACATCATATTTTTATAAGTATATATGTATATGATGAATATGTTAAGTTATGAAAGTAAGTTAGGTATGTTAATTGAAAATGAATAAGTTTTGGATATTGTATAATATAGCATAAAATGATTTATATATATATATATATCATGTATATATATTCGGCTTAGGCTTGGTGACAAAATGATTTTATTATATTTTTACACAAATACATATGTATATATGATGAATATGTTAAGTTATGAAATTAAGTTAAGTAGGTAAATTATGTATTAAGTTATGAAAAGTATGAAACATAAATAGGTCATATTTATGTATGTGTAAATATAAGACTATTAACTTTTACAATATATGTACATGATATGTTACATGTTATATATGTTAACATAGATAGGTTATGATAAATGTAAGTTATGAAATCTTAGATGAAATGTAAAGTACTTAGAAATTTTCATGATGCAGGCATTTAAGTTATGAATTATGATATGCATGTATGGAATAGATGCTACCAAATTATTGTGTGATGATAATAGAAAAAGGGCTGTTTTAGTATGATGGCCGAATGGTACCTATTTGTAGGTGAAAATGGTATTTTGTTTAAGTTGTGATATGTAGAAGGAAATTAAGTGAGTGATGTTACCAGTGGTAGTATGACAAGATACCCGTATTTGACCAAGTCTCACGTTGCATGAAAACAAGATTTGCAAAGTTATGTTGTCACATCTCATGTTTTTTAAAAGTTCATATGCATAGGAATAATAAACACGAGACGAATGATTCCGATGAGACACGATATGTTATGTTATGTCATGATCATGATTATGTTATGTTATGTTGAAGCGCTGTCCTGACATCGGGACCGGAGTGGTAGGTGTCAGGGGCCCATGTTTACGTTATGGTTGAGTGTAACACCGGGTCTGGGACACGGGATCTCAGTCGTAATGCGTCACCGTTAGCACATGTGCATATGATTCATGATGTTATGTCGCACATGTACTATATGGGGAATCATTCGGTATGTCGTGCGTTATTATTCTTATGGAAAGTGCTATAGCCAATGATGTAAATGTTATGTCTTCATGTTATGAATATGTCATGTTATGCAAGTTATGAAAATCATGTCATGATTATGAAAAGTCATGTTTACGAAAAGTCATTTTATGAAAAGTCATGTTTTATGCATCATGTCATGATCATGTCACCTTAGGGTTATGATTAAGAATTCTTTAAGTATATGATAGCACTACAGTGGACAATGTAGTGTTAAGCATGAGAATGTAGTACATGTAAGATATGCGAAGATGGTATAAGTTAGGGATTAGAAGTTAAGTATGGATGTAGTATGATGTTATGGACTAAGCATAATGAGATGCTATGAATGCTTTGAAATCTTCCTTATTTACCTGTTTTTACAGATATGTTATGGTACTTGTTGAAAAGGAGACGTGCTTATTAAACTCAAAATGTATGGTATTATGATTTGTTACCCCCGTCTCCCCATGTATGATCCACATGTCGTATCTGGTAAGACTACTTGCTGAGCGATTAAAAGTCGGTGGCTATCGCTCATACTTGCCTCATTTATAACTTTTCAGATAACAGGTATCAATATACAGGCTCGTTGAAGACATGCTAGATAGATCATTGATAACGAAGAGCATACTGAGAGATTATTTCGAAGGCATTAAGTTTCGGATTATGATGTATGATATATTATTTCAGTATTCTGTATATGATGATTGTACAGTTTATGATGTAGTACAGTGCATATCGATGAAGATTTGTTTATGTTATGTTGCTTCCGCTTATCGATTCATTATTCATGTCGACATGTACATGTATAATATCGACGCTTTGTACTCTATGGAGTAGAGTACGGCGGGTGCACTGAGCCGGAACCCTGGTTTCGGGCGGGGCGCTACACTAAGAAACACATTATATGCTCCGAATGCGGTGTCTTGCCAAGGGCCACTGCATGTGGGAGACTTGGATGCAGTGTCAAATAAGCAAGGGCTCATTCACATGGTCTGAGTACGGCGACAGTTGAGCTATGACCGTTGCATCTTCTTGAGAACTCAGATGCAGTGAAATATAAGCGAGAGTTATTAGGCAATAGGTTAGATACTAAAAAAGAAAATACTAGGTTAGGTAGGAGTATTAGACCAAAAATATGGAATGCTGAAACTCTAACGGAAAAGACAATGGAGATAGTAGGCACGATGATAAGGAGAAAAATAAATTTTTTCTTATGTTTGCAACAGACAAATTGGATATTCCATACGAAAATTGAGAAACATATGATTAGTTATAGATAAGAATGTATACAGTTAATTCATGTAGTTGATGTCATTTAGAGAGTATAATGTTTAAGTGAGAATTTTTGATACTTAGGCCAGAATCAGAGTTGAGATGATATGACATTTATGAAAGAGGGGTAGCCTAAAGGTGTATATCATGCATTGTGTACTAGAAGACACAAAAAGAGGGTATGATTTAGAATACGGCTCAAAGAAAACAAAACGATAGAGAAATGATTAATTTATATGGACGACCCATATAGTGAAAAAATGCTCAAAGTGATGTTGTTGTTGACATAGCTTTTATATTTTTGCACCATCAATTTCATTCTATTATTTATTATTGATCATTGATAAACAAAAAATGTGCGTATTTATATGTCATTCTTCAATGCAAAAGGTTTTAGTGTCCATTAATTCGATTTAAGTTTTGATTTCCTTTTAAACAAACGCCTTTTGTTTTAACTTAGGATATTACCTCGATAGCACAAAATGGCCTTCTAGTTTTCTCCACAATTTTTTTTGGGGTTCCTTCCCTTAGAAGGTTGAATTCCTCCTAGGGGTGTCAAACAGGTCGTGTATCGTGTTTCGTGTATCGTGTTTTTCGGGTTTCGTGTATCAAAGTGCTGTACCCATACCTTACCCGTTTGTTTCGCGTGTATAGATGTAGATACCCAAACCCGTACATGTCAGGTTTCGTGTCGTGTATCGGGTATACCCACGAACTTGACAAGTACAAATATTTCAATTCGTGTATAGCTCATTTCATATATTTTTAAGGTATTTTCAGGTTTCGTGTATTTTTCAGGTTTCGTGTACTTAAATGACTACTGATATGATGTATGAAACAACAATAAGTACACAACCAAAGGTTAAAGATTAAAATGAGTGAGGTCCTCTAAACTCAAATTACTTGACTACGCAATAATAGATTAAAGAAATGAGATTTGGAAATGGAGGAAGGGAGAAACCGAATAGGGTTACTTAATAGCACGGTAGTCTTTTTTTAATTTGAAAATTTATTTTTTATTTTGGTAATTATAAATTTTATTTAAAATATATTTTTTATATTTCGTGTATAAACGGGTATAAACGGGTACCCGCGGGTATACCCGGACACGACCCGCCGTTGGCGGGTATCTTTTAGGTCTTACCCGATTTGTACACGAAACCCATCAAGGTCATACCCATACCCGCAAAAATTCGTGTCAGGTTCGGGTCGTGTTTCGTGTCGTGTCTGAAATTGCCACCCCTAATTCCTCCCAATCTAACCACTTATGTTACTTTTCAAAAACGCGTTTTATTAAAGAACCTTTCATGACTTGCGCAATAGATTTATATGTGATCCAAATCTAAGATACAGATACGATTTAAAGTGTATTTTACTTTATACGTAGAGTTGAGCAGAAAATATAAATCAAATACACATTTTATTAAAGAATCTTTCGAAACTTGACTTACGCAATAGATTCATATGTGATCTAAATCTAAGACACATACACAATTTAAAGTTTCACACGGTAAACTGTCTAAGTAGTATTTTCGCACACTTATAGTTTTTTATTGTGGTGTGCCTCTGCAGGCAGTGGTGTTTTTGTTCTCATATAATCTTCGTCACTATGGTAAACATTATTTCTTCATGAATATACTATATCTTTTCCTTTAAAAAAATTGAACTGAAGAGCTATTTTTTTTTGACGAAATCATAGGTGTGAATTTGTAGATGAGATCAATCGTTCCCAATAATTTTGCTCACGCTGTTACATATTATAAGCAGCTATAGCTGTTTATAAGGTTTTTTTATACTAAAAGAAAAGAGTCTCACTGTAATCAAACTCTATATCTTTTGGGATAGAGATATTGTTTGTCTACCATTTACCTTCCCCAGACCCTAGCGATAACTTTTGCTGTCATCGGGAAATACTGGGTTAATATATACTAAAAGAAAAAGAGTTAGCTGTTTATGTAGAGCACGAGCATTATAGTGAATTTGTGATCTAAGTTGGATCGAATTCCTAACGCAGGCTTCAGGATAATTGGAAAAAACAAAAGGCAATTCGGTGCAATAAAGCTCTACCCACCGGCCTACCTAATCGTAGAACTAAGCAAATACACGTGTGACTATCCATAGTATTTCAGTGCAAATCTATTTATTTGGTCCGTCTAGTAAGTCTAGTATTTTTTTCCTTAGGTCATTTAAAATAGTATTCTTTTCCACAATACACTTTTGATTATGTTTGATTCCAAAATGGAACTCATAAATAAAAAATAAAGGCAATATTTTTAATTTTAAGTGAGTAAAAGAGTAATGATAAAACTGTTCATTCGTAATTAGTTGTAAATTGTAATGATAAAACTGTTCATTTAAATACTGCCTAGTTTGAGTGTGAACATATAGACTATTTATGGTGGAGTAAAACTAGGACATACATCATGATGGTTACACATTAATTAATAACATATGTAAACAGAAAGAGAAAAAAAAGAATATCATATCATGACGGTGGTTATGCTTAAAAGAAAAGGTTCACACTCATTTATCTATTTCTTATAGATTATCTAATATCGTCACTTATATTCTAAGATTATTTTCGTAATCATCGTATCAAATCTGTCTTAGCCATGTACATAGCATCTTTCATCATATACGAACGGTACGCAAGGCACACCGACTGAATTCCCCATATAGTACTATGTACCAACCATGAATGCCAATGTTCCGACCATGGTGTTACATCATATGTACGTAGATGTAACGGTGCCGCATTTTGACGGAGATCCTGAGTCCCGAGACGGTGTTACACTCGACCAAAAACGTAAGGGTGGATGTCATATGGAAGGCTTAGATACCTTGCCCCAGACAAGGTGTTACACTCGGCCCACAGACGAACATCTCTATGCCAAATGACACCAACCTCTCACCTAAGTTCCAGTAAGAGGTGCATCATAACAGCTGTCCCTAACATCCATCCTCACTATTACACCTGACGTCAGACCGGCCTCCAATCATAAAATGTAAGCTATAGGAACAGTGTAACATATCGTAAACTGTCTCGGTTGAAATTAGTCAACGCATGGTATAGTTCGTTAAAATCCTTTTAGAACTTTTCACGTAATAAAATCATCGCTGTCAAATATGCTATATAAAATTCCTTTAAACATTTTGTGAGATAAAACATTTCATAAATTCATGTCGTATGATAAAACATTTCGTTTCAAAACTTGCTTTGTCGTATGCATGTAAGAATGCTCGGTATCAGACTGATTTCATGCCTTTATAATTCCAGCACTTAGGTCTAATGTTTGGCTCATTTATCATATCATATTCTTAGATGAAATTCTCATTTTCCTTTTTTAGGGTGCTCTCGGTTTTTACCTTCAAAATCAGCCCACTTTTGGGCTTTAATTGCTAAAGTCTTGTCCTGAATAATCATTTTCATGTTTTATTTTGAGGCCCTTCTTAAAACAGCCCACTTTCATATCTTTTAAAATGTAGAAATTACTATTTTGTCCTTTTTAGTGTCTTCGGTTAAAATGACTAAAACAGCCCCACTTTTTAGCTTATTACTTCTTCATTTCTCTTAATTTTCCATCATTTAATTAGTCTTACATATAATATATATGTCATACCCGTTTCTACACACACACATATAAATATAAATATAAATATATATATATATATATATTTATCGATTAAATATATATATATATATATATATATATATATATATATATATATTTATATGTACATGTACTCAAATAACCATTACAAAATATGACCATAGCACATCAACATGACTACTTGGTCGAATGTACCATTATACTTACACACATGATTTTCCAATTTGTTCATTACCGCTTACATGCAAGATTCACACACATCATTCATTAATCAGTTTACATATGTCCTACACATAGTTTCCATAAATATGTCTCATTTTGCATAAGAACAACTTTGTTGATACTTAATTATGTGCATAGGCCAAGGGGTGTGTGTATACAACACTTAGTACATTATGTAACATATTCCATATACATATATCAATGTAAACAAATAAACACTACAATGGTACACATAATTTTCTATTTGGCCGACTGGCCTATGTGAGTTCATCTCATGATTTCTCATGGTTTTGTACTTCCTCTTACATGCAAACTATGGTGGTGTGAAACGTCATATAATATATATGTTTTAGACACTTTACTTCATGATCGTACATAATTAACATGCAAACACCTTTTCTTCATATCTATAGTGAAAACATCATTTGAATCTATGCATGCATGATACATAAACAACAACATTATCCCATTGCCTTAGAGGCTCCAACATATAGCGGGGTACGAGATGGTTGGATTTGCGCAGCTATACCCATGTGTAAGAAACACACAGAGGTTGTTCCCGATGACCCATAATGATGCGTCAAGCTGTGTCGATCAACTCCTACTTCACAACATAAGAAGTGCAGCCAATTTAGTGGTCATTTGAATCTATGCATGCATGATCCAAGGTTAAATCTGAACGTAAAAGACCTCATTTTTAAACATGCATGAAGAAGCTAAAGAGAATACTTGTCTTTTTTTTGGAAATTATACCTAAGATGGAAAAGATTCCTTTTCTTCCCTCTTTATGAATCTCTCGACCTATAAGCCCAGTAAATTGGAAGAATGTTAGGTTTTATTTGGGAGAATGAGGGCTAAGAAAATTTCAAGACAAATTCTTAAGTAGAGTTAACTTTGAAAATCCTTGGGTTCAACCTAAAATAATCAAATCTTCCTCCCCTATTCCTGGTTGGATCCCACGGTTCTTGAAGCAAAATGAAGGGGAATGTTGAATAATTGGAAAGATCATGAAAGAGGAAGAGCATTTTTAAATCCTTAAAGAAGATCTCACCTTTGGTTTTGGTTGAATGTTTCTTGGGCTTGCATGTCTTCCTTCACCTAGGCTTGGAAAATCTCATCCTCTTCTTCCTATATATCCCCATGGGTTTGTGGTTTGGAGGAGGAATGAAAGTATTGATGAGGGAGAAGATTAAGGCTTAAGGTGTCCTTGGGAAGATGGAGTAGAACTCTCTTGAATTGAGATGAAGTTGTCTTCCTCCTTGAGCCTTAGGATGCCTCGGTTAAGTGATAGCAAGGGGGAAAATAAGGAGAATGGAGTAGAGGAGAAGCTTAGAAGGAATAAAATGAAAGTTGTATAGTGAAATGGCTTGTCGGTTTGCTAGCACTTCTTACTTTCTAACTCACAGTTGGAAGACTCCAAGAGGAAGAGAGAATTTTGCTTTAGAAGAAAGAGAGAGGTTACAGAGAGAGAAGGAGGAATTTGGTTGGAAAGAATTATTGAAATGAGGGGTGAAGTGAAATTGGAAGGAGTCTTGCTCCCCTTTTAGTGGTGTAGCCGTGACTTAAAGAGGGAGAGGGGGAGTGAAAAATTCCATCATGATGCTTGAAGTTGGAAAGAGGAAAGGTGGTGGTGTAAGACATGCATGATGAAGTATTGGTTGAGAAAATAATTTGACATAAAGGGTGAACATGTAAGGTGTAAGAAAACTTGTCTTGCATCCTTGCATGTTGTATGAATAATTATAGTTTAGAAATTGGAAGAAAAGAAAGAAAATAATCGGCGTGTAAGGATTGCATGTAGCTTGATTGGATTGGAATGGATTGTGTAAGAAGGACTAATAATAATCAAGGAAAGAATAAAAATAACCCTCCACTATGCATGGTAGAGGGCGGTCAAGGTTGGAGTAGAAGAAGAAATTGGTAGTGTGTGACAAGTGTAGAAATTTTAGCTAAATGGAGCCTTTTTGGATTAATATAAATAGTGGAACACTTGTTATTTTTACAATGATGTTGTAAATTCATATAAGTGGGGAAAAAAATAACCTCCCACTCACACTAGTTATGGACGGTCAATGGGGGTATTGGGATAGGCGGGAGCCTCTAAGGCAATAGGTGTCCTTGTTTGTAATTTACTCTTTATATTTGTTTAAAGGTGAAAGAAAATTGGTGTCTTACTTGCATCCCTATTTAATTAAATCAGTTAAGTCACTTGGTTACCTAAAGGTTTTTAATTATTTGTTTTAGTTGTTAGCAAAATTTTATCTATACCTCTTAGTGCGGTACAACGATCACACCCTATTTCCATCGTAATTTCCTTTGTTCTTATTCACTTGCGGTGCAGGGTGCGGGTCGTAATATTCCTCCTCTCTTACAGAAATTTTCGTCCTCGATACTTGTAAGTTCAGTCGTAATCAACAACTTAATTTTACTCTACCGATTTCACCCTTATCACATGTCTCGAACATCGTCCAATGTACTAATTTGGCGTTCATACATGCTTTTCTAGAATCACATCCTACGTGGCCCTATTTTGGAATTTGAATATTTGGTTATCGAGGTATTCACCCTATTTTTGAGAGTCTTCTAAAATTATTTACCTAGGGCATTCTAACTTCCACGCTTCCGCTGTGCTACACTGATCCACCATGTTTCTTTACTTGGCTACTTCGATCGCCAATCCTAACTCCTCTAAATCTCACATGTATAGCAATCACTATCAGTTCATGTTTAGTTTATCTCAATTCAAGCCTATTCGGTTCGAGTCCCGCAATTCAATATTTTTAGAAATCAACATTGAATCAGAGATTCATAATAATTTTTCATTTAGGTATCTTTACTACTGTGATGTGCACTTATCGTTATCAATCAATATCTCTAATACATCTAATATCTTCAGCTTACCTAGATAACCCTAAATTCAACACCTTAACCGTATCTATAAACTCCTTTGTACAGTATTCTTCACTAACTTCATTGATCCTAATGCTAATAAACCATTTCTTAGAATTCATCATCCTATAAAAAATAAACCATTTCTTAGTATCTAAGATCCTTGCTTAATCAGAATCAAGTTTCTCATGCTTCCTTAAAACTTAGGGATAGGGTCCTTGTTCATTTCACTAATACCTAATTCTGTACTGCTGCTGTAGTTATAAATATTTTTGCAGTATCTTTCTTAATCTATCGTTTCTTGATTAGGGTTGTCTAAAATGTTTTTTATCTTATTATAATCCAGGGGATCAATTTCCATGGTCATAATGACATCTGAAGTTTTGGACTAGGGTTAGTCACTCAATCTTTATGGAGCAGTTCTAGTTGTTCAGGTTAAGAGGGTAGTCATCATTTGACCAAGTGAAGGCAAGGTTATTTGTTCGTTGTCAGTAAACCATTCTAGTAAGCTTTATCTAAGGCTGTAACTCTTAGTCCAATATCGTCACTTATATTCTATGATCATCACTTAGACTATAAAATCATAACTTAGATCACATGTCGATGTTTACTTTATATTGTCTGCTGTAGACCTAGAGCTAAGGCTCTGATACCACTTGTAGCGCCCTGTCCGGGACTAGAGTCTCGGCATGGTGCACCCATCGTACTCTACTATGAGAAGTTCAAGGCGTTGATAACATGTATATGCACGTCGTCATAAACATGTATCGAAAGCATAGGAGCATCATAAAATATGCAAAGCATAATCGACATGCATCATACAAAATAACTAAATCCGAATACATCTGAAATATCATCAGTACAAAGTTCACGATACAAATCTGAAACAACATAAATCAAAAACTACATAATCTGGGCCCACAAGCTCCTCACTGGTAACCTACCATCGAGTCATCCTCCGCAGTGTCTAAAACTAACTTTTGAGCCTCTACAATATGGTAAAAAGAGGGGTGAACGATAACAAATCACTCAGTAAGTATTTCTGTCTAGGTTCGTCATGTGGATCGTGCATCGGAGACGGGTTATTAAAAAAATACAAAAATAATAACATAACGCGTCTCTATTTCGTATATACAGTGACAAATAAGACAAGTAACATCAATATCATTTAAACATGTAAAGTGCAGAAAAGTAGAGTCAATGAATAAATTATTTCACTTTCTTATTTCCTTTCTTCTTAGGTAGCTATTAAGCTTTTAACTTATGGTATGTCAAATCCCTTTTGGCTATGTCTATGTCACAAATCATACATATCCAGTCATCATATGTTCACTGATGGTCTAAGCATATACCTAGTAGGGTAACTAGGGTAATATGATATGCTCGTACGAAGGAATGTCATGCATCATCTTTCAGAAACTTTTAAAACATAATCATTTTCGTAATCATCGTATCAAATCTGTCTTAGTCATGTACATAGCATCATTCATCATATATGAACGATACACAAGGCACACCGACTGAATTCCCCATACAGTACTATGTACCAACCATGAATGCCAATGTTCCAACCATGGTGTTACATCATGTGTACGTAGATCTAACGGTGCCGCATTTTAGTAGAGATCCTGGGTCCCGACACAGTGTTACACTCGGCCAAAACATAAGGGTAGATGTCATCTGGAAGGCGGAGATCCCTTGCCCCAGACAAGGTGTTACACTCGGCCCACAGACGAACATCTCTATGCCAAATGACACCAACCTCTCTCCTAGGTTCCAGTGTCAAGAGGTGCATCATAACAGATGTCCCTGACATCCATCCTCACTACTACACCTGACGTCTGGCCAGCCTCCAATCATAAATGTATGTTATAGGAACAACGTAACATATCGTAAACTTCTCATTTGGAATCATTCAGCACATGGTATGGTTCGTTAAAATCTTTTTACAACTTTTCACGTGATAAAATCATCGCTGTCAAATATGCTGCGTAAAATTCCTTTAAACATTTCGTGAGATAAAACATTTCATAAAATCATGTCGTATGATAAAACATTTCGTTTCAAAACTTGCTTTGTCGTATGCATGTAAGAATGCTCCATATCGGGCTGATTTCATGCCTCTATAATTCCGGCACTTAAGTCTAATGTTTGGCTTGTTTATCATATCATATTCCTAGGCAAAATTCTCATTTTGCCCTTTTAGGGTGCTCTTGGTTTTACCTTCAAAATCAGCCTATTTTTGGGCTTTACTTGCAAAAGTCTTGTCCTAAATGATCCTTTTCACGTTTTATTTTGGGGCCCTTCTTAAAACTGCCCGCTTTCATATCTTTTAAAATGTAGAAATTACCACTTTGCCCCTTTTAGTGTCCTCAGTTAAAATGACTAAAACAGCCCCACTTTTTAGTTTGCTACTTCTTCATTTCTCTTAATTTTCCATCCTTTAATTAGTCTTACATATAGTATATATTATACACGTTTTTACATACATATACATACATACATATACATATATATATATATATATATATATATATATATATGGTGGAAATTTTATCATTCACAAACGTTGTGGGCTGTTTATACACGCGCAAGTATGGTAATCATGCTACAATATATTCGCATATTTATGATTTATCTACTTGGAAGCGCATTTGTCGCATTCACGATTATATGATATCTCACGTGTAAAATTCTCCGGATGGATTATATTGAATAGCTGATTCTAACGGCCAGTTTTCTTTAAACTCGGCATATGAATTGCTGGTTTCCGATGCCACACATTTGGATTAGACCTGTTTCATTTGAGGGTCACGATGTCCGCCTGCATGCAGTATATTTATTTGGAAGCTTTGGATGAAATCTTTGTCAAGTCTGATAATATGCATACATGGCAGGCTATTTATCCTACACAATGTGTCTTTTGCCGTGTTCACTCAGATTCTAGAGATCATACTTTCCTCCATTGCTCATTGATCAACCCATTATGGCAAGAAATTTCTATTATGTTCTCAGGGCCAATGCTTGGAAATATGACAATTTTAAATTATCTTGTGCATTGGTGGCGCACATCTTCACACAGCCATATGCTCGGCCAACTATGGGCAGTTGTCCCTTCTCTAGTTGCATGGGTTATTTGGAAAGAATATACAAGTATTCGCTTTGGGGAGGATAGTTTCTCTTACAGGAAATTATTTAATCAAGTACTCGAACATATATACACATGGTGTGCTTCAACACAAGGGAGCAAGTTTTCTCAGACCATACCCCATCTGGTAGCCCGTTTATTCTCTCAATCCTTACATTTACGTCGTCATAAAATTGTACGTTGGGAGTTGCCACCTACAAGAAAATTAAAACTTAATGTGGATGCAGCAGTAGGTCGAAACACCGCGGCAGCAGGAGCGGTGTTGCGCAATCACCAGGGACAATTGGTCTCTGCTATTTGCTTTATCTTGCCACCTTCAACTCCACTGAGGGCGGAATTAATGGCTTTGACATATGCATTAATATATTATGCAGCGCAACATGATCAGTTGATGATTGAGACAGATTGTCGTGTTTTGCTACAATACTTTTCTTCTCCGGGACAATTCACGGGTACTCTAGCTGCAGACTTACATCGGACAATACACTTCCTGCAGCTTAATGATTCTACGCTCTCTTACTGCCCTAGAGAATCAAATACCGCCGCGCATACTTTTTCAAGATATGGCTATCATTCGGATGGACTGACAATATATTCGTCGATGCACGCTCTTCCAAGTGAAGTGCGGGGCGCCATCATCTTGGATGTGTCAGTACCAAACATCCGATTCTAGTGATACAAGTCTTCTAATGGATTGGCGTACATATTCATCGGGTGCCTGGCCATTTTTTGGCATGGGCAACGTTGGTATGATTTTGTGACCTTTTCTCTATTCTATCTTCAACTACCTCATTGTGTTTGCTTAACAAATTTTTATCTCAAATGTTTGCTTGAAATCCTTTGGCATATGGTGCTGAGTTCATCTGGAGCCATCTCTTGCTTTGGGAGACAAAGGAGCTGTCTGTTACTCTGCTGCATGCTTCCACTGTACAACAATATCATAGACAACTGACTTTGGAGACCTACGATGCCTTGCTGGATTATATTGCTGTTGCCCGTGTTCTCCCTGAACGCAGGAAACATGGGTATGTTAGCTATAATACGGATATTTTCATTATACTGATGCTATACTTTACTAATTGTTTGCGTATTGTGTCTCTTGCAACTTCTGAGGGCCACCATGATGTGCTGCAAGCAGACGACATCAACCTGTTTTCATCAACGGCTTCGACAACTTATGCTACTTCTAGAAGCCATGTTTATATTTCATCATCTACCTTTGGTTCCCTTTGTAATTCTATTGCCAATACAATCCAATTATATAAATATGTACGCTTTTTCCTTCACCAGGGTTTTATCCACAAGGGTGGTTTTACCTGGCAAGGTTTTAATGCGGCATATCGTACATGATTGGAGATTGGCCATCCTTAGCTCGCTTCACCATCTTTTTACATACGATACATTTGTTGTAATATGGTTTTCCTCCGCCACAAGTGAGGCTAAATTCTAATAATAATTGCATGACCTTATTTAAAAAAACATTCCAAAATATCACCATAGCACATCAATATGGCTATTTGGACGAATGTAACATCATACTTACACACATGATTTTCCAATTTGTTCATTACCTCTTACATGAAAGATTGCAAATATATCATTCATTAACCAGCTTACATGTTATGTCCTACACATAGTTTCCATACATGTGCCACATTTTGCATTAAAACAACTTTGTTGATACTTAGCTATGTGCATAGGCCGAGGGGTATATGTCTATACAACACTTAATACATTATGTAAACATATTCCATATACATATATCAATGTAAACAAATAAACACTATAAGGATACACATAATTTTCCATTTGGCCGGATGGCCTATGTGAGTTCATCTCATGATTTCTCATGGTTTTGTACTTCCTCTTACATGCAAACTATGGTGGTGTGAAACGGCATATAATATATATATTTTAGACACTTTAATTCATGATCACACATAATTAACATGCAAACACCTTTTCTTCATATCTATAGTGAAAACATCATTTGAATCTACGCATGCATGATGCAAGGTTAGATATGAACATAAAAGACTCATTTTTAGACATGCATGAAGAAGCTAAGGAGAATACTTGTATTTTCTTTGAAATTTATACCAAGGATGGAAAAGATTCTCTCTTTTTCTCTCTTTGATGAATCTCTCGGCCTATATGCCAAGTAAATGGGAAGAATGTTAATTTTTTGGGTAGAATGATGGCTACGAAAATTCCAAGACAAATTCTTAAATTTTAAAATCCTTGGATTCAACCTAAAATAATCAAATCTTCCTACACTATTCCTTGCTGAAGCCCACGGTTCTTGAAGCAAAAGGATGGGGAATGTTGAATAATTGGAAAGACCTTGAAAGAGGAAGAGTATTTATAAATCCTTAAGGAATATCTCACCTTTGGTTTTGGTTGAATGTTTCTTGGGCTTGCATGTCATTCTCTTCACCTAAGCTTGTAAAATCTCATCCTCTTCTTACTATGTACCCTCAAGGTTTTGTGGTTTGATGAGTGAGAAGATGAAGGTATTGATGAGGGAGAAAATGAAAGTTTAAGGTGTTCTTTGGAAGATGGAGTAGAACTCTCTTGAATTGAGATGAAGTTGTCTTCCTCCTTGAGCCTTAGGAGGTCTCGGTTGGGTGATAGCAAGGTGGAAAAGAAGGAGAATGGAGTAGAGGAGAAGTTTGAAGGAATAAAATGAAAGTTGTGTAGTGAAATGGCTTGTCGTTTTGCTAGGAAAATGGAAGAAGTTACAAAATTCTTCTTTTCTAACTCACAGTGGGAAGAACCGAAGAAGTTATAAAATTCTTCTTTTCTAACTCACGGTGGGAAGACCGGAAGAGGAAGAGAGAATTTTGCTTTAGAAGAAAAAGAGAGGTTAGAGAGAGATAAGGAGGAATTTGGTTGGGAAGAATTATTGAAATAAGGGGTGAAGTGAAATTAGAAGGAGTCTTGCTCCCCTTTTGGTGGTGTAGCCATGACTTAAGAGGGAGTGGGAGAGTGAAAAATTCCATCATGATGCTTGAAGTTGGAAAGAGGAAAAGGTGGTGTAAGACATGCATGATGAAGTATTGGTTGGGAAAATAATTTGGCATAAAGGGTGAACATGTGAGATGTAAGAAAACTTGTCTTGCATTCTTGCATGTTGTAGGAATAATTATAGTTTAGAAGTTGGAAGAAAAGAAAGAAAATGATGGGTGTGTAAGGATTGCATGTAGCTTGATTGGCTTGGAATGGATTGTGTAAGAAGGACTAATAATAGTTAAGGAAAGAGTAAAAACAACCTTCCACTATGCATGGTAGAGGTGGTCAAGGTTGGAGTGGAAGAAGAAATCGGTAGTGTGTGACAAGTGTAGAAATTTTAGCTAAATGGATGCTTGTTGGATTAAAATAAATAAAGTGGAACACTTGTTATTTTTACAATGAATCCATATAAGTGGGGAAAACAAGATAACCTCACACTCACACTAGGTGTGGACGGTCAATGGGGGCATTGGGGTAGGAATGGACAATTTTGACCCCTAATATTTCGTATGTCTTAATTTACCCTTTATATTTGTTTTAAAGTGAAAGAAAATTGGTGTCTTACTTGCATCCCTATTTAATTAAATCATAGCCACTTGGTTACCTAAAGGTTTCTAATTATTTGTTTTGTTGTTAGCAAAATTTTATCTATACCTCTTAGTGCGGTACAACGATCACACCCTAATTCCATTGTAATTTCTTTTGTTCTCGTTTACTAACGCTGCGGGTCGTGACACATAGATTGCATCATTTTACAATATGTGCATCATTATGACATTATTACAGTATGGATAGTATGGATATCTATGCATGCTATGTTGCAAAAATTCATTGGATTTGGATATGGCAACTTGCATCTGCGTGGTTTGCAAAATCATGATACCCACCGTGGATGGGATATGGATATGGACCGGCATCTGGCTGGATATGGATATGGACTTGTCACTGACCAGATATAGATTTGGACTGGCCTCTGCTGGATATGGACTAGTCACCGACCAGAAATGGACATTGACATGCATCGTATTTTTATAAATTTGCATCACTTGCATCATCATGGATCATGAAAAGCATATGGACACGGATATGGAATTTACATAGATATGGACTAGAGACTTTATTTATGGATTATGGACTTTTCTTTTCATGGATTATGGACATGGACTATGGATATGATTATAGACACGGAATATGGATATCATGTGAACATGGAATAATTATAGATATGGATTTTCACTATTTTCATGGATACAAACTTTTTGTTATGGATATGGATTTTCACTATGTTCATGTACATGGATTTTAATTTACGGTTATGGATTTCCATTATTTTATGGACATGGACTACTACATACTATATTTTTTGGATATGGACTTTCATAGATTATTTTATGAACTGGAATATATGTATATAGACCTAGATTTACACAAATCATATAAAAACTTAGGATATGGATTTATCATTAAAAAATAAATGGACATAGAATGACAAGGAATATCTAATGGACATGAAATAAATTATCATGAAGGTTTCTATATAATAGATATAGATTATTATGAAAATGCATGGACTTGGTTTTGGAACAAATTAGCAAATTAATTGAATTATCATACAATTGGACTTGTAAGTTATTGGGTAACTGGACCTACGGTTAATGAAGGATTTCAATTTTATTTGTAAAATAGAGACGTAAAGGTAAGTGTTTATAATGTATTTATATTTTTGAACCCCGTCTCTGTGTGTATGATCCCATGGTGGATCTAAGGGGGTATACTTGCGGGGGATTTATATTATCGCTC
This sequence comes from Eustoma russellianum, assembly GCA_036186865.1. Taxonomy (NCBI): domain Eukaryota; kingdom Viridiplantae; phylum Streptophyta; class Magnoliopsida; order Gentianales; family Gentianaceae; genus Eustoma; species Eustoma russellianum. The sequence goes on from AP025051.1 coordinate 14,806,538, forward strand.
ACACTAGTTGTTTTAAATACATTGCAATTAACAGGGTTCCGGCATATGACTGCGAGTCTATGGAAGATGGGTCGAGAGTAGACTACATCTGATGAGACCAGTAGATTCACAGATATCTTCTGGACTTGTGATTATATCAGCCATGTATTTACGTTCTTTTGTATTGTTGAAATTTTACTTGTATGGATTTAGTTATGACGAAATGTATGCATGTTGACTATACTTTGTTTATTTTAATATTTCTTCCGCTATTTCGATTTATGTTTATGTCGGCATGCATATATATGGCATCGATGCCTTGTACTTCTCTTAGTAGAGTACAACGGATGCACCGTTTCGAGTCCAAAATTTTCACGGGTCTATAGTGGGGCACTACGGGTGGTATCAAAGCCCAAGGCTCTAGATCCACAACAGAAACATAAAACAAAAAACGACATGGGTACTTAAGCAATAATCTTGGAGATTAAGTGATGATCCTAGATATAAGGAAAGATCATAGACAAGGAGTGACAACCCTAGACTACGCCCAACTGAAGCATTTTAGAAATGAACGGCTAAAAAGAGGATAGCTGTGACACGTGTTAGGGAAGGATTAACTGGAACTACAATAAGTGATTGATTACCATTTAAGACTTGCGTTTTGAGGACGAAACTTTTTGTAAGGGATGAATGATACGACTCGCATCCCCGCACCCTTTGGAAGAGAAAATCAAGGAATATTATGAAATAGGGCGTCCTAAGGGGAAAGCGATTAAAACGTTGTCCGTGTCATGCGGTATAAGAAAGAACATATGGTACACGTTAAATAAATAAGGTAAATTTTGTTGATAAAAAGGGTTTGAGTGATTTACAAATGCATGATTTAAATGCTACATGCTTATGAAATGCATGAATAAATTATTATTTAATACGCTTATGTGATAAACGTGCTTTACATGCTTATATATATTATTGTCCTACTAACGAGCCATGAAGCATTAAAGCTTACATCATATGGCAAACATTTCTTGTCTTTATACTGTTTTCAGGTGCCACGATTAATAAACCAAACTAGTTCATCTTAAGGAGATGAACTAACTAGTTCATTAAATGAAGACATATTCGGGATATATTTGGAGAGAGCTATATGGCAACAAATTTGAAATGGAAAGTCTCCTCATCCCATTCATTTACACGCCATTTTCATATATAATATATATATCCATATTTTTTTAAAAGGCACTATATACTTATATTTCGACGTATCACCGACACGTCACATATATTATAAACGTACGTCAACGTCACACCACTATATACACCTCATATTTATGAGTATATTCAGATCTTATATCATATGTTATAAGACATGGTGACGTCAAAACTATAACGACATATCATATGGTCATAAACCGAAAATTGTCGTATCGGATGACTACCGAAACTTCACCGACATGTCACGTACTTTCCATATAAAGATGACCAGCCTATATACATCAAAATTATTCAAAAATTTCGTGATCAATATGTTAGAATCAGCCATAAAGTCATACCATTTTGGCACACACAAATCACCCACAATTAAGCCTAGGTTTTTGGAGAATTCAAACTCATTTCAAATTTGACACGGGACGTTTTATACTCAGAATTGGTGCTGAATATACACCTAATTTTATGTATATTATGTGTCACATAATATATATTATATGTGTAAGAAGTTTGAAATTAATCGGAGAAAAATCGCATAATCGACGAAAATCGAAAATTTGGTTTTGTACGAACTTACACACATGGAACGTTTTTGGCATAGATGTAACATGTATCTAGACAATTTTCACACATTCAAGACATGTTAAAGTGTTCTAGAAAATTCAAAATAAGACTGATTATAATTTAGCATATATGTGTGATTATAATGCATTATTTTACAAAGCTTACCAAAAAAAATTTCAGCACATGCAGCCTCCTATTACACGGCATTTTCAGCATTCTTGGAGCCTAGGTGGAGCTTGGCATTTCAGTTGGTGGAGGACATGCCACACAAGATTGGTGACATTGAAGAGGGCAACACATATGGAAAGAAATCAAAAGAAAAACACATGCTGAAATTTCCACACATGTTTGGATGGTGGCCGATTTCGTCATGATTGTTGGCTTCAATTGTCTTCCAAAATTGAAAGGGATTAAATTGCGATTATATGGTAATTATTGAACTTGATTTTGAGCACATGTCTCAGATTTTTTTAAAAATTTACAGCTCATTTAAAGGGTGCCAAAGTGGACTAATGATGGTCAATCAACAAGTGACAACTAGGCAAAGACAAGTCATCCCTCCAATCATATTGCACCAAGTAAGTAAGGTTGTGTCATCTTTTACATAAGGAAATCTTCCAAGGACATTCAAGATGATTCTGAAGGAGGAAGAGCAACCCTAGGGAGCGGCCACATTGCTATGAAAAAAAGAAGATGGTGCAAGACAAGGCTAAGCAACAATTGATATTCTTACAAGTGCAAAAAGCAAGACTACTCTCTTCTTCTTCCTTTCTTTCTCTTCTTCTTAGCATCAAGCCCATCATTCATATATTCCACATATTATATAGGCTTTGATTATACCACTTACACTCATTCATTTCTTGAAAAAGGTTGATCAAAGTGTGACCAAACCTTCATTCGATCGGTGTTGATGTTCATGATTGGTTTGTTTGATTGTTTGATTGTAAAAGGATGGAGTTGCTGTTTAACTCCAATAACCCTTTTGGTAAGGTGTTTTTGTGTTTAGTGAAAACCAAGGAAGGTGTCCTCGAAGACTGGAGTATGTTGTTTTAACTAATCCAGTATAAAATTCTCGGTGTTCTTACTTTTCAGCACTTTTACTTTCAATTCCTATTTTCTGAATCGTTCTCATTGCAATGGTAAAAATAGCAAACGATTTTCAAAAATCACAAACTTTTGCAGAAACACAGCAGCAAGTCCTAGATTTCATTTGGCACAAGTTTTACCTTATTCGGATAAGTATAAGTCAGTCAAACATTAATAGTTCTGAGAATAGTGCAATCTAATTCTCAGATTTGCAAAGGTTGAGAACATCAACGTGTTTGACATAGTTACCAAGGGAATTTTCAAAAATTGTTTCAAAAAATTAAAACACACATCGTGAGGGTCACACCATAAAATTTTTAAGTCATTTAAAGTTCCCAATAAATAAGAATAAATTTTTCATTTCGTAATATAGTTCCTGGCAGATTTGTGCAGTCTGTACAAAAACGTGTTTTCAATGGGTTAGGCTTGGATTTTTAATTTGAAATTTTTATGAGTCACTCATAAAATCTTAGAGCACAACTTTGCCAAATTTCATAATTTTTGGAGGTCTATAATCAGGTCATCTAGATTAATCAAATCAGGATCTGAAAACAAAAACTGTTTTCAGAAGTGAGGTTTTTGGTCCAAAAGTTTTTAAAAACCAAATTTTCTGCATTCACTATTCAACTCCCCTTCTAGTGGTGCTATCAGGTCCTATAAATTCTAGGCAACAAATGATTTAGGTAGAATAAATAAATGAAATTGAAGATAATGACACAAACTTTATTTCCACTTAACTAAAAAGGAAAACAAAAGAAGACATAAGGAATTAATTTAGTATTAAAAAAAGGAAATGAAGAGGCAAAACTTCGGTCATGTCACATGGGAAAGGAAAAAGCCTTCCCCCTTGTCCTATCTTGTAAGATTGTCATATTGTACAAGAAGATGGTGACAAATCCATGTGCATGCAAGGAAAGCATCCATAAAGCGGGGAAAAAGAGACTTCACTTTTCTTACATGCCATCACTTTCTCTTACATTACCTTCCACTACACCCTTTCTTTTCCCCCAACCCTTCTAAATGTGCGGTTAACCCCTCTCCTTTGAAGACAACTTCTCCTTTCTTCTAACCACTCTATTCTTTCACTTACACTTCACAAATTCAAGACTACATTCTCTTTCCTTACCAGGTCTTCAAGCATTCAACTCTTCTTTCCTCTCCTCCCTTTAAACTGTGAATACAAGAAAGAAGAAGCCGAATTCTTCACTTCATCTCTCCACCTTCAAGCCAAGCAATCTCTTCTTCCTCTCCACTCAAGAACAAGAATCCTCCAATGGCCAAAAATTTCCCCAAAATCTTGGGGTTGCCAAGAGCCAAAAGAAAAAGAAAGCTCTTCTCTTCAACTCATCCTTCACCCCTCTAAAAAAAAGCCAAGATTACATCTTCATTCTAATCTTGAAATCTGAAATTAAGGAGAGCCAAGGTATCAAAGGAAAGCAAGGTAAGTAACGTGCCAAAGGTCCTTAAATAGACTCATCTAATATCTCTCTAAATTGTTCATCAACTCTCTTCTTCTAGTCATGCTAACCGTGTACTCTTCCTATGAAAGGAGGAGGACGAATTTTCAAGTTCAAGGCAAGAATGAAGGCTTTAGATGCTTCATAACGAGACATCTTCAAGTTAGGTTTGAATCCAAAAATAGTAGGTAAGTATACATCCTTAAGTTCTTCATTCATATTCAACTCACAAAGTATTTCATCTAAGAAAAATGGATCATACATGAGTAGTTTCAAGCCTTCTCTCATAGATACATTTCGGCCATAGGCCTTGCATGTGAGACCTTGAAGCTTGCATGCAAGGTATGGCCATTATAAAGACAAGTTAAGGGCTTAAGAGGAATATGTTTATAAGAAATGGCTTTAAGAGGTCTGTAAGTATAGAGATAAAGCTATGCATGTACAAATTTAAATACATTTAAAGTCACATATGGAGGTCCATTCAACCATAATGAAGGAAAAAGAAGGAAACTACATCTTAGATAAATTTAAGGATGGATATGTGATTGCATGCATTTCTTAAGTTCTTGATTTCAAAGGTTATGCTAATTTGTAAGAAGATTTTATTTTGACTCCATTTGGGGTAACTCTCAGCCAAAGTGGGGGGGGGGGATTTTAACTCCTTGGTTGAGCAAATTTATTCCAATAAGAATAAGGTTAGTAAGGCATGCAAAAAAGGCAAGTTGAAGGCCCTAGTAGACAAGACAACCTTGTAAAAAGGAAAGTACCCTAAAGCCCTTGAAATGTAACATGGTAACAAAATTGGTAGCCGCTTGGATGAGATGGCTGAAAAGAAATGGTGATGAAGGAAAAAGCTAATGTTGTCTTGACTTTGAGGAAAAAATAAGAAGGGAAAAAGTAGCAAACCAAGATATGAGAGGAGTGAAAATTGGTGTTGGGACACAATGGTATTTCGGCAATATAAAGAAAGTTGGGGAATTAATCAAATTAGATATGTTTAAGCATGATGGTGTTGGTTCATATATTATGTAAGTCTTGATCTTAAGATTCTTGTGGTTTTGCATAATGATTTTATCATGTTCCACCTATTGACATTTTCGTCCATAAGAGGAGATGATTTGATTGACTCTCCATCTTGCCAAGGCAAAAGATTAATGAAATAGGACAAATGGCAAGTTAAGGGCATTTGTAAAGTAAATACGTTTGTTGTATGGAAACATTAACTCATTTAAAAACGTGGAACTATTGGACACGAGGGCATTCTTTTGTGTTATGATAGCCGAATATTACAAAGGAAAAGAGGAGCCTTATTTTCTTGATTAGGGAATAAAAGTGGGAAGAAAGGAAATTAAGAGGTGTGAAGTGAAAAATTATGTGTCTGTGGATATATGAGTAATTTCGGCCACAAGGCCATTTCCAAGCAAGAAAATTATTTTGGACACCATGGACCATAATAGGGTCTTACTAAAAGAACACGGTTTCTTGATTCTAGAAAAGGATAAGAGAAAAGAGAATAAACCAAGGGTGTGTGTGGAATAAAAAAAGCCATCAAGCATGTATGAATGTGCAATTTTCAGCCATTGAACCTGTTTCATATAGAAATTCATGTTTTGGACATAATGTACCAAGATAGGGATGTGATAACGTGATTTAAGGAATTTCCATGATTTAGTGAAAGAGTTGATGGTGAACATAGGCTTGGAGTAATTTTCGGTCACCCAAATATAAACATGGGGAATTTATGAGAATAAGGAAAAAACCTCAAGTATATGTTGGAGTTGCTTTTCAATGGACATAAATGCCAAAAAGAATTATATGCACAAAATGGAGAAGCTATTAGGTTCATATACACTTGAACAAAGGGTTATGGATTTTGGTGGAATTTTATGGTAGAAAGGTAGTCATGGAATCATAAGACTTAGAATAAGTATGAATCATGGACTAAGACATGCCTAAATAAACAATGGCCATCGAATAACTATAGAGTGGATATATTGTAACGGTATAGAATGGGGTAACCTTCTTAATCATGGAAAAATTATAGTAAGGAACCTAGGACGTTATACGTTATAATAGGGACATGAATCATGGAAGAACATATATACATATATAATACCGAATGGAAATAGATGGATTAGCAGAAAGAAATAAATGGACATAGAACATAGATGGATATAGAACGAATGAGTAAAAAAGGTTACATAATCAATTTGGAAATTAAATGGACTTACATACATACATATATATTTTTTAGTGAAGGACAGACGTGACCGTCCGCCTGTTTTATTAATATAGAGAGCCCTCACTTGTGGCGGAGGAATACCCTGGATACATGGATAGCCCTATCACTAGGGGAGACTCTCCAAAAAAGAAAACAATACAAGAGTGTGCAAACCTGCAAGTCTAGGCACTAAAAATTTCCTCCGATAGCTGTGACACTGGGGTCATCCGTGACTCAGTAGAAGAAATTTCACTCTCAGAATTTAAACCTTTTGCATTGTTCATTAGCTGTGGCGATTGATGCGCAACCTGTTGAGTAGGATCCACTTTCCCATGCTTATGATTTCAGAGATTCACAATGGCCAGGATGTTGATATTCAGGAGATTTGCACAACCGTGTTGGATATTGCCCGCGTTGTTGCAAATACGAATCCTACTCCAGATGGTCCCATTTATGTTACTAATCCAGAAATTGTCCAAGCTGTGGACGCTCTTCTAAATGTTCACCGTCACAGGTCCCGGCATTAGAAAAAAGACATGCCACCGGCGCCACATACATGCATGCGTACATACATACATACATACATACATACATACGTACATACATGCATACACACACACATATATACACACACACACACACACACACATATATATATATATGGATATGGATCGGTTGCATTTCATCTTTGCAAAAGTTCATTAGATTTGGAAAATGGAAAAAATGCTGGCAACGACAACAAAATTGGAGGTGCTCCCTGTCAAAGGTCCAACAATTGCTCTCAATCGCTCAAATTTCGGAAGCTACAATCATCACAAGGATAACTATTTTGTATTCATGTGCTCACTCCAATCGTATAAATATGTACGCTTTTTTCCTTCGTCAAGGGTTTATCCACAAGGGTGGTTTTACTTGGCAAGGTTTTAATGCAGCATATTATATACGATTGGAGATCAGAAATTATAGGTTCGTTATATTATCATTTCTCATACATTGACGAACATTGTAATATGGTTTTCCTCCGCCAAAAGTGAGGCATAATAAAATATATCTCTTTATTGCTCAAAAAAATAAGGAGTTCAGACGGTACCGCCCGTCCTTCATCAACATATATATATATAAGGAGTCACCTCCCGATTTTATTATGAAAATAACCTCACTTATGGTGGAGGAAAACCAAGAGTACACAGCAAATGACACCCAAAATTACAAATAAACATCCAACATAATAAAACAGAACAACTAAGCGGGCGAAAAAACAAACCGAGCAGGCGTCTAAGTTCTAGAGGAAAGGGGCACTAATCATGTTGAATATGATATGCCTCATTAAAACCTTGACAAGCAAAACCATCCTTGTGGATAAAATCTTGCACGAAGGAAAAAGAGTACATATTTATCCAATATGATACATTAAGGAGACACCTAAAACGTTGAATGCCGGCAATAAGTATCTACCGTGGAAGAAATTCCCATAGTTGTGTACCAGGAGCCCGCTCGCGCCATGTAATGCAAAGTAGAAATATCCGGATTACTGCCATTTCTGTAATGTAATGCAGCAACCAAAGCAATAAATCGAGCCACAAATACATACCCAACCTGCCTGCATTCAACCAAATGCAGACAGAAGCAATGAGAGAATGCCAATCCATGCGGAAGGCCAAAACAAGTGCAGCACCAGGCAGCACAAACCTCCCTCGGAAAGAAACCATACACAAAAATAATTGAGCAGCATCATACAAAACATAACAAGCACTTGGCGAACAAAACAAATGGACATAGATGGAAAAGAGTACCCAGGCTTCCTGCATCATAAACATGATACATGTAGGATAACATATCCGATTGCCATCCATATCAGGTACGCAAATGTGGCGTGGACAAGTCTGTTAGCAAACTGCCTGGCGGCAACTGGCAGCAACTGGTGCAAAATGACAAATTCAGACAAAGAGGATAGTTGCAACCCCAAGGTGGCTAAATGATGAGCCATCGAATTTGTCTCACGTGGAGCATAACATAGAGTCGATCCAGTAGCTTGCAAGAAGTGCTTCAACCGACGTATATCTGCGCTCATATCGCCCGTCACAGAAGAATGAGCAGCCAATAAAGGAGGTAACACCATACAATCAGTTTCAACAACAAATCCTGAACATTTTAGCGCATAGAAAATGACCGCATATAAGGCTGCCTGCAACTTAGACCTAAGTGGGGACAGACTGGGCAATGGAAAAGCAATAGCAGAAATTAGAGCACCCACTGAGTCATGGACCACTGCTCTAGCCGCAGACCTATGACGACCTACAACCGCAGCCACATTAATCTTCAATCGTCCCGAAGGCGGGGCAAGCCAGCGCACCACTGAACATCGATGACTACGTATATACAGCGATAGACCAGCATCAATTAATGCGGGAAGGGCAAGGCGAATCTCTTACCTGAGGCTGCCTGACACCACACGAAAAACCCAATCGAATGCATTCGTCCAGCCGTCGTGAGCTATACGTCTCACTCCCAAAAACAATACCAGTGTATTCTTTCCAAACATTGTCACTACCACTTGAAGCTGATCTTGCATAGTCCGAGAGGAAGATTGGAGCCACCAACTCATATGATGAGAACGTAAAGTCGTATGAAGGGACGTCGATCCATGAAGAATTAGTGCATATCGAGACCAAATATATGATACCGTAAAACAATGCAAGAAAAGATGATCCATTTGAATGCTGGAGTGGAGGCAAAAGGGACACATCGTTGGAACTGCAACTGAAAAAGTACCTAGATTTTCAGGAATGGGCAAAGCACGAAACATCAATTTCCACATGAACATTTTTGAGGACTCGGGTAGGCCATGCCACCAAATATACTAGGCAGAGCGCAAGGTGAGGCACGACACCCGACACTCCTCATACGCACTTTTTAGCGAGAATTGCCCATGCAAATGAGGACGCCTATGAAGGTCGTCATAACCCTCCTACACACGGCTTTGACAAAAGTCATTAATTCGACAAATACGCTTCCAATCAAGGAAATCACAAAGAAGCTCACAGTAATGCCCACGACGACCATATTTTTGGCGTATAAATCGAGCCCCAAACCATAGAAGAAGTCTGACAGGACCACCACGTGTTACATTCATAAGCTTGCTACAAAACAGTCAACGAGTGGATCCCAAGACTTTCTTCATCATTCGGGAGACAAATATCCGGCCAAGTTCTCCAATGATGACGGTGATCCCACAGAAAATGTGCAAGCTTCCGCTCTAACCCATAATGACACTGCTCGGAATCCTAGAAGCAGTAAATAAGTGTAATAGGATGGCCGAAAGAACTGAGCGTATAAGCGTCACGACCAGCCGCACTCAATAACCTATTCGTCCATCCAGCTAGACGGGCATCAAAATGACTCAATAGTGAAGTGCAGTGAACAGCTCGACAAATGCCACGATGAATAGGTGCCCAAGATACTTCATTAGAATGTAGATAAACGCATGCCTAACAAGGCCGCCACCTGACTACTAGAGCAACTGCTACTAACAAAAACCATACTCTTATGAAAGTTTACCAGCTGACCAGACGCAAGCTGATAATGAGCAAAAAAACGAGTAAACCGTCGCAAGTTTCGAGTCGAAGCAGAGAGAAATATAAGTAAATCATCAGAAAATCCCAAATATGAAGGGGTATTCACTCGACTCTCCGAAAAAACCATGCACCCAGAAAGCCCCTACTAAAGAATTGAGCCCCCTGCTAAAACCTTCAGATGCAAGAATAAATAGTTAAGGAGACAGAGGGTCACCTTGCTTAACTCCATGGCCATTACTGACAAAACCGCAAGGCTTTCCATTAACCAAAACCAAGCATTTATGCGCAGCTGAATTGTTCATAATGATTCTGACAAAACAACTATGAAAACCCATCCGAGGAAGCAAGCACTGAAGATAATCCCAACTCACTCTGTCAAGCACTTTACCCATGTCTAATTTAAAATAGCACGGCCTCCCCGACTCGATTTGTCCAGCAAATTAACCATCTCTTTAACCATTAGAATTTGCTCAGCAATGCCACGTGCTGGAAGAAAGCCAGCCTATTCAAGAGAAATCAATCAAGGCAACAGAGTTCCCAGCCGGAAAGACAGAACTCGCATCACTACTTTCGAGATAAAATTTGTCAAACATATAGGACGAAAGCCCACAAAAGATTCTGGCGACGCAATCTTTGGAATTAGAGTGATCAATGAAGCTGTCATGGCCGTCGACACTGGGACACTAAGAAAGAATTCTTGCACTGCTTTCAGCACGTTCTGATTAATTACCTCCAAACAGTGTCGATAGAACTTACCATGGAAACCATCCAGCCCCGTCACACTATCCGAACTCATTGGACAAACAACCTCCTTAACCTCAGCCAATTGTGGAACTGCTAACAAAGCCTGATTATCCTCAGAAGTCACTAATGATGGAATGTATTGCAGAATAGACTCATGATCTGACGTAGGCATAGCAGAAAAGAGATCTGAATAAAAACAAACAACTTCCTCCTGAATTGTTACGACCCGAGATCCCGGGCTAGTGGAAATGATGAAAATAGAACGCAAACGCGATGTTGATGAAATTTCAGTGGAATTTTAAAATTCTATTTAGAATTAATAAAGACATCGACATTAAATATCGGGGTTAGAAACACACATAAAAATAACCTTAAGATAAGTTAACGGATATAACGAGACTGGATGAGACTAGACAACGACTGTATCGGACATACAAGGTATTCAAATAAATTAGTCGGTAACAACCTAAGTCATTAAATATAAATTAAACCAAATAAAAATACCCGATACGATAATTCTAATACACACTTTTATCACATTTTCTTCCACTCTATCCTACATGGCACCAAAGACAAACTTTCCTCCCCCATCCCTCCCCCATGACCGGCCCCTACCCCCTTACAAGTCACCATCCTCTTTTTCTTACACACTTTTCTTACACCATTCCTTCACACCCATCACTTTCACTTTTGACCCATCACTTTCACTTTTCCTCCACCTCTTCACATGCCACAAAACAAAAATTTTTCTTCCTTCTCCCTCACCATTTACGTAAACCACACCACAAAAAGGAAGACAACTCTTTTTATTTAACTATTGCCCATCTCTCTTTTCTTTAAAAAAAATTATAATACACCACTATCTATTCACTTTCTTACACCAAACAATTAACATATTTTCCCCTTCCCTCTTCAACTTTCGGCTGCCACCCAAGGGGGAGAAGACATTTTATTCTCTATACACTACACACTCAATTTTTACTTCACAAGACATCTTTCATCTCTTTCCTCCAAGAAAGCTCAAACCCCCAACTTCCTTATTCTCCATTTTCGGCCATACTTACAAGAAGCAAGAGAGGATTTCTTCTTCATCTCAAACCATATAACAACACCTACATCAAGTTTTAAACAACACTTCATCAACTAAGAAAGATTCAAGAAGGTTGTAACATGTAGAATCAAAAGCAAGTAAGGTAAGAACTTTGTAAAGTTTAAGTTTGATTCCTCCATATAATTAGTATCATAAGTTGTACACTAACTCTCCTTTTTGGGGCATCAAAACCGTACACACCAAGGAGAAGGAGGAGAAGTGTGTTCTTCAAATCCAAGTGAAGGAATCACCATATAAGAGTAAGAAAGTAAACCAAGGCAAGTATTCTTCCTAGATCCTACATGGTTTTACAAATTTTAAGTATTTATGTTTATATCAAAGTTGGATCATCATGTAGTATGTTCAAGATTTCCTTTTCAAGAAAGTATAGATCTATATTTGAGTGTTAAGTATATATATACACTATATACACACGCACATTGCATACATATATACACTATACATAAGCAAGTATACATATATCCATATTATAAATTAGTATGTTGATATATATATTTATATGTATAGGTGTATAGATCTACATATAAGTAAGTATAGATGTAGAGAAATGTATATATATATACACTATATATACACGCACACAAAATACATATATATACACTATATATAAGCAAGCATACATATATCCATATTATAAAGAAGTATGTTGATATATATTTATATGTATAAGCGTATAGATCTACATATAAGTATGTATAGATGTATAAATGTATATTAATATACTCATTTCGTTTTGAGCATCAATGTATATATATATATACACATTCGGTTTGATGTATATATATATATACATACGGTTCATATATATATATATGCATAGGTGTATAGATCTATGTATGTGCATATACGGATCTATAGGTATATATGTATATGTGTAATATAAATTTTAAAGAGAGGAAATGAATAAGTATTTGTGTATTACATACTATATAGTGAAAAGTTTTATAAATGTATGTATAGTATATGTATACATATTCGGCCTTTTAGGCCTTGATGATAAAGTAATTTCATTATATTTTGTACAAGTATATATATATGTATATATGAGGAATATGTTAAACTATGAAAATGAATAAGTTTTGGATATTACATAATATATCATAAAATGATTTATATACATATATTCCATATGTATATCGGCCTTAGGGCTTGATGACAAAATGGTTTTACTATATTTTATACAAGTATATATATGTATATATGATGAATATGTTAAACTATGAAAATGAATAAGTTTTGGATATTACATAATATATCATAAAATGATGTATATATATATACTATGTATATATATATAATCGGCCAATAGGCCTTAATGACTAAAATGATTTCATAATACTTTATACAAGTATATATGTATATATGATGAATATGTTAAGTTATGAAAGTAGGCTAAATATGTAATTTATGTATTATGTTATGAAATGTATGAAACATAAATAGTCCATATTTATGTATATGTAAGTACGAGACTACCAACTTTTGCAATGTATGTATATGATATGTTACATGTTATGTATATTAATATAGGCAGGTTATGATAAGATGTAAGTTAAGAAATCTAAGATGAAATGTTATGGTAATTAGAAATTTCATGATGTAGGCATTTAAGCTATGAATTATGATATGCATGTATGGAATAGATGTTACCAAATTATTGTGATGATCATAGAAAAAGGGGGCTGTTTTAGTGTGAAGGCCGAATGGTACTTATTTGTAGGTGAAAATGGTATTTTATTTAAGTTGTGATATGTAGAAGGAAATTAAGTAAGTGATGTTACTAGGGGTAGTATGACCAGATACCCGTATTTGACCGAGTCTCACGTTGCATGAAAACAAGATTTGCAAAGTTATGTTGTCACATCTCATGTTTTAAAAAGTTCATATGCATAGGAATAATAATCACGAGACGAATGATTCCGATGAGACACGATATATTATGTTATGTTCATGATCATGATTATGTTATGTTATGTTGAAGCGCTGTCCTGACATCGGGACCGGAGTGGTAGGTGTCAGGGGCCCATGTTTACGTTACGGCTGAGTGTAACACCGGGTCTGGGACACGGGATCTCAGTCATAATGCGTCACCGTTAGCACATGTGCATATGATTCATGATGTTATGTCGCACATGTACTATATGGGGAATCATTCGGTATGTCGTGCGTTATTATTCTTATGAAAAGTGCTATAGCCAATGATGTAAATGCTATGTCTTCATGTTATGAAAAAGTCATGTTATGCAAGTTATGAAAATCATGTCATGATTATGAAAAGTCATGTTTACGAAAAGTTATTTTATGAAAAGTCATGTTTTATGCATCATGTCATGATCATGTCACCTTAGGGTTATGATTAAGAATTCTTTAAGTATATGATAGCACTACAGTGGACAATGTAGTGTTAAGCATGAGAATGTAGTACATGTAAGATATGCGAAGATGGTATAAGTTAGGGATTAGAAGTTAAGTATGGATGTAGTATGATGTTACGGACTAAGCGTAATGAGATGCTGTTATGCTATGTATGCTTTGAAAACTTCTGTATTTACCTGCTTCCAGTTTACATCAGTTTATTGATATGATATGATACTGTACTTGTTAAAAGGGAGACGTGCTTATTATACTCAAAATGTATGGTATTATGATTTGTTATCCCGTCTCCCCATGTATGATCCACATGTCGTATCTGGTAAGACTACTTGCTGAGCGATTAAAAGTCGGTGGCTATCGCTCATACTTGCCTCATTTATAACTTTCCAGATAACAGGTATCAATATACAGGCTCGTTGAAGACATGCTAGATAGACCATTGATAACGAAGAACATACTGAGAGATTATTTCGAAGGCATTAAGTTTCGGATTATGATGTATGATATATTATTTCAGTATTCTGTATATGATGATTGTACGGTTTATGATGTAGTATAGTGCATGTCGATGAAGATTTGTTTATGTTATGTTGCTTCCGCTTATCGATTCATTATTCATGTCGACATGTACATGTATAGTATCGACGCTTTGTACTCTATGGAGTAGAGTACGGCGGGTGCACTGAGCCGGAACCCTGGTTTCGGGCGGGGCGCTACAGTTGGTATCAGAGCAGTGGCTCTAGATCCACTGCGGACACATAAGTAAACAACGACATGAACTTAAGCAATGATCTTAGAATTTAAGAAATGATCATAGACGTAAGAAACGATCTTAGATGAAAGCGACAGCCTTAGTATAAGAGAAATAGAACGGTATTAGACAGATACGAGAAAACTAGAAAGTATAAGTAGGTCGTTTAGGCTTTCCGACATTTGAACAGATCAAGTCACTAGAATACCTCAATGCTATTTTCTAGTTAGTAACATAGTAGTTATAAACTGTAATTTCCACAATTTTAGGTTTAACTCTAATGGGGATAACATTTGGAGATAGTGATAGAATTTATTAAGTTGATTAAGATATAACATGTAGTAGAACTATAAGCAGTGATTTATAAGAATTACGGTGATTAGAGTTTGACAAATATATTGCACAAATAGTACACGTATGAATAAGACGATGAAATTAAAAATTTTCAGAGTAGGTCAAAGATGTTAGTCGCATTAGGAATGTAAATTCATAGTGATAAGAATAAGATTATATAAATAGATATAAGGATATAATGAGTCAAGCCACATTGGAAGCTAAACTATGAATTTAGAAAGTTGTCGAACTATCTGATTGGAATTAGTATGCGTAAGTTGAATCGGAATAGGCATGAATAGAATTAAGTCGATATGATTTAACCGGATTAGGGTTAGTGGCTGAAAAATAGGTAAGTATAAAAGTTACTATAATGCGCAGAGATATGAAGTTGTAGCATACCTAAGCGGATTAACAGAAGGTATACAAAAATTGTGAAATAAAAAAAAAAAAAAATCTTATCATAAGTTGGCAAAATTTTAAGTTGAATCATAGGCGATTAAGGAATGACGCTAGAAATTAAGTATTTAAATCATTAAGGACAAAATCGATACGACCCCTAAGTTTCGAGGACGAAACTTTTTATAAGGGGGGGAGAATGTTACGACCCGAGATCCCGGGCTAGTGGAAATGATGAAAATAGAACGCAAACGCGATGTTGATGAAATTTCAGTGGAATTTTAAAATTCTATTTAGAATTAATAAAGACATCGACATTAAATATCGGGGTTAGAAACACACATAAAAATAACCTTAAGATAAGTTAACGGATATAACGAGACTGGATGAGACTAGACAACGACTGTATCGGACATACAAGGTATTCAAATAAATTAGTCGGTAACAACCTAAGTCATTAAATATAAATTAAACCAAATAAAAATACCCGATACGATAATTCTAATACACACTTTTATCACATTTTCTTCCACTCTATCCTACATGGCACCAAAGACAAACTTTCCTCCCCCATCCCTCCCCCATGACCGGCCCCTACCCCCTTACAAGTCACCATCCTCTTTTTCTTACACACTTTTCTTACACCATTCCTTCACACCCATCACTTTCACTTTTGACCCATCACTTTCACTTTTCCTCCACCTCTTCACATGCCACAAAACAAAAATTTTTCTTCCTTCTCCCTCACCATTTACGTAAACCACACCACAAAAAGGAAGACAACTCTTTTTATTTAACTATTGCCCATCTCTCTTTTCTTTAAAAAAAATTATAATACACCACTATCTATTCACTTTCTTACACCAAACAATTAACATATTTTCCCCTTCCCTCTTCAACTTTCGGCTGCCACCCAAGGGGGAGAAGACATTTTATTCTCTATACACTACACACTCAATTTTTACTTCACAAGACATCTTTCATCTCTTTCCTCCAAGAAAGCTCAAACCCCCAACTTCCTTATTCTCCATTTTCGGCCATACTTACAAGAAGCAAGAGAGGATTTCTTCTTCATCTCAAACCATATAACAACACCTACATCAAGTTTTAAACAACACTTCATCAACTAAGAAAGATTCAAGAAGGTTGTAACATGTAGAATCAAAAGCAAGTAAGGTAAGAACTTTGTAAAGTTTAAGTTTGATTCTTCCATATAATTAGTATCATAAGTTGTACACTAACTCTCCTTTTTGGGGCATCAAAACCGTACACACCAAGGAGAAGGAGGAGAAGTGTGTTCTTCAAATCCAAGTGAAGGAATCACCATATAAGAGTAAGAAAGTAAACCAAGGCAAGTATTCTTCCTAGATCCTACATGGTTTTACAAATTTTAAGTATTTATGTTTATATCAAAGTTGGATCATCATGTAGTATGTTCAAGATTTCCTTTTCAAGAAAGTATAGATCTATATTTGAGTGTTAAGTATATATATATACACTATATACACACGCACATTGCATACATATATACACTATACATAAGCAAGTATACATATATCCATATTATAAATTAGTATGTTGATATATATATTTATATGTATAGGTGTATAGATCTACATATAAGTAAGTATAGATGTAGAGAAATGTATATATATATACACTATATATACACGCACACAAAATACATATATATACACTATATATAAGCAAGCATACATATATCCATATTATAAAGAAGTATGTTGATATATATTTATATGTATAAGCGTATAGATCTACATATAAGTATGTATAGATGTATAAATGTATATTAATATACTCATTTCGTTTTGAGCATCAATGTATATATATATATACACATTCGGTTTGATGTATATATATATATACATACGGTTCATATATATATATATGCATAGGTGTATAGATCTATGTATGTGCATATACGGATCTATAGGTATATATGTATATGTGTAATATAAATTTTAAAGAGAGGAAATGAATAAGTATTTGTGTATTACATACTATATAGTGAAAAGTTTTATAAATGTATGTATAGTATATGTATACATATTCGGCCTTTTAGGCCTTGATGATAAAGTAATTTCATTATATTTTGTACAAGTATATATATATGTATATATGAGGAATATGTTAAACTATGAAAATGAATAAGTTTTGGATATTACATAATATATCATAAAATGATTTATATACATATATTCCATATGTATATCGGCCTTAGGGCTTGATGACAAAATGGTTTTACTATATTTTATACAAGTATATATATGTATATATGATGAATATGTTAAACTATGAAAATGAATAAGTTTTGGATATTACATAATATATCATAAAATGATGTATATATATATACTATGTATATATATAATCGGCCAATAGGCCTTAATGACTAAAATGATTTCATAATACTTTATACAAGTATATATGTATATATGATGAATATGTTAAGTTATGAAAGTAGGCTAAATATGTAATTTATGTATTATGTTATGAAATGTATGAAACATAAATAGTCCATATTTATGTATATGTAAGTACGAGACTACCAACTTTTGCAATGTATGTATATGATATGTTACATGTTATGTATATTAATATAGGTAGGTTATGATAAGATGTAAGTTAAGAAATCTAAGATGAAATGTTATGGTAATTAGAAATTTCATGATGTAGGCATTTAAGCTATGAATTATGATATGCATGTATGGAATAGATGTTACCAAATTATTGTGATGATCATAGAAAAAGGGGGCTGTTTTAGTGTGAAGGCCGAATGGTACTTATTTGTAGGTGAAAATGGTATTTTATTTAAGTTGTGATATGTAGAAGGAAATTAAGTAAGTGATGTTACTAGGGGTAGTATGACCAGATACCCGTATTTGACCGAGTCTCACGTTGCATGAAAACAAGATTTGCAAAGTTATGTTGTCACATCTCATGTTTTAAAAAGTTCATATGCATAGGAATAATAATCACGAGACGAATGATTCCGATGAGACACGATATATTATGTTATGTTCATGATCATGATTATGTTATGTTATGTTGAAGCGCTGTCCTGACATCGGGACCGGAGTGGTAGGTGTCAGGGGCCCATGTTTACGTTACGGCTGAGTGTAACACCGGGTCTGGGACACGGGATCTCAGTCATAATGCGTCACCGTTAGCACATGTGCATATGATTCATGATGTTATGTCGCACATGTACTATATGGGGAATCATTCGGTATGTCGTGCGTTATTATTCTTATGAAAAGTGCTATAGCCAATGATGTAAATGCTATGTCTTCATGTTATGAAAAAGTCATGTTATGCAAGTTATGAAAATCATGTCATGATTATGAAAAGTCATGTTTACGAAAAGTTATTTTATGAAAAGTCATGTTTTATGCATCATGTCATGATCATGTCACCTTAGGGTTATGATTAAGAATTCTTTAAGTATATGATAGCACTACAGTGGACAATGTAGTGTTAAGCATGAGAATGTAGTACATGTAAGATATGCGAAGATGGTATAAGTTAGGGATTAGAAGTTAAGTATGGATGTAGTATGATGTTACGGACTAAGCGTAATGAGATGCTGTTATGCTATGTATGCTTTGAAAACTTCTGTATTTACCTGCTTCCAGTTTACATCAGTTTATTGATATGATATGATACTGTACTTGTTAAAAGGGAGACGTGCTTATTATACTCAAAATGTATGGTATTATGATTTGTTATCCCGTCTCCCCATGTATGATCCACATGTCGTATCTGGTAAGACTACTTGCTGAGCGATTAAAAGTCGGTGGCTATCGCTCATACTTGCCTCATTTATAACTTTCCAGATAACAGGTATCAATATACAGGCTCGTTGAAGACATGCTAGATAGACCATTGATAACGAAGAACATACTGAGAGATTATTTCGAAGGCATTAAGTTTCGGATTATGATGTATGATATATTATTTCAGTATTCTGTATATGATGATTGTACGGTTTATGATGTAGTATAGTGCATGTCGATGAAGATTTGTTTATGTTATGTTGCTTCCGCTTATCGATTCATTATTCATGTCGACATGTACATGTATAGTATCGACGCTTTGTACTCTATGGAGTAGAGTACGGCGGGTGCACTGAGCCGGAACCCTGGTTTCGGGCGGGGCGCTACATGAATAACCGCATCCGAGAAGCACTCATCTTCAGTACCCGACAGTACACGAGAAATACGCTGCTTATGTCGGTGATCCTTAACTAGACCATGATAATACGACGTATTGGCATCCCCTATTGCAATCAAGTAACACACGCTTTCTGCTTCCAAAAAAGACAAACCCTAGTTTGGGCTTGCAAAAGAATCGCTTTGGGCGCATGATAAGCCTCACGATTTGCAGCAGTTGTATGAGAATCATATTGAGTCTCCGTTTGCACCACACGTGCCTCAGCCTCAGCCACCGCATTAAAGACATTACCAAAGATAGATTTATTCCTTGCTGCAATTTATTATAGAACCCTCGCATTCCACCAGTTGTAGGGTAACTATTCCAAGTATGGCGCACAAGCACATTAAAATCTGGATGGGAAAAACATACCTCTAGAAAACGAAAAGAACAAAGGCCCTCAAGTGACGACATGTGACCCGTAAACAATAGAGGCAAATGATCAGAGGTAGCTCGATTTGGTTCTTGTTCATTTGGGTGTTAATCAGGGAATCCGCTATCTTTCGATTCGGTTTCAATGGATTCCTTCGGGTAAATCTTTTTGGTGGACTGCTGTGTACGGCCATCCCACCATTTTGGCACGTCGTCTTCTTTGGGGTGATTTGTTGTCTTTTTCAAGGGTAATTTCAGATCCTTGGATTGTGGGAGGAGACTTTAACGCTTTTTAAGTCTGGATGAGTGGGGTTTGTCATCTCCTACTCTAACGGCAGTTAAAGGATTTTGATAAATGGGTCAGTGATACGGCTTTGTTGGAGTTACCCTTTCAAGGTTGGCCACACACACACACACACACACACACACACACACACACACACACACACACACACACACACATATATATATATATATATATATATATATATATATATATATATATATATATGCATGGACATGGATTAGGTTGCATTTCATATTTGCAAAAGTTCAAAGGATTTGACACATGAATAACTTTGCATATTGCATTGTTTGCAAAATCATGCCCCACCGTGAATGGAAGTGGTGAGTGACCAAATGGGCATGCATTTCATCATTTTATAATATATGCAGCATTATGAAATTATTACAATATGGATAGTATGGATAGCTATGCACGCTATATTACGAAAATTCATTGGATTTGAATATGGAAACTTGCATCTGCATGGTTTGCGAAATCATAATACCAACCGCAGATGGGATATGTATATGGAGCGGCCTCTGGTTGGATATGGATATGGACTGGTTTCTGACCAGATATGGATATGGACCAGTCTCTGGCTAGATATGGACTGGTCTCCGACCAGACATGGACATAGACATGCATCGCATTTTCAATAAATTTGCATCACTTACATCATAATGGATCATGAAAAGCATATGGACATGGATATAGAATTTACATACATATGGACTAGAGACTTTATTTTATGGATTATGGACTATGCTTTTCATGGATTATGGACATGGACTATGGATATGGATTATAGAAATGGATTATGGACATCAGTGAACATGGATTAATTATAGATACGGATTTCTACTATTTTCATGGATATGAACTTTTTATTATGGATATGGATTTTCGCAATATTCATGGACATGGATTTCTAATTATGGTTATTGATTTCCACTATTTTATGGACATGGACTACTATAGAGTATATTTTCGGATATGGACTTTCATGGACTATTTTATGAACTTGGACTAATATGAAATATATGTATATAGACCTCGATTTACACAAATCATATAAAAACTTAGGATATGGATTTATCATGAAAAATACAAGGACATAGAATAACAAGGAATGGTTAGTGGACATGAAATAAATTGTCATGAAGGTTTCTATATAATAGATATGAATTATTATGAAAATGATATGAACTTGGTTTTGGAATGGATTAGCAATTTAATTGAATTATCGTACAATTGGACTTGTAAGTTATTGGGTAACTGGACCTACGGCTAATGAAGGATTTAAATTTTATTTGTAAAATAGAGACAAAAAGGTAAGTGTTTACAATGTATTTATATTTTTACGAACCCCGTCTCTGCGTGTATGATCCCATAGAGGATCTAAGGAGGTATACTTGCGGGCAATTTATATTATCACTGACACTAGTTGTTTTAAATACCTTGCAGTTAAAAGGGTTCTGGCAGGGTTCTGACATATGTCTGCGAGTCTATGGAAGACGGGTCGAGAGTAGACTACCTCTGATGAGACCAGTAGATTCGGAAGATATCTTCTGGATTTGTGATTATATCAGCCATGTATTTACTTTTTTTATATATTGAAATTTTACGACTTGTATGGATTTAGTTATGACGAAATGTATGCATGTCGATTATACTTTGTTTATTTTAATGTTACTTCCACTATTTCGATATATGTTTAGGTCGGCATGCATATGTATGACATCGACGCATTGTACTTCTCTTAGTAGAGTATGGCGGATGAGCCGTTCCGAGACCAAAATTTTTACGGGTCTGGAGTAGGGCGCTACATCAGGTCTAGGTCTTCATTTTTTTTGTTATTCAGTAAACAACTTTCAAAATTATGAGACATTTAAATATAATTAATCAGTAGGCCAGTTAAATGAATAAATTGACAAAATGATTTTAAAGGAACACAAATCGCACAGACACACACATATATATATATATATATATATATATATATATATATATATATATATATATATCACTGGAAAAGTTACTAGCTAAGAGTATGAAACATTTACGACGTCTCTTTTTTTTTTCTCCTAAATAAAACGCACTTTTGGTGAAATTGAAAGATGACGGATTAGTTGTCAAACAAAGAATAACAACAAACCCAAAGAATTTGAATTAAATAATTGCTTTCTCGTACGTAAAGAAGTTGGTGACCGAGGGTTCTAATAAATTTGCTATAAATAGAGGTGACAACTTAGCACAATTGTCTCATAACTTTCTCCATCTCCAAACCACCAAAATGAAGGCCTTAAACCTTGCAGTTTTTGCTATGGCACTACTTATTCTGGGTGCAGCCACCCGCTCCACCGCCGAGACATGCAACATAGGCGCACTGCAGGGGCCATGTTCGTCGGTGATTGCATCTGGATCGCCGCCAACTGCACAGTGTTGTGCAACACTCAAGCAGCAACAACCTTGTTTCTGTGGGTACGTGAAACAGTACCCTAATTTTAGGAATCTTGTTGGTTCTTCCACTGGCAAAAATGTTGCCAAGGCTTGTGGGCTTGCTATCCCCAAATGTTGATCATGCGTCTACTTTGCAGCCTTCTAATGTCATGAGATGATCATGCTGGGTCTTGCAATGTTTGTTCTCAAGGGAGCCTTAAGTAATAAATTTCATATATATGTGTATGTGAAATAATATGTATGTACCATGTAATGTTGTGTGAACTTGCTTCACACAAATCTCTCTTATTAATATGGTCGGATAATTTCTCTTAAGTTACTTTTTTGCTTGAAATATTAAACCTTATCCGGTTTCTATTTATTCAAATATAAAATCATCTGATATACTGTATGCCACTAAATAAAAAGCGTTCACAGTATACTAGACTTCTGCGTTTGTGCAGGGTCCAGGGAGAGGCCGAATCGCTTCGTGATCTGATGTACGTAGTCTTATCCTATACTTTGTGCAAGAGAATGTTTCCGCTATTCGAAATAAACTACTAGCACATAGTGTGTATAATACTAATACATGCTGAGTATATGGAATAAGTCACTTATATTAGAAACGTAGAAGGACAAATCATTATAAAAGTGAAAAACATCGCAAGTGTAAGAGTTTAAACCTGATGTCTCGGAATCTTAGTTTAGTTATTTTGAGCTAGAATTCATTGGCTATTGCTTCATACACAAAATCTAGGTCCACTGGACGAACAATATTTCAATAGCATTGAAGAAAAGAGCACCAGAATCAGAATCAGTTGTCCTTTTAGTTTTATACGTTAGTCATAATCCTATTAATTTACCATTAAATTTAAGTTCACCATTTATTTGGACTCGAAATTACCATTGATTTGGTCCATTTCCTAAGTGATAGTCCAACAGTAATTGAATTTCGTGCGGAAGCATCTAACTCGAACTCCTAAAATTTTTTCTTATTGCATAGCACTAAGATGTGGAAAATAAAGTATGGAGATATTTATTTACAGTATTCAAAAGAAGTAAACAACCTAAGAGGGGTCTATTAACAGAAGAAATTAAATTCTTCAATAGATTTTCAAGCATCAAGGTGTCATTTGAAAAGTATAAGGCCAAATAAGAAGGCATCTCTAAGATCTGTGTTCAATTTAAAAAGGGTGTTCTTTCTGATATTATTACTGTTCTCAAACCATTCTTCAACATTTTATGATTTAATACACACTAACTCTTTTATTGTAATAAATGATATCTTTGGCATTTCCACTATGATGTCATATTTATGTTCTTATTGCTCTTTTCATCGTTAAATTGTAGTTTCCAGATATCTATAAATTATTGGATAGAAATTCTTTTCTTCTTTCAGTGTTTAGGGAAAAAAATGTTTGTTTGTTTGTTTTTTCCCCTAAAGAAAATAACATCAATACACGCATCGACGACAGAAGGTACATGACTAGACGGCAAATTCACAATTTGATGAATATAAATTATGGTGCCCAATTGGCTAACAGATGTGATTCTTAGGTCATCTCCAACCCAAAACACCAAGTTTTGCACCAAATCACTTATTTGATGCAATAAACAGTAAAAGTACTCTAACTACAAACACCAAATCCAGCACCAAATAAGAATATTCCTTAAAGATTCTTCTATCATTCTATTTTTAATTCATTATTATAAATAATTTAACACAATTTTAACATTCATATAAATTTAATGTAAGTATTTATTAATTCATTATTTATTGATTTAACTGAGTTGAGTCATTTCTTAACGTGTTTCTATAAATTTAAAAATAAAAAATAAAAAATAAAATTATAAATAAAAAAACAAATAGTACAATTTATTAGAAAACAAGACTCTGACTACAGATTTGAGCAAGATTAGCGATCCTCATATTCGTGTTTACATTCAATCTGAACAAGCATGAATAATGCAGAAAAGTGGTCTATTTCCACAACCATCGTCTGAATCATCAAATACTTTTGATAACTATTTCAACAATCTTGGTGGAGGTGGTGATAATCTTTCGGATTATTGAATTGTTGTTATTGTAATTTATATCTATATTGTATTAGTTATTTCATAAGCTTGTTGCTAATTAAGTTTTATTGTTGTGAAATATTTTATGCTATATTTCTAATGTACTTTATTTACTAATGTAACCTTGTTTTAAATTATTAGTTACGAATATTAATTATTCTTAATTTTTTGTATATAATTTTTTCTTATAACGTAATTAATGAAATTAAAATTCTTATAACGAAATTAACAAAACTAAAATTATTATAATGAAATTAACGAAATTAAAATTTTTTTAAGATAATTAAAACGGTGATGTGTCGGATGAATATTAATTTGGTGCAATGAATAGTGTTGCACCTATTTGGTGCAACGCTATTCATTTTCGCCTATTAGGTGTTGGGGGTTTGGTGCTTAGTTGGAGTGAATATTTGCACCAAATGGGTGTTTTGGTGCACCCATTGGAGATGACCTTACATATGAAAAACGCAAGTTAACAAAATGATGGGAATAAGACCTGAGCTTCATAAAACACGTCGTTAAAGGGTGAGCTATCACTCGCACAATCCACAGTATTCAAATGGATTAATTAAGGGGGCGAATAGCTTATGCAAATCATTGGGGTCAATTACAAATTTCACGCAAGATTTAATAGCTTCACAAAACACATAGTTAAAAGGCCTCTCAATCCCCATAGTTCAACGGATTAATGAAGAAGACGAATGCTTATGTAAACAACCTTTGTCAATTGCAAATTTGAGCAAGCTGTAATCCTACTAAGGTTGCAAGCATTTGTGTGTGGTTCGACAAACTAACATGCAACTATTAGCCTGAATAAGCAAGCAAAAGAACACCATGCCTACAAACTTGAACACCAATTCTGTCTTCAATTCCAACCAAACAAAACCAACTTTAATCAATATAGTGAATTTGTGTTGTTTTTTTCTTATTGCTTTAAACGCATTATTAAGCTACGTAAATTCTTCTCTTCCGATTCTCTATTTTTTACCACTCACATTTCCGCTTTCCTCTTCCATAAAAGGCTTTAATATTTCGTTACGTTTTTGTCGTGTCGCCCTTTCTCCTTATGTGATCACAGGTAATACCGCAACTTGTCTAAGTCAAAAAAGCCATGTGACGGGAAGAAATCAGATTGTCTGCGTTATGTTATTCTAGCATCAAAGTTTACGTATATTATCATTGTTATGTCCGAAAAAAAAGAGAATAAAAAAATAATAAGACAATTAAAATAATAAAATAAATAAACAATAAAATAAAATAAAATAAAAAAGCAGGATTTTGTGGTGTGCCGTGAATTAGGGGATAAGGGAAGGGGGGATTTATTTTAGTTAACCTTTAAATTTTAGATTTTATCCCCAAATCAAATCCTACCTAACCACTAATTCCTCTTTTAGATGAACTCCAAATCCCCCTATTTCCATAACTTAAACTCGGCTAAACCACAGCAGGAAAAAAAAACCGTCAGTGAGGAGAGGGAGAAAAAGAGAGGCAAAAGAAAGGAAAAAAAGGGGAGAAGAAGAAGAAGGCTAGCGCGGTTTCCAATCCGACATCTAATCCGTCTAGATCATTCGTTTTAGCGTCAATCAAGGTAGGTTCCTCTTTCTCCTCACACGAGTATAATTCATGCATGTTTGAATGATATATTTATGTGTTTAAATGCTTTCTTGATTGTTGAAGCTGTAAATTTTATATTGATGCATGTGGAGTATTATAAAATGACTGGTTCGTGTTTATTATGTGCGTGTATGTGCATCAATTTGGTGGTAGGATTGTACCAGATTAAAAAAGGCTCATAAAGGATTGAAAAGGTGGAACTTTTATTCTAGGAATCATAAGAAAGTTTGTATTTGGCCTTAGAATAGGTACACATAGCCTGGAAATAGGAAAAATTTGAATCGGGGTCGAAATATGCGGCCGGCATGGCAGCGCGTGAGCCCCGCGCTGCTGGAGGCGGCCGCGAGTGCGCCTCACGCATGGGCGTGGCTCACACGCGCTGGCTGCATTTTGAAAAAAAAGGCGACGACAAAACTGGCTGGCCTGCCAGCGCCAGGCGGACCGGACCCTAACGGGCCGACAGGCTGATTGAAGCAGGCCGGGCCCAATTGCGCTAATTAAAAAAACTCAGACGGCCGGCCAACGGGCCGGGCCGGACTGAAGGCAGACCGGCTCAATAACTCTAATTAAAAAAACGGCAGGGAAGCGACAGCAGGCCTGGATCGCATGCCGGGCCAGAAATGAATAGTAGGCCGGATCTGACCCGGCCAGTGTTGAAAATAAATATATTTATTTAATGTAAAAAATTTCAGGGAATTAGAAAATTGTAAATAAATCATTTTTAAATTGCAGAAAATATAATTAAACATTATAAAATTCTAGATAAATTCTAGAAAATGTAAAAGGTTAAAATTAAATTATTTCCACTTAATTTCTGAATTTTGATAAATGTAAGTAATTTAAAATAATTAGTAATAAGTATAATTAAATAAGAGAAAAATAGGGAAACTTAGCAGAAAATGCTAGAAATTAATACAAGCTAAGTAAAAGTAATGGTGATGATAAATAACAACTTTCCAACACTTAGGAAAATTATAATACCAAATATTGAGTGCCGGAGGCGGTGAGGATGGGCGTACGGGCCCCAAGCGATTTTGTTGTTGCATTCATGGCACGTGCATTTACATTTGGAGTGGGTTGAGATGTACGGGTCTCAGACGCTCGAGTGTGGTGGATCATGGTGTACAGGCCATGGGTACTTGGTTATGATGGATTATGGTGTACGGGCAATGAGTACTCGGTTATGGTGGATCATGGTGTACGGGCCATGGGCATCGGTTATAGTGGATCGTGGTTTATGGGTCACAGGCATCGATCAGGGTCGATCGTGGTGTACGGGCCACGGGCATCCATCAGGGTGGATTGTAGTGTACGGCTACAGGCATCCAATCAATCCCGGGATCATACATTGCATATAGGTCTACGGGCATATTGTCGGACATGATTCTTGTTGCGTGTGACACATGGATTGAGAATGCATTACGTACTTGCGCATTCTTATGTAAAGTGCTTTAGTTACCGCATTTACTTTCTTCTATGCATGTTATGTGATATTTATGTGCTATGTGGTTATATCATTTCGGTATGCATGTTTTGTATTGGTTTGAGGCAGGCATCTACTGGGTGATTTTTTGTCACTCACCCTTACTTCCCAGGTGAGCCAGATGAGGACTACGAGCGCATCTTCGTTGAGGACGAGATAGACATAGCAGAGTGGGCCGGTTGAGAGCTGAAGCTAGGATATGAGGGGCTCTGCAACTGTTTTGTTCTTATTATACTTTGAGGATTTTTCACAGACTAATTTACTACTGTTTGTTGGATTATGAAATTTTTGATGATGTTAAAAAGATGTTTTAAAAGAGCTAAAATGGAATTTCACATTTTGAGTTTGAAGCAAATTAAGAAAAACACATTGCGAGACACAAATCTTCTATTTAAACAAATATACAAGTATGAAAGATTTGTGTCTCGCAATGTGTTTTTCTTAATTTGAACATCTCAGATCCACGTCATCATACTCAAAAACGTGGTGAACTTCATCTATAAATAGAAGAGGCTTGGATGAGGCAAACACACACTTTGAACATCATCTAGCTTCATCTTTCATTGTTGTATAGTCCTCTCATACTTGTATATTTGTTTAAAGCTTGTTTAGCTTTTCTTTGCACTTCATTGTTGTACATTGAGAGAAATAAGAGTCAAGCACAAGAGGAATCATAAATGTTTGATCTCTTGCTTGCGCTTAGACTAGTGAGAAAGTGTGAACCTTACTATATTTCTTCAACCTACTGTGAGAAGTTCTTGAGGGAACTTTGTTGAAGTTGTGAGGTAGCAAGAAATTGTTCTTGCTAAAGAGCTGTAGTTGCACAAGTGTAGTTTGTGCAAGAAGTTGCTGTTGTTGTTGCTTACACTAAGGTGTTAGTGTAAGTGTTGCTGTGGTTGTTCTTATTTCTTTAATAAGAAGAGTAGCTGTTGAAAATCCACTTTGGCAACAAAGTGGTAGTGGAGTAGAATCATTTACGATTCGAACCACTTTATATCCGTGCACACATTCATTGCTTCTCATCTCCCATTCTTGCTTTGTTTTTGAATTTCTTTTGAGTTGAGCCAAACGAGAAAATTCCGCAAAAAGTGCCAAACACTCTATTCACCCCCCTCTAGAGTGTGTTTCGGACCTAACAATTGGTATCATAGCATAACCTTGATTGCTTGGCCTATCTTTGCGAGTAGCAAGGTTAAAGATCATGCCAATGACAACCTCAACCTCAACCTCTTCATCTCACACTTCATCTCCTAAGCCTACTGCACTATTTTCCAGATCAAACACCAAAGCTCCTATGTTTGATGCCCAAAATAATTCTTTGTGGAAATTTCGAATGATCAATCATTTGAAAGGCTGTGGATTTGATATATGGAGAGCTGTTGTGAAAGGAATTGAAGTTCCTATGATTACCAACTCAAAAGGAGAATCAATGTTCAAAGATGAGGATGACTACACTGACAAAGAGAAGATAAGATTTGCCATAAATGGCAAAGCATTCGATGGTCTATCAAGTGCTCTTACCACCACCGAGCTCATAAGACTTTAGGGTCTTGAAACAGCTCATGAGGCATGGAAAAGGCTTGAAATGATACACGAAGGAACTGAGCAAGTAAGAATGGCCAAAAGACTCATGCTCATGAAGGAGTACGAGATGTTCGGAAAGAAAAGCGGTGAGAAGATTGAGGAGACAATTGATCGATTCACACGAATCGTGAATCAACTCTCCATGTTTGACAAGAAAATCTCAAATGAAGACCTTGTCTCAAAACTCCTCAACTCCTTGCCAAGAGAATGGACACCCAAAGTCACCGCCATCACCGAATCAAAGAATCTCAAGACTCTTACCCTTGATGAGCTATCCGGTAATCTTCTTACTCATGAAATTCTTATTGATGAACAAAATAGGATGAACCCTATCAAGCCCACACAAACATCACACAAAGGATTGGTGGTAGAGTCCGATGAATCGGATGAGGAAGTTTCCCTTCTAGCAAGAAAATTTAGAAGAATGGCAACAAGAAACAAAGCTCAAGCAAGAAAGTTTTTCAAAAGACCATCTAAAGAAAAGGAAGCAAGTGAAAATTGCTATATATGTGGTCGACCCGGTCATTTCACTGCTGATTGCCACATAAAAGAGCCGCAAAAGCAAGAGAAGAAGGTCTTTCCTCAAAAGAAGAAAGCCCTCAATGCGGAGGTAACCACGTGGGATGATCTCCTTTCGGAATCGGAAGGAGAAGAGAGTGAAGATCAAGGTGTTGGACTTGTTGCAATAGTTGACAATCCAAAGATTCAACATACTTGTCTCATGGCAATTGAAGATGACCTTGAGGTAAATTCTAATCCTTCAAATTTGCATGATGAAATAGGAGATTTGCAAGATGACTTTGAAAAATTGAATTTAAAATATAAGCATTTGAAGAAAGAGTTCAAGAAATGCATCTTAGAAAATAAGAGCTTGCATGACAAGAATATTTTAATGTTTCAAGAGCATGACATCATACTCACCATGCATAAAACCGTAGCTCTTGAAAATGTAGAAATTAGAAAAGAATGTGAGAAACTAAAATTAGACTTACAAAGACTAACAAATGGTAAAAACAATTTAGACATACTACTTGGAAATCAAAGAATTAGAAATGATAAATCCGGTTTAGGATTTAATTCATCACTTTCTTCTATTAAACCTAAGTCATTAAAGAAAAGGGAAAATAATAGAAAAACACAACAAAATTCATCACCTCCTAAACCAAAGCATGTACCCACTTGTTTTCTTTGCAACAAACTAGGACATGTGAAGAAAGCATGTATAGCCAGATTTGGAAGCACATATGTTTGGAAGCCTAAGAGTCGACAAACTAACCCTAAAGGACCCAACCATCAAAGGGTACCAATACATACATCTTTTGGTTTTGTAGGCTCTCAAGATAAATGGAGTAGCCACAGAAGAAGGAACCAAATGGCTTATAGACAGCGGATGTTCAACTCACATGACCGGAGACAAAACGTTGTTCACCAAGCTCAAGCTCCAAGATGGTGGAACGGTGCATTTTGGCAATGGGAGAGCCAAAATCCTTGGACATGGAGAAATTGGTAACTCTTCTTTTACTATTAAAAATGTACTATATGTAGAAGGGCTTAAGTATAATTTGATAAGTGTTAGCCAACTATGTGATGCTAATTTTCAAATTGAATTTGTGAAAAGAAAATGTGTTGTGAAAAAGAATGATAACATTGTTTTTGAGGCTATACGTAAAAATGATGTTTACAAATTTAGCACACATGATTTGATTTCACAAAATGTTTCTTGCCTAGTTGCCAAAAATGATTTGACTCAACTATGGCATAGACGACTTGGACACATTAGTTTTAAAAATTTCAAAGAGATTTGCAAAAATGAAAAAGTCCAAGGTCTTCCAAAATTAAATTTCGAAAACCATGGCTTATGTGACACTTGTCAAAAGGCAAAGCTTGTTAAAACAAGCTTCAAGCCCAAAAGTGAAATCTCCACCACCAAGCCCCTACAATTACTTCATATGGATTTGTATGGGAATATTGGTACGGCAAGTCTAAGTGGAAAACATTACACCTTTGTGGTGGTAGATGACTTCTCTAGGTGCACTTGGGTAATGTTCTTAGCTAAAAACAATGATGCATGTCAAGAATTTATAAAACTTTGTAGAAGATTAGAAAATCAAAGAGAAGACACAATTAAGGAAATTAGAAGTGATATAGGTGGGGCATTTGATGGAGAATTTCAAGAATTTTGTGTATCCAAAGGGTATGGACACAATTTCTCAGCTCCAAGAACTCCTCAACAAAATGGTGTTGCGGAAAGGAAAAATAGAACACTTCAAGAAATGAGTAGAGCCATGCTAAACGAATTTGAGCTACCCAAATATTTTTGGGCCGAAGCGGTAAACACCGCTTGCCATGTGATAAACAGAGTTTATTTGAGACCATCTCTCAAAAAGACTCCTTATGAGCTTTGGAAAGGTAGAGTACCAAATATTGGTTATTTCAAGGTATTTGGTTGTAAGTACTTTATACTTAACACCAAAGCTAACTTGGATAAACTCGACTTCAAAGCGGATGAAGGAATCTTCATGGGCTATGCTCAAAATAGCAAAGCATTTAGAGTATATAATAAAAGAAGCATGAAAGTTGAAGAATCATTTCATGTCAAGTTCAGTGAGCTCATTGAGGATGAATCAAACATTAATGATGATGATGATGATGAAATAATTGAAGTAAGCCATATAGAGAAATTTGAGAATCCAAAAGGTAATATTGTTATTGACCTTAGGATTGATCCCCTTGAACCTAAGGTTGAAGATGAAGAAGTAGGAGGAGATACATCAAATTTACCGGATTCATATAAGTATAGGAAAGATCACCCTAAAGAGTTAATATTAGGTGAAACTAGCCAAGGCATAATGACTAGGAGGAAATTCAATGAAAACGCCTTTATTTCACAAGTTGAACCTAAAAATATAAAAGAGGATATAAATGATGAAGCTTGGGTATTAGCCATGCAAGAAGAATTAAATCAATTTGAAAGAAGTGATGTTTGGGAATTAGTTGCTAAACCTAGTGATCACCCCGTAATTGGCACTAAATGGGTATTTAGAAACAAAATGGATGATAAAGGAAACACCACTAGAAACAAAGCTAGGTTAGTAGCCCAAGGATATAGGCAAGAGGAAGGCATAGACTATGATGAGACTTTTGCCCCCGTAGCTAGGTTAGAAGCTATTAGAATGCTATTAGCATATGCATGCTATAAGGATTTCAAACTATATCAAATGGATGTGAAATCCACATTCTTGAATGGAATAATTCAAGAAGAGGTGTATGTGGCTCAACCTCCGGGGTTTAAAAATCATGATTATCCAAATCATGTATTTAAACTCAAAAAGGCCTTTTATGGACTTAAACAAGCTCCTAGGGCTTGGTATGATAGGTTAAGTAACTTCCTACTTGAAAATGAGTTTTCAAGAGCAAAAGTCGACACTACTCTTTTTATTAAAGAACAAGGAAACCGTCAATTGCTTGTTCAAATTTATGTGGATGATATTATATTTGGTGCTACTAATGATTCTGTTTGTGAGCATTTTGCAAAATTGATGGAAGGAGAATTTGAAATGAGCATGATGGGTGAACTCAACTACTTTCTTGGTCTTCAAATCAAGCAAACTCAAGATGGAGTGTATATATCTCAAACGAAGTATACAAAGGATTTGCTCAAGAAGTACAAATTTGAGGATGGAAGAAGTGTGAGCACTCCAATGAGCACAAGTACAAAGCTTGACAAAGACGAAAAAGGAAAGCCAGTTGAGGTAACCAAATATAGGGGTATGATTGGTAGTTTACTCTATTTAACCGCTAGTAGGCCAGATATTTTGCATGCTGTGTGCTTATGTGCTAGATTTCAAAGTATGCCTAAGGAATCACATTTAGTTGCTATTAAACGTATCTTTAGGTATTTGAAAGGAACCTTGAACTTTGGATTGTTTTATCCCAAAAATGGATGTTTTGATTTAAGATGGTATAGTGACTCCGACTATGCCGGAAATCTTGTTGATAGGAAAAGCACCTTCGGGACATGCCAATTCCTTGGAGATTGCTTAGTTTCTTGGTTTTCCATGAAACAAAATAGTGTGTCACTTTCAACGGTGGAATCCGAATATGTATCGGCCGCTTCGTGTTGTGCACAACTACTTTGGATGATCAACACTTTAAACGATTATAATGTTAAGTTTGATAAAGTTCCCATCCTGTGTGACAACACCTCAGCCATAAGTATAGCGCAAAACCCGGTACATCATAGTAGGACCAAACATATAGAAGTGAGACATCAATTTATAAGGGATTGTATTCAAAAAGGATTGGTATGCGTTGAATTTGTCCCAACAAATGATCAACTAGCGGATATATTCACGAAATCCCTTCCTACTGAGACATTTGAGTCTATTAGAACAAGATTAGGGATGATAAACATTGTTTAGAGGGTTAAAATTGAAAATTTCAAAAACTAGCATACGTCGATCGATCAACGTATCAAAACAAGAGATCGACGTACGTCGATCTCTGACATCGATCGATCGACGTCGTCAATTTCAGCATATATAAAATCCTCCAAAAACGCAACCCTTCTTCATTCCAACCTAAAACTTCGATTGAAACCCTTCCAGAAACCTGCGCCTCCCTCTCCAAAAATCATTCCTCTCCTCAATTTCATCTCTAAATCACAACATTATCATCTCTACACTTGATTTTCATCTTCTTCATTCACATCTTTCATCCTTCTCCAGAAATCCCCAAATTTCAAACCCTAATTTTTATCAAAAATGTCTTCAAGGAGCAAAAATACAACCAAGAGACCAAGATCTTCTAGGGGTGGAGGAGAAGGTTCAAGCAATCCTTCTCAATGACAAACATCTCAACCTAGAAGAAAGCAATCTATGGATGAGAGTCAAGGACAAGTGCTAGCCGCAATTAGGAGTGAGTTAACTATCTCCAACTTCCCTTGGATCAAAGCCAAAGATGCCAAGATGCTTTGATGGAATCCCTACTCCCCGGGCATGTAAGGTATATCACTAGACATGCTCAAATATTATTTGATAAATGGGAAGATGATGAGAGACCCATCATCCCACTCAAATTGCTTAGAATAAATGATATTCTAAGCAATAATGAATTAAATCCCATCATTGAGTGGTTAGATGTTCAAGAATGGAGGAGTATTTGGAATGAGAGAGAGATGCTCAAAATGTCCACTAGGTATACTAGACTCTTTTATGTTAATTTATGGATTGAATACATAAATGGCCTTCCTTTAGCTCTATTGGACATCATATAAAATGGAAAGTTGAAAAAATTTGTGACTTGATTGGTGTACCCAACGAAGGGTACTTTGAGTTTGATGCGCGGAAGTGGGATGCGGCCAGGTGGAAAGTCTCTGAAGATGAAGTGAAGTCATTCTTAGGCTTCCATCCCAGTAAAAACACAAATGATATGCCCTTAGTTTATCGTACACTTCTTGCCATTGTTACATTTTGTATAAATGGTAAATCCGCCAAATTGCCAAGTAACCTAGACTTTTACATAGCATACCGAATATCTAACCGTGAGAAGGTTAACTTTGGAGAGCTTTTTATGACCAACGTTATCGAAGCCGCCACCAAACAAAACAAAGCCCTACCCTATAGTGACCTTATCTATAGGATGCTTGTAAAGTCGAGTGTTTATGTGGATGACACGGATGTTGACAATATAACGCACAAGGATTTCTATGATAAATTCAACATCCAACAAATACTCAAGTCTAGAAAAGAAGCAATGAGGAGAGAACAAGAGGAGGAAGCAAGAGAAGATGAAGACCTTCCAGACGAGGCACCCATTCCTGAACCGGATACTCAAGAAGCACCTAGTAGCTTGAGCTCAAATGTGCCTGAACTTCAAGCTGAAGTTGCTAGTCTTCAACAAGAGGTTGGTGAGCTTCGAAGCAAGGTGTCCGTACATGAGTCAAGATTTGCAAAGCTCAAGGCAAAGATGAAAGCGTGCATTCCTGGCATCACGTTTTCTTCCGATGAAGACTAGGATGTTTTTTAGCTAGTTTTTTGTTTATCTATGATTCTAGTTTAGGATGTCTTGCTAGTTGATAAACTTGGTTGTGATTTGAATTTAATGGTGTACTATTGCCTATTGTTTTTTATGCTTTCAAAAAGGGGGAGAAAGTGGCTTATTGGCTTATTATTGTTTATTTGTGAAAGTTGGCTTATTAGTGCTTATTTGTTAAAGTTGTTTATTGTTTGATAAGATAATTTTTGTTGGTAGCTGGTAAAATGATGTAAGTTTGGAAATTGGAATCTTTGTTGGTTGCTAGTAAAATAAAAATGAGCATGTTTGAAAGATGAGCTATTGATGCATTTTGGATTAAGAAAGTTGGGTTGTTAATACATGTTTGGTTAAGGGGGAGAAATTTTAAAGAAAAGTATTTTGATTGGAGTGGTAAAATCTTGTTCGCATTGATTATTACAGAAGGTATAAAGTGCATATACTTAGGGGGAGATTGATGTTTTTTAAGTTTGAAACATTCAAAATAAAGCAAAAACATCTTTTAAATATTGGTTTTGAAATCATCAAAAAGGGGGAGATTGTTAGATTATAAAATGTTTTGAAGATGTTAAAAAGATGTTTTAAAAGAGCTAAAATGGAATTTCACATTTTGAGTTTGAAGCAAATTAAGAAAAACACATTGCGAGACGCAAATCTCTCATGGATCGGTTAAAGTATACATCAGCCCCTCTGGGAAGCACATGGATCGATTCATGTGAAGTTTTGTAAACGTTTGAACTCTCAGATCCACGTCAATCTCTTAGCCAAAAGACGTGGATCGATCGATGTGCCTCTGAGAGATGTAGATCTCTCAGCTAAGGATACGTCGATCAATCGACGTCATTCTAAGAGACGTCGATCTCTCAGCCTAGGAGACGTCGATCGATCGACATCATTCTGAGAGACGTCGATCTCTCAGCCTAGGAGATGTCGATCGATCGACGTCATTCTGAGAGACGTCGATCTCTCAGCAAGGCAGTCGTCGATCGATTGACGTGATTCTGAGAGACGTCGATCTCTCAGCATTGGCACATGGATCGATCGACGTCCCTAGAAGTCAAATTGTTTGAACGTTGGAACAAAATCCAAGGGAGATCTATGATGTTTTCTCTCTCCAATCTTGCTCAAATTTCTTGTGGACTTTAACCCAACATACTACATGCTTCCTTGACTATTTTAACCATGTCTAAGATTCCCTAGGATGCTATTCAAGATCAAATCACTCCATAGGGTGGCTAAAGACTATTTGGACATTATCTTGACATCCTCAAAAACGTGGTGAACTTCATCTATAAATAGAAGAGGCTTGGATGAGGCAAACACACACTTTGAGCATCATCTAGCTTTATCTTTCATTGTTGTATAGTCCTCTCATACTTGTATATTTGTTTAAAGCTTGTTTAGCTTTTTTTTGCACTTCATTGTTGTACATTGAGAGAAAAAAGAGTCAAGCACAAGAGGAACCATAAATATTTGATCTCTTGCTTGTTCTTAGACTAGTGAGTAAGTGTGAACCTTACTATATTTCTTCAACCTACTGTGAGAAGTTCTTGAGGGAACTTTGTTGAAGTTGTGAGGTAGCAAGAAATTGTTCTTGCTAAAGAGCTGTAGTTGCTGTAGTTGCACAAGTGTAGTTTGTGCAAGAAGTTGCTGTTGTTGTTGCTTACACTAAGGTGTTAGTGTAAGTGTTGCTGTGGTTGTTCTTATTGATTTAATAAGAAGAGTAGCTGTTGAAAATCCACTTTGGCAAAAAAGTGGTAGTGGAGTAGAATCATTTACGATTCGAACCACTTTATATCCGTGGCACATTCATTGCTTCTCATCTCCCATTCTTGCTTTGTTTTTGAATTTCTTTTGAGTTGAGTCAAACGAGAAAATTCTGCAAAAAGTGCCAAACACTCTATTCACCCCCCTCTAGAGTGTGTTTCGGACCTAACACTGTTATTATCAGACTTTTTATTCAGTGACGTAACGACAATTATTCGAGTTTAAATTTAAGTTAAGATTTACGGTTCTGTGAAAAAAATTTCTACGTCATTTCTGACAAGTAAGAGATTGATTCGACGCTTTGTATTCTCCTTATCGAGATACGGCGGATGCACTGTTCCCGAGGCTAGGACTCGGGAGCAGGGTGCTACAGGTGGTATCAGAGCCGAGGATTTAGATCCACTTCGGAAACGCAGGAGTAATTAAAACACTTATAAGTTACGATTTTACCCTTAATAAACAAAGTAGACTTAAGCGGTGATCTTATACCTAAGTTACGATCGGATCATGAGAGGTGTGTGCTAATGGTGAGCTTTTCTTGTCTAATTATCGATTTATCAGCGCTCAACCTTTCAACTTATTATTGACTAATCTGATTTCGTCTCATGAACTTGGATTTCAAAAAATGCCTCCACGACGTGATCCAGCTGGTAATAATGGTGATGATCAGCAGGGTCAGGGGACCATCCCCCAGGTACTGGCAGATACGCTGGCCACTCTAACTGCATTGGTGGCCCAGCAGCAGGTGCAGATGGCTCACTTGCAACAACAACAGGAGCAACAACAGCAGCAACCACCACCACCACCACCACCACCACCACACCCATCACCACCACCACCCCAGGGGCTTCGATTATTTTACTGGGAGATGCAAAACTCTCGGATACCTATGTTCGGGGGTACCACCCGACTAGAGGATGCAGAGGTTTGGCTGAAGAATGTATACGAGCAGTTGAGGTTGCTAGAGGTTCCGGATGGCCTGAAGGTGGATGTGACGGTACCATTCTTGGAGGGCGATGCAGAGCGATGGTGGCATGGTGTGGTACGCAGACGGACGACACCGGCGACATAGACCCAGTTCAAGGAGTAGTACCAGAGGCACTATGTTCCTGAGAGTGCCATTCAGAGGAGGATGACGGAGTTCCAGCTCCTAACACAGGGGTCCATGACTGTGGACCAGTATTCTGAGAGATTCCATATGCTTGGGAGATACATGCCTGCCATCATGGACGACGAGAGGACGAAGATGTTGAAGTTCAAGATGGGCTTGAGCTCACGCATTCAGTCATTGATCATAGCGCCTAGCCTACAACTTTTGAGGGGTTGTTGGAGGTGTGTCGTGAGGTCGAGGCTGACCTCATGAGGGTTGCAGCGACCGACAGGGCCAAGAGACTGCGAGAGGAGTTCCGATAAGGGAGATCAGAGAGATGGTTAAAGATTCCACGCAGGGATCGGCGACTCGGCCACTGATGATTGAGGTTCTATAGCAACAGCATCACAGCTACTCAGGGCAGTTGGACCGCCACCTCTGGTATGTGCACAGTGTGGTCGTTCTTATACAGGACCGTATTGAAGAGCTCAGCAAGTTTGCTACAATTGTGGCAAATAGGGACATTATGCCAGAGAGTGCCCTACATCAGCACAAGCCCCTCCGCCACAGAGTCAGATGCAGCAAAGAGGAAAAGGGAAGACCAACGCTCGAGTGCATGTCATGACAGACACTGAGCTGCAGGAGGTCGGAGACGTAGTCACAGATACTTTTAAATTTAAGCAATTACTATTTTAAAATCTTAAATATATGTTTTCTCTTTGTTTTAATGATTTGTACTGCATGTATAAGCATGAATCTGTTAGAGGAGATATTAATTAACCAAGTCCCAGCATACGTTCTATTCGATAGTGGTGCCAGCCACTCATTTGTCGCCAGGAGAATCTCCAAGAACCTAGGTATTCTACCGGAACGACTCGAGATCCCTTATCGTGTTCAAGCCGCCGGCGATCAGGTGCTAGTGTTCCATTATCAGTACAAGGACTGCCAGTTGAAGATTAATGAGTTGGAATTCTCTGCAACCCTGATCCCGATCCAGATGCAGGATTTTGACATTATTCTGGGTATGGATTCCATGGCGAGATACAGTGCTACCATCGACTGCCGTCACAGGTCAGTATGCAGACACCGGATAAGCGAGAGACTATCTTCCAGGGGGATGTCAAATTAAAAAAGTCATTTAGAAAAATCTACATGACTGAAGCATAGGCTTCTCGGGCGTTGAAGAAAGGAGCCGAGGGTTTTCTTGTGTATGTTCTAAATGCCAGTGTTGAGACGCCATCGATTGAGGATATTCCAATGGTACGAGATTTTAAGGATGTCTTCCCTGATGAGTTAGCAGGTTTACCATTGAGTAGAGAAGTAGAGTTCGAGATCGATCTCGTACCTGGAGCCGAGCTGATCTCGAAGGCACCATACAGGATGGCACCAGTAGAGTTAAAAGAGCTTAAGGAGCAGCTGTAGGAGCTGCTGGACAGAAAATATATCAGACCTAGTGTTTCGCCCTAGGGATATTATTTGTGAAGAAAAAAGCTGGTACTATGAGGCTCTCAGAAAGAAGAAGTTGTACGCTAAGTTCAGCAAGTGCGAATTTTGGTTGAAGAGTGTGACCTTCTTGGGCCACGTGATTTCTGAGGAAGGTATTTTGGTTGACCCAAAGAAGATAGAGGCGATCACAGAATGGCCCCGACCTACTAACGTCACTAAGATACGCAGCTTTCTTGGTCTTTCCAGTTATTATCGCAAGTTTGTGGAGGGATTTTCGAGGATTGCAGCACCACTGAGTCGATTGACTCAGAAAAAAAGTAAGTTTATATGGACCTCCGAGTGTGAGAAAAACTTTGCAGAGTTGAAGCAGAAATTGACGACTGCACCAGTGTTGGCACGACCCTCCGGCACTGAAGGATTTGTCATCTACAGCGACGCCTCGAAGAATGGGCTAGATATATGTATATAAATTTTAAATTACCATTATGTACATATTAAGTCTAGCCTAACACTTTAGTTGCAGGATGCGTGTTAATGAAGGGAGATGGAGTTAACGCATATGCATCGAGACAGTTGAATCAATATGAGCAAAATTATCCGACCCATGATCTGGAGTTAGCAGCGGTGGTGTTTGCGTTAAAGATTTGGTGCCATTATTTATACGGTGTGAAGTGTGAAGTCTTTACCAATCATAAGAGCTTGAAGTATCTATTCACACGGAAGGAGTTGAATATGCGTCAGAGGAGATGAATTGAGCTATTGAAGGACTATGTTCTGACCATTAGTTATCATCCGGAGAAGGCAAACCGAGTTGCAGATGCCTTGAGCAGAAAGTCAAATCATGCCACACAGACACCATTAGAGAAAGAGATGGAAGAGTTTGATCTCGACATTGTTGATTCCACTGCTAATGTTCTGGCGGCCTTAGTCATTACACCATCTCTGATTGAGCGGATTAAAGAGGCGCAGCTGGAGGATGTGACGCTTAGTGATATCCGAGAGAGAATGTTGACCAGTCTAATTGAGGGCTTCCAGATACATGATGATGACAATATTTGGTACCAAGGAAAGTTGTGTGTGCCTGATGACAAGGACCTAAGGAGGGAATTGCTGAGGGAGACACACAGTTCGAAGTTGTCGATTCATCCAGGTGCTACGAAGATGTATAATGATCTAAAGAAGCATTATTGGTGGAGTGGTATGAAGAGACACATCGGTGAGTTCATTGAGAGATGCCTTGTTTGTCAGCAGGTTAAGGCAGAGCATCAGATGCCGGGAGGTTTGATGTTGCCGTTGGAGATACCGGAGTGGAAGTGGGAGCATGTGACGATGGACTTTGTAGTAGGACTCCCTAGAGAAAAGAAATGACAACGACATGATTTGGGTGATTATAGATAGATTGACGAAGACTTCTCACTTCTTACCCGCGCCTAGTGATGCGACCTTGGAGAGATTGGTGACGCTGTATATCGACGATATTGTTAGCCTTCATGGGGTTCCAGTTAGTATTGTGTCAGATCGTGACCCAAGGTTCACCTCCCGATTCTAGTCAGCTTGTCAGAGAAGGTTGGGGATGAAACTATGGTTGAGCACTGTTTTTCATCCCCAGATAGACAGACAGTCTGAGAGGACCATTCAGACTTTAGAGGACATGTTGAGAGCATGCACATTGGACTTCAAGGGGAACTGAGATAGTATGATCAAGTTGATTGAGTTCTCCTACAACAATAGCCACCACAGTGCCATCGGCATGACACCCTTTGAGGCGCTTTATGGATGTAATACAAGTCCCCTGTTCATTGGGATGAGGTTGGAGAGCGCGTTATCACTGGTCCTGAGTTGGTTGAGCAGACTAGGGAGAAAGTTAAAATGATACGTGATAGGCTCAAGGTTGCTCAATACAGAAGCAGAGTTGAGCAGATTCAAAGAGACGACCTCTAGAGTTCGTTGTGGGTGAGAAGGTTTACTTGAAGGTGTCACCTATGAAAGGGGTTTCTCGATTTAGTTTGAAAGGTATGCTGAAGCCTCGCTACATTGGTCCTTATGAGGTACTCGAGAGGGTCGGTACCCTGGCCTACCGATTAGCGTTATCCCTTGTCTTGGCCCAGGTACACAGCGTATTCCACGTTTTTCAGTTGAGGAGATATATGCCGGATCTGAGCCATGTTCTAGACGTGCCACCGTTGAGGATTCGACCGGATACGACATATGAGGAGACTCCCATTAGGATAGTGGATTGTAAGGACCAAGTATTGAGATACTGGGTCATTCCATATGCTAAATTTCAGTGGACCAATCATATGGAGCGCGAGGCGACTTGGGAGCTCGAGGAGCAGATACGAGAGAGATATCCACAGCTCTTCAAATAAGGTACGTCAAGTTTCGAGGACGAAACTTTTTGTAAGATGGGTAGGATGTTATGTCCAAAAAAAAAGAGAATAAAAAAAATAATAAGACAATTAAAATAATAAAATAAATAAACAATAAAATGAAATTAAAAAAGAGGATTTTGTGGTGTGCCGTGAATTAGGGGATTAGGGAAGGGGGATTTATTTTAGTTAACCTTTAAATTTTAGATTTTATCCTCCAATCAAATCCTACCTAATCACTAATTCCCCTTCTAGATAAACTCCAAATTCCCCTATTTCCATAACTTAAACTCGGCTAAACCACAGCAGGAAAGAAAAAGGTCAGTGAGGAGAGGGAGGAAAAGAGAGGAAAAAAAAAGGGAGAAGAAGAAGAAGGCTAGCGCGGTTTCCAATCCGACATCTAATCCATCTAGATCATTCGTTTTAGCTTCAATCAAGGTAGGTGTCTCCTCACCCTCAAACGGGTATAATTCATGCATGTTTGAATGATATATTTATGTGTTTAAATGCTTTCTTGATTGTTGAAGTTGTAAATTTTATATTGATGCATTTGGATTATTATGAAATGACTGGTTTGTGTTTATTATGTGCGTGTATGTGCATCAATTTGGTTGTAGGATTGTACTGGATTAAAAAAAGGCTCATAAAAGATTGAATAGGTGGAACTTTTATGCTAGGAATCATAAGAAAGTTTGTATTTTGGCCTTAGAATAGGTGCACATAGCCTGGAAATAGGAAAAATTTGAATCGGGGTCGAAAAACGCGGTCAGAATGGCAGCGCATGAGCTGCACGCACTGCTGTAGGCGGCCGCAGGTAGGCCTCACACGCGGGCGTGGCTCACTCGCACCGGCTGCGTTTAAAAAAAAAAAAGAGGCAGCGGCGAAACAAGCTGGCCTACCAGCACCAGGCGGGCCGGACCCTAAAGCGTCGGCAGGCTGACTACAGCAGGCCAGGTCCAATTGCGTTAATTAATAAAAAAACCCAGGTGACTTTGTTGTTGCATGCATGTCACGTGCATTTGCATTTGGAGTGAGTTGAGATGTACGGGTCTGAGACGCTCGAGTGTGGTGGATCATGGTATACAGACCATGGGTAGTCGTTTATGATGGATCATGGTGTACGGACCATGGATATTCGGTTATGGTGGATCATGGTGTATTGGCCATGTGCATCGGTTATGGTAGATCGTGGTGTACGGACCACGGGCATCGGTCAGGGTGGATCGTGGTGTACAGGCCACGGGCATCCGTCAGGGTGGATTGTAGTGTACGGGCTATAGGCATCCAATCAATTCCGGAATCATGCATTGCATATAGGTCTAGGGGCATATTGTCTGACATGATTCTTGTTGCGTGTGACAAGTGGATTGAGCATGCATCACGACTTGCGCATTCTTATGTGTAGTTCTTTACTTACCGCACTTACTTTCTTCTATGCATGTTATGTGATATTTATGTGCTATGTGGTTATATCATTTCGGTATGCACGTTTTGTATTGGATTAAGGCGGGCATCTACTGGGTGATTTTCTGTCATTCACCCCTACTTCCCAGGTGAGTTGGATGAGGACTACGAGCGCATCTTCATTGAGGACGGGACGGACATAGCAGAGTGGGCCGGTTGAGAGCTGCAGCTAGGATATGAGGGGGCTCTGTAGCTGTTTTGTTCTTATTATACTTTGAGAATTTTTCACAGACTACTTACTACTATTATTATCACACTTTTTATTCATTGATGTAACGACAATTATTCTAGTTTAAATTTAAGTTATGATTTACGGTTCCGCGAAAAAAATGTCTACGTCATTTCTGACAAGTAAGAGATTGATTCGACGCTTTGTATTCTCCTTAGCGAGATACGACGGGTGCACTATTCCCGAAGCTAGGGCTCAGGAGCGAAGCGCTGCAATCACATTGTGAAGTAATGTAAATATAAGTATTAGAAAGTCAAATGTAGTATAAGATTATAAAGAATGATTTATTGCTCTTTTCTCCATTTATTCGAGGAGAGATATTTTATACAAAATTTTATGTCATTTTCTATCACACTAGATGAGATCATGCGGTGTATACTTAAGTAATGATTGATTAGTACACATGACATGATCTTACTTAATGTGATTGAAGATGAGATAGATGCTTATATAGAAGATCATTTCTCACTTTATTTTTAATGTATATTACATCGACATGCTTACTAGAGAAATTTAACTTAGGAGACATTAGATGTAATGACAATCCAGGAAATTAGTTTTTAAAAAATGAAGAAAAAAAATATAATCACATTTTTACTATTCTTAATTCAAGAAATTTATCTGAAGAAAAGGAGAAAAAAATCTACACCTAATATAAAGATGGCAACCG
The DNA here is from genome assembly GCA_036186865.1 of Eustoma russellianum. NCBI lineage: Eukaryota > Viridiplantae > Streptophyta > Magnoliopsida > Gentianales > Gentianaceae > Eustoma > Eustoma russellianum. Next base: position 14,851,495 of record AP025051.1, read on the forward strand.
CATGGCTGCCTCATGATAAAAAAAAACAAAAAGAGAAATGTGGGGCCGGCGCAGAGAGAGGAGAGAGGGAACAAAAGGAAAGGGAGGAGAAGAAAAAGGGCTTCATCTTTTGTGGAGTGATGTTGGATTCTAAATTGTAATTTACTGCTATAGGGATTGTGGATCATTGTATTCAAAAAATTAATTACTGATGCTAGTTGGATTAACCGATATTGATATTTTACTATGTGTTGATTATAAGTACACTGTTGAGCGTTGTATGGCTACTATGTATATGGATGTAACTTATTTGATGCCTATTTGATTGCAAATTGATGATGAATTGATTAAGGCATAAATTGGTGTAAAGTTGATTAAATTTAAAGTGCATGATCATGTTGGAAATAACGACTGGGTTTTAAACGGAATAAAACTGTGGACAACAATTTACTACTCACTAGAATCGTTGAGTATGACAGCGAGATAAATAGAAGTAAAAATGAAGTGAACCAATTTGGTAATACCCAAAGATCATAATGACCTCCTAGACAGTATTACCATTCCACGTAAATTCTCAGGTTTAGCTAGATGTGTCATACACGGCCCCTCTTAAAATCCGACTTCCTTAGACAGAAATTACATATACGGTATATTTATCACAATTCACCATAAATATCAGATAAAATAGGGACACCGAAATTTACGTGAAAACCCTCTCTCTGTGGAGGGAAAAAGCCACAGGCAATAAGAACAACTTTCACTATTCGAAATAATGAGAATACAAGAGACAACTCAAGTTTAGACTTAAGCTTAAGAAATACAAGAGAATTGAAACACTCAATATTTTCTTATGCCGGATTGGTATAATCTCACAACTCTCTTTTTCTCTATTTATTTTCTATCACTCACTTCTCTCTCAAGAAGCTTTTGAATTGCTTCTTGCTTTGGTGTTGATGTATCTTCCTCTGCAGAATACTTGCCAATTTATAGGCAAGAGAAGTGAATAAAAACATGTGCTCTTTATTGTTCATGTGGTTGCTTCAACCATTGTCAAAAAGGTGTGCCACCGACTTTCCAAAAAAATTTCAAGAAAGAAGGCTACCAACTCCACTGTCTGGACCCATCAAATCTCTCCATCCAGACTAGGGCAAACTCTGATTCTCACTGAGAATCCATCCTAGCTTTCTTGATGCACCAATTAAACTTCTTCTTTGTAATGGCTTTGGTCATTACATTAGCAGGGTATTGTCTATGTAGATCTTCTTGATTTGAAATTGTTCCTCCTCAGTAGCATCTCGAATCCAATGATATCGCATACCGATATGTTTGGTTCTCGCATGATATATTGTATTTTTTGCTCAAGTCAATAGCACTTTGACTATCGTAGTATACTATATATTGTTGTTGTTTGAACTCCAACTGATGTAAAAATTGTTTTATCCAAAGTATCTCCTTGCCAGCTTTTGTAGCTGCAATGTACTCTGCTTCAGTAGTCGATAATGATACGCACTTTTGAGATTTTGACTGCCAAGATATAACCCCCCCGCAAATGTAAACAGATAACCAGAAGTGGATTCTCTACCATTTAGATTTCCAGCCATATCTGAATCCGTGTATCCATCAAGAGTTGATCTGAGACTTCTAAAAGTTAAGCATTATTTTGAAATTCCTCTAAGGTATCGAAAGATCCTTTTCACTGCTTTCCAGTGTATCTTTCCTGTATTTGATAGAAACCTGCTCACTACTCCTACCACGTGAGCAATGTTTGGCCTTGTGCAGACCATAACATAAATCAAGCTTCCTACTGCAGAAGAATATGGAATTGATGGCATTTCTTCTTCTTCTTTATCCTTTGAAGGACATTCTCTCTTGCTTAACTTGAAATGATCATCAAGTGGAGTTGTAACTGGCTTAGATTTGTCCATATTGAACCGGTGAAGCACTCGTTCAATATATGCCTCCTCTAATAACCAAAGCTTTCCTTTTGCTCGATCTCAAATGATATCCATTCCCTAGATACGTTTTGCAACACCTAAGTCTTTCATACAAGATACAAGAGAAGAATGATAAATTTACCATTATGGTATCTTTGAATATATTTACAAGGATCAGCAACTATTCTCTTGAATTTCTGACTCAACATGAACGAGTCAAACTTCTTGTACCATTGTCACGCTGCTTGCTTCAATTTGTAGAGACTCTTTTTCAACTTGCAGACCATGCCTTGTTTGCCTTTGACTGTAAAGCCTTCTTGTTGTTCCATGTAGATTTTCTCATCTAGATCTTCATGCAAGAAAGTTGGTTTTACATCTAATTATTCTAGATCTAAAATCAAGTTAGATGCCAAACCAAGTACAAGTCTGGTACAACTCATTTTAACAACTGGTGAGAAGATTTCATCAATGTCGATACATTTCTTTTGGCCAAAAACTTTCACCACCAATCGAGCTTTGTATTTTAGCAGCTTATCACCGTCGTTCTTTAACTTGAAGACCTATTTTTTTGAGAGCATTCTTTACTTATGGAAGTTGAACTAGATCATGAGTGAGATTCTTTTTCAATGAACCCATCTCTTCTTGCATGGCTTTTGTCCAACAATCTTTATCTCTGTCAGATTGTATTTCTTGAAAATTCTCAGGTTCTCCATCATCTGTTTTAAGAATGTATTGAGAACTAACATACATAAAAGAAGGTGCATGTTCTCTGACAGACCTTCTCAGTTGAGGATCCACATCTTGCAATTCAAGATAAGCATGGGTTTGCACCCCCAGACCCAAAACCAACAACATCATCCTGTTTCAATTTCTTCTATATTTTCTTCATTTGTGTCATTAATAAATGAAGGAATTAGTGTTACCTGTATAACATTTTCTGCAGTAGATTTATTTTCTGAATCAATAAACATTTCATGTTCTTGGAACACGACATATCTGCTTTTGATGGTTTCTTTCTTTTCTGGATCCTATTGCCTAAGCCATATTTCTCATTTCTGTATTCCACAAAGATTCAAAGAATAGTTTCCTCATCCAAATTTGACCTCTTATCTCTTGGAACATGCATGACAGATTTGCATCCAAATACCTTTAGGTGAGCGTAGCTTACTCTCTTCCGCTAAATACTGCTTCTGGAACATCAAAGTTTAGTGGAACAGAAGGCGATCGGTTGACCAAGTAGAAAGTTGTATTGACATCCTCCCCCCAAAATAACTTAGACATTTTAACAAGTTTGGGCATGCATCACACTTTTTCTACAATGGTGCTATTCATCCGTTCTGCAACTCCATTATGCTATGGAGTACTAGGAACTATCTTATCATGTCTTATGCCATGTGTTGTGTAGTACTCTTCAAATTCCATTGATATGTACTCGCCATCATTGTCAGTGCGAAGGCATTGTAACTTTTATCTAGTCTCTCTTTCCACCATTGCATAAAACTTTTGAAAAAATTGGAATACTTGACTTTTATTTCTTATCAAGTAGATCCATGTTTTTCTAGAATAATCATCAATGAAAGTAACAAAGTATTTGTGTCCACCTAGATATTCTACCTCAATAGGACCACATACGTCAGAGTGAACCAACTCTAATTTGTTCTCTTTTATCCTAGAGTTCTTCTGAAAAGAGACACGATGCTGTTTTTCAAATAAGCAGTAATCACATGGGTCTAGTTTTTTACCTTTATCTAACGGTAACAAAGATTTCTTTGCTAGTAAATGCAATTCTTTCTGCCAATGTGTCTCAAACGTCTGTGCCACACATTTGGAGAATCACCGTCTTCTACTGCATTTATTTAACCTTCACACACCTTAAAGTGTGTCTTGAACAAATTACAACGTCACATCTCTTTTGCTACCACTAGAGAACCTTTGGTAAGTTTCCATGTCACATTACCAAAGAAATGCTCATAACCTTTCTTGTCTAGTGCGTTTGTAGATAAAAGGTTGAATCTCATATCTGGAACATGTCACACATTTCGTAATGTGAATGGACAACCAAGTGAAGTTTCCACAGTGATATGACCCATTCCCATGATCGATGAGGTGATTTTGTTTCCCATCTTTAACACATCAAAGTCTCCAGCTTTGTATATGGAGAAGTATTCCTTGCTAGTATAACAATGATACGAAGCACCTATATCCACGATCCATTTAAAGTCTAGGTCTGGACATGAGAATATTCATTTTGGTGACAGATCAATGTTGTCTCTCCGTTACTACATGACGCTATTGCTGCTGTGTTATTATCGCCCGTCTGCTTTCATCCTCGATCATTGTCTTACTTTAAAGACTTGCAATTCTTTTTAAGGTGGACATTCTTACCATAATTCTAGCACTTCACTCTGGTTTTTGATTTGGAACAACCTCTAGACTTGTCATAATAATTTGATTTATCATGAATGTTGAAGTTTTTATTTCATCATCTTCCTCTTTCTTATGTAAGAAGAGTATGTCCTTGATTCTCTGGTTCTATCATCTTAATATGCAACAATAAAGATGATGTGATCTTTTTCAATGTGATTGTATCTTTACCATGAAGTAAACGGTTCGTCAAACCATTCAAAGAGGATGAAAGTGAACTCAAGAGCATGATTGCCTTATCTTCGTCCTCCATAAGAACACCAAGACTCGCCATTTGAGATATGAGACCATTGAAATCATTCAGACGAGACAAAAAATTTGTACCTTCCCTCATTCGGAGTGTTTAGAGCTACTCCTTAAGATACAATTTGTTTGTCATCGTTATGGACATATACAAACTTTCTAGCTTTGTCCAAATCTCCATGGCTGAGTCATTTCCGTCTACATTGTTCAAACCTTTGACGGACAAGTATTAGCGGATCGCACTTGCGGCCCTATCATCCATGTTTTGTCCGTCATCATCATTCATGGCTCTGACCTTTTCTCTTTCCCATAAAGAGCTTTGTGAATGCCTTGTTGTATAAGGTAACCCTTCATCCTTTTCTGCCATGTGGAAAATCCATCATCTCCGTTGAATTTTGCCACATTGAATTTCATCTCTGCCATATTCAAGAAAATCAAAAACCGAATAACCAAGCTCTGATACCACTTGTTGGGAATAACGACCCTATTCTAAGAGGAATAAAACCATGGATAATAATTTACTACTCACTAGAATCGTCAAGGATGACAGTGAGATAAATAACAATATAAGTGAAGTGAGCCGATTCGGTAATATCCAGAAAAGATCACAATGACCTCCTAGATAATATTACTATTTCATGTAAAATCTCAGGTTTAGCCGGAGGGCTCACACATGGTCCCTCCTAAAATCTGACTTTCTTAGACATAAATTACGTACACGGTGTATTTCATAATTCACCGTAATGACAGATAAAATAGGGACTCTGAGATTTACGTGGAAACTCACTCTCTGTGGAGGGAAAAAACTATGGACAATGAGAAGAACTTCCACTATTCAAAATAATGAGAATACAAGAGACAACTCCAGCTTAGGCTTAAACTTGAGAAATACATGAGAATTGAAACAATATTTTTATACCAGATTGGTAGAATCCCACAACTCTCTTTTCCTCTCTCTATTTTCTTTCACTCAGTTCTCTCTCCAGAAGGTCTTGAATTGCTTCTTGCTTTGGTGTTGGTGTATCTTCCTCTGCAAAATACTTGCCAATTTATAAGCATGAGAAGTCAATAAAAATATGTGCTCTTTAATGCTCATATGGTTGCTTCAACCATTGTCAAAGGTGTGCCATTGGCCTTCCAAAAATTTCAAGAAAGAAGGCTACCAGCTCCACTGTCTGGACCCATCAGATCAATTGTTGGAAAGCATAGCATTCATGTTAATTGCATCAAGTCATGTTCATTGAACATTGATTTTCTTCATTGACACATTGTGCATTTGTGTTTACTTTAGAGAGAATGAGGTTTCAAACATGATTGTTCGAGATTTTAGAAGTGATACTTGGGTCAAAGTTAAGTGAAAGGAATAATGAAATTATAATGCAAATTTTTCATCGATTCAGTAGCTTTGTGTCTATTTGAGAAAGAACATAATTTCAATGATGGTTTGCGGATAATTGAGGTGGTTGTAATAACACCTCCAAATAACTGAATGGTCATAGACACTCCAGGATGGAAGTTCCACGATCATATAACAAATAAGCTTAATTGTCCAAAAAATAACAATCTGGGAATTTAGTCATCGCATAATAAAGTAACTTAGCAGTTCTAAGAATGTCAGCACGGGAGTGCAAGTATCGTAAGATTAGAAACGACCATGGTTAAACGAATCGAAGTGTTAAGGCATCGGACATAATGTAATTGAATAAGCTGGAACACATCAGCCCACGAACTCAATCCAAGTAAGCTACGAAATGTCTTGGGCAAACCGATCCGGAAGTTTACCCCAAAGCGTGGAACAAAAGAAAAGACACAACAAAATTAAGATACTTGAGATAAAAATAAAATCGAATGAGCATAGAAACGGTACATGCATTGGATATAGGGAAATTCAGACGTGGAATAGTGATATGGGCATTTGCATATGTACATATACACGTTTAAGTGTAAAGTAAAATATGTAGTGTGGATAGCTTTATTTCTGTAATTAACGTGTGATTTCGTCCGTTCTTTAGCATTTCAGTATATCTGTTAATTATCGAGACGATTAAAGTGATCTAGTATTATGTGACATAGTTATTATTGATAGTTGAATATGATGGAATGTTTTGATGTGAATACAAATATTATAAATTGTTATATAGTATTTGTATACTTGATTTGTTGGTATTTAAGAATGAAGAGGAAATCTAATGGAAAGGGTTTGTAAAGGATTGGTATGAGAGCACAAAAGTGAAAAACACCGACGAATTGAAAAGGTTGTCGACCGGACAAGTGTCTATTGGGTGGTCCAAGAAATAGAAATTTTTTGAAAATCTTACATCCATGATAGGCTGGGTAAAATACTCTAATCTTGTAATCTTAAGGGACGAAAATGATGATAGACCCAGAGGTGCATGAGAAGTGTCTCCTTGATGGTTTGACTTCCCTATATAATTGGAGATACAATATACACGGTTTCAGATATGAGTTTTAATTTATTTAATTAATGGGACAGGTGTCTAATCCTTGAAGATATATTTTCTCCCCAATGCTACCAGGAAAGGAGGAAGAGTATACTGAAAATTCTTGGTTCACAAATTCCACTACAATGACGGCTCCTATCGTATAAAAGATTGTTAGGTCCCTTAGAACACACTAGAAGGGGAGGTTGAATAGTGTGTTCACCAATTATAGATATTTTATGGATATGTTTCGTTTTGGAGTGCAACCAATATTTGGGTGTGTTCTTTAGAAAGAATAAAGACTTGCAAGAAAGTAAAGAACACAAGTATGTATAGAGGTTCAAGTCAAATGACTCTACTCCTCTACCTTCTTGATTTTTCACAAGAAGGATTTTGAAAAGGGGATTGTTATTTCAATGGGGGAAACAACAATCAAAAACAAAATCCAAACAATGAAAAACTAGGCAACACGCCTAGACCACAACCGAGAGATCTAACCCTTTGAAGTCTAGCCTCTAAAGATCTTCTTTGCCCTCAAAGAAATCTTGTAGGGAGAATAGTGCACCACACACTATCAACTAACCCTTCAAAGTCTAGAAATCTCAAACAAGAAGCACCCTTGCTCCTTGACCAACAATCTACACAATCTCTCACAATATTAACTCACCAAGAAGAAGACTCTTCTTCTTCTTAAATAATAACTCTCAACAATAAAGTAAAGTATACAATGTTTACAAGTATTTTGAGAGCTTGAGCTTGGGAGAAAATCTGAGAGCATCAATGGTAGAAAGTTGGAGGAAGAGAGAAGAAACCCTTGCTTTTATCATTCTTCAAACTTCTTCCCGTTTGAAACCCTCTGCACAAACAATAATGGGTTTTGACATCTTGTGTTGGTGTGTCCTCATCATTGGAGATCTCCCTTTGGCATGTAGCAACATTCTTGAAGAGATTTCAAAAAGAATGCCAACAAAGAAAACCTGAAATCTTCAGCAGAGAAGCACCTGTGAAAAAAGACACTAAAAGAGGAGGGTACAAAGAGTCAACTGATGTTAAAAAGTGAAGTCTAGGACCTTTGTAACGTTGGTCACATGAAGCGCCTAACGTGCTTAAAGCACAGGCGTTCGAAGTGACATAGAGCGCTTAATGTGAAAGTGAACTGTCGTTCGAAGTCACATTAAGCGCATAATGTGGGCAGCTTAAGGCGTTCGAAGTCACATGAAGCGCCTAATGTAGCCCTTCATGCTTGTTCGAACAAAATCTGACATTTTCTCAGAGAGAGTACTCAAGAGTACGTGTCCATTCAGGGGAAAAGTACTTTTGACTTGGTGGACCACTTGAAGCGCCTAATGTAGGTGTTCGAAGTGTTCGCACTTTTCATCAAGACACATAAAGCGCCTAATCTCGCATTGCTACCACCAGCAGCTTCTTGAGGTCCCTCCTCGACCTCTTCATCATCAGGAATGGTAGTGGCCTTCCGTTTTTGCGAGTCAATGGCTTGGGCAATATTGTAGTGATCATAGACGTCAGATTTAGCAACCGGGGACAAATCATCATCAGAAATTTCTATACCTTTTGACTTTAACAAGAATGTGATAATATTGGCAAAAGGTAAGGCTTTGGACCATTTTCGGAGAGCTGCAAACATGACTTCTATGAAGATCCAGGCAAGATTCAACTGGGTCAGATGTTTGAGACGGTATGAGACATAGAAATCCATGTTGCTTGGATTTCTCGTAGCCTTACCGTTGATGCAGTACGTGACCACAGCCAGCAGAATGCGATCCACCAATGGCATGTTCTGAGTCTTCTTTGAGGGTAAATACCCTAGATTAAATTTTACGTCCTGCTCACGGACGCCGTATTTGCTACTCCAGTCAAATACGGAGAAATCACTTAATCCCTTATTCCGGATTCTCAAAACTTCACAGATTTCAGGGACAGTGAAGCTGAGAGGAGTACCGTCAATAACTGTGTTAAGGAAAAAAGGTTGAGACTCAGATTGTGGTGTGACCCACAAGTTTGAATAGAACAGTCTGGTGTGCTCGCGGAAGAATTTCTGCATATCAAGTCTGGACCAAAGAGAGATCCATCCTTGATGTTCCAGCAAAGGAACAATCTCAAAAGCGCTGCTCGTCTCAGGAAGATTACTGAGATTGAGCAGTTTCAGATGGATGATGAGACGATTGTTTGCTACCCATTCTTCGAATAGCATATTGGAGTAGAAAGAAACATAGACACCCTTGTCAATGTGACGTGGTGGTTTCTTTATTTCGGGTTCAAACTTCTTTAACCAAGGAAAATTTTCCTTGGTGAGCCCTTCCGAATGGACTTTATTTCGGCAGGTTCAAGAATCCCATGTCCAGCGTTTGTTTTCGCTTTTGGGAGCGGGGGCGTTTAGAAGGACATCAGAAGCATTTGAAGGGAAGTGAGTGAGGTTTTTGAAGGAAGGAGTTTTTGGAATAGTTGCAGGGACGATTTGGGAGATGGGAATAGAAGGGAGGAAGGATTTTCTTTTAAAGATACAGAGGAAGATGAAGGGATAGAGGAGAGTAATGGAGGAAAGATGAGGATAATGGGAAAATGGGATAGTGGGAGAGAGAGTTAAGGAAGAAGGTGGGAAGATGAAGTGAATGGGGAAGAGGAAAGAGGGTAGACGTGGGAAAAGAGAAGAAGAAAAATGGCGGCAGGGAATTGATGGTCCTTGAATGGCGCAAAAACTGAAGAGACTGCGGAAGGAAAGACAATGTGAAATTAGGGTTTGAAGCGCCTAGTGTGACATCGAACGACTTCACAAACGTGATGAAGCGTTCTTAAAGTCACATTTGAACAGTTGTGGAGATGCAGATTGAGCGCTTAATGTCACTTTGAACAAGTGAACTCATTTAGATGAAGCGCTTAATCCTACATCGAACGCTTGTGTAAAGGAACATAAAGCGCCTGATGTCACTTCGAACGAGTGACATCCTTAACATTAGGCACCTGATGTGACATCGAACGCCTTGAAGCAAGTTAGATGAAGCGCCTTGTGTATTCTGACCTTGAAAATTTTAAAATTTTCGTGCTCAAAACTCAAGATGGGTTTTATCAACCCATGTGAGCAACCCCTAACCTACTTCTTATAGATACAAAAACATCACTAGGCAAGGGTTTCGTGAAAATGTGCGCTAATTGGTCTCGCGTAGGAACGAATTCCACACTTACCAAGTTCTTTTGTACACAATCACGGATGAAATGATACCTCACTTCAATGTGCTTAGTCCGATTATGTTGGACAGGATTTCGTGCAATATTAAAAACGGACGTGTTATCACATAAAATTGGCACCTTTGAGAAGTGATGTTATAATCATTTAACGTGTTAGTCATCCATAATA
>AP025051.1:14870105-15073124 GCA_036186865.1 Eustoma russellianum
CGTGTTAGGGCTGTTTTGGCCGAGGGTGTTTGAACTTGGCCGTGTTCCTCCATTGCCATTAGACCTAGGCTGCACTTTAGAAAAAGAAGAAGCATTAGTTCTAAAACCAAATCCACTAGTAGAAGAACGTACCTTTAATTGCCGCTCAATTTTCTCAGCTTTGTGAACCATGGAATTTAGATCAACATAGGTAGTGAGTTCAAGTTGAAACCCAATCTCCTTATTAAGACCTCCCAAAAACCGAGCCATGGTTGCCTCCTCAGTTTCTTCAGTATCAGTTTTTATCAACAAACTTTCTAACTCCTTAAAGTATTCATCCACACTTTTATTTCCTTGAGTTAGGCATTGCAACTTTTGGAACATGGATCTCTCGTAAGATTCTGGAATGAATTTCTTTCTCATCTCATATTTCATCTCATCCCAAGTTCCAATTGTTGGTTGTCTAGTCCTTCTTCTTATACTTTGAGTTTGGTCCCACCAAATCAAGGCATAATCCAAGAACTCTATACTTGCATATCTCACTTTTTGCAACTCAGTATAGTTGGTATAGGAAAAGATCATGTCAACTTTTCTTTCCCACTCAATGTAGGCTTCAGGGTCACTTTTGCCATAAAAGGGTGGAATGTTTATTTTGGTTTTCAAATAATCATCCTCTTGAGGCACATGCCTCCTAGGTTGCATTCGGCCTTGAGGCCTTGGGTATACCTCCTCAACCTCTTCCTCTTCATAGTAATCATTCCATTCCTCCCTAACAGGTTGTGTCTCATTCCTGTCTCCTATCTCCTCTACCCCTTGCTCCTCCTCTACCTCCCATGCTTGTGGACCCCTTAGGTTCAGTTCCACGGGATGTTTGGCCTTGGTTTTGAGGTGGGGGCTGTTCTTGGGTAGGAGGTGTTTGGATGTCATCCTTGCTTCCCACTCATCCAACCTAGATTGCATATTACTAAGCATTTGTGCCATCTTTTCCATGAAAATTCCACTTTGTCTCCTCCTCCTTGGGTACTGTTTGAACCATCCATGGCAACCTGAAACGCTTTCACAAACAAGAAAAGAAGAAAACTAACACAAGAAACAAAGTGAGTTGTTAGTGAAAACAAAAAGGAAAACGAAAATCTGTTTGGCCTTTTTTTGTCCTCCCTTGTTTTCTCTCAATTGTTCAAGTGTTTTTCCTTGGCCAATCTTGAGCCAGAACCTCTTAAGGCAAGTCCCAAATTGGCTAACCACAATCTGTTTTGTTTTCTGTCCTTGCAAGCTTCTTTTGCCTTCAAAAACCAATTGATCAACAAGTGGTAAAACAGCTCAAGAAGTTTAGAGCACAATTTAAACACACTTAATAACTATGATTCAAAGAAACAAGAAACCAAAAGTGATGTAGTTGGTTGAACCAAAGAATTGCTAGGGGTTGTCCTGGGCAATCTTTAATTAAACCAACTTATGCAATATCAAATGCAAGCTCTTTGATTGATAGTATGAATGTGTATCCAAGGTTGAGAATTGAAGGCTTTATGTGTGTTGTTTTTGGGGTTGGATAGTAGATGCAAAAAGATGGAACTTTGTTCAAAAGGAACTTCTTTTCTCTTCCTTTCTTTGTGCACTTCTTTTTGTTTTTTGTGCACGTTTTCTTTTCTTTCTTTTCCTTTTTTTTTTGACGTTCAAAGCAGCCTTGATGCAACCTTTGTTTGCTTTTGCAGAATCAGTTGTGTATGCTTGAAAGATGATCCTTTTTGTGTTTGTATGGATGTGTAGTAGAAAACAGATTTTCCTTGGATACCAATACAACCAAAACAAACAAACTTGTATTCAATATCACACAAGCAAATTTAATTAAAAGCTTCGATAACAACAAGGTGTTTGACTCAAAGGTAGCTTCTTTTAGGCCTTGGGCTGATTTAGATGGAGTTAAATCCTATTCAATGCAAACAACAATGATCCTATGATTAAGTGTGTTAAGATGAGATCTTTAATGATAGGTGATCAATATTGATGCAAAAGGTGAAGCCTTTTTTTGTGGTTTTCGTTGGACTGAAGAAAAGAACAATCTTTGTTTTTGTTTTGATGAAATGAAGCAAAAGATCAATTTTTTTTTTGAATGATTGAGAATAACAAGAATGACACAAATGACACAAGAAAAGATATTTGAGATGAAGATAAACGAGAGCTCTGATACCACTTGATACGAATATGGTTCGTATGTTGATGTTGTCCCGATCTTTCTTCACTCTCCAAACGTCCCTCAAGCCTTGAATGTGATGGACAATGGTGCCAAGCAACCACCTTCCTTTCAAGCCTCCAAATCCGTTGGGTATATGTGTTTCAATCCGTCCAATCCAACCAGTCACTCCTAATCCTTGGATTGTGGATCACCAACAAGGAACACACAATCCTTAATTGGGTCTAGCCTTGATTTAGATATGTGTAAACCAAAGGAAAACACAAACTTTTATTCAAGAAACTCAAGAACAAAAGACAATACAAAACCGTAGGTTTTTAGTCTCAAAGATGAAAATAGTCTAACTACCAAAAGAAATGCTAAGTGATCAATATATTTGATTACAAGTCTTGTTGGCCACTCCAAAAACGTCTAGGGCATTGGGTTTCCATGTTGCGCCATTCCTTCCTTGAGATGCAAAATCTGAATTTGTTATTTTAGGTAAGCTTCTCTCTCTTGGCAAATCCACAATTATTGTCTCAATCACCAATTATTGCATTATTAACCATCCTTCTAGAACTTGCCTTGTGCATCCATTTGCCTTCATTAAACGCCATTCAGCCTTCCTTGTGACACAAGATCTAATTTTGGTAACTTTCTCTTACTTGAATTATCTCCTTAATTGCTCCAAATCTTCAATTATGACTCCATAATTCATTCCAATCATCCAATCTGATTTATGACATTCTAGAAGGTCTCTTAATTGCATTTGATGATGCTAGGCGGCTGCCACCCTCTCAAGAAACCGAAAACCCTAATTTGCACACTTGGGCTTGTTTTGGACTTCTTCCTTGCAACTCTTGTAACTATTTTTGTGGACTGATTTTGACAAAACCCAAAACATGAAAGATGCTCTAAATTAAGTCTACTTCAAGGTCCAGCTGGTTCCATGCACGCCCAATCCACTTGAAAGCCCAAAACCACAAAACAGCCTTGTATGGACAAGCTTGGTCCAAATCTGAGAAGCCTTCCTTTCCAAAGCTCAAGGCGTTTGATCCAAGACCTGTAACACCTACAAATCACACTCATACACCAAACATAAGTATTCTAAAACAAACTTTAAAAGAATCAAAGAAAAGGCAACTAAAAGCCACAGAAACGGCACCAACAAGCGGACTGACTATCCTGCCCTCCCACCAACCCTTTAACTTATTTATTGACATTGAAAATCATTGGATAATCAGTTCTTAAGCTCAACAATGAGCACCCATTTAGGAGGAACGTCCATTGGTTCATCTTGCACATGTTTGGTTAGAAAGGAGCCAACATCAAAACCAAGTTGAAGACCATTAGTCCTCTTGGTTTGGCTCCTTGTCAAAGGCCCCTTATGGTTAAGGGCACCTTGTGCAAGCTCCTCATTAGGGGCTGCTCCTCATCCTCATCACATCATGAACCACGCCCGTGAGTGCAAGATCATCATGGTCGCCATTGTCGCTATCGGACCCGGAAAGAATGCTCTCCCCAATAGGCTACTTCCGCTTGCAGGGCCTTCTTCCTTTGGTAGATGGCCTTCTTGTCCTTGAGTTGTGGCTCCTTCACCCGACAATCCTTCATGAAGTGACCAAGCTTTCCACACTTATAGCATTTATTCTATTGGTCCTTCACCTTGTCCTTGGAGAATTTTTCCTTGAAAATCTTTTAGCTTCATCTCCATTCTTTCTAGAAAAACGTCGAAATCTTTTAACAAGAAGTACGACTTCATCATCCAAGTCCTCCGACTCGCATACAAGCGCTTTAGTGGAGTGGCGAATAGGGTCGTTCTTCTCTTGCGCATCTAGATGAATCTCATAAGTGATGAGATTCCCATATAACTCATCCAAGGTGATGGTCTCCAAATCCTTAGACTCCTCAATGGCCGTCACTTTGTGTTCCATTCTCTTCCTAAACTGTTTAGGAAGCAATGGTTTAGATCCTCTTGTTCGATTTTCTTGCCGACCGAAGTGAGAAGGTGACAAGTTTGGTGAATCTTTGAATGGACTCTTCGATCTTTCACTTTTGGGGGACAGGTAAAATTGTAGAACTGTTTGATTAACTGGCTCCTCTTGGCCTTCCTTACTTGAGATGTTCCTTCATGGATCATCTCAAGCTTTGTCCAAGCCTCGTGAGCGGATTGGACTCCTTGAATCTGAGCTCTCTCATTTGGAGTAAGAGAGCTGTTTAAAATAGCAAGAGCCTTGCTATTTATGGCCAACTGTAACTCCTCTTCAGGAGTAGGATCATCAATATCAATAGTAATCATGGAGCCTCTTGAAACTTCTTTCCAGATTCTGTGCCCACAAGAATGTAAGTATGTTTCCATGTTGGACTTCCATAGTAGGTAGTTGAGAGGATCAAACATTGGGACTTTGACATGCACACTGGAGATAGAAGGGAGTAGTGATTCTTGCCTTCTTCTTGAGGCATCACCACTAGGGGAACTCACATCATCAAAAACAAAGGGATCCATACTCTAATGATTAGATCTTGTATTTGGACTCAAATGAACAAGATGTGGCTCTGATACCAATTGTTAGGTCCCTTAAAACACACTAGAAGGGGGGGTTGAATAGTGTGTTCACCAAGTATGGATATTTTATAGATATTTTTTGTTTTGGAGTGCAACCAATACTTGGGTGTGTTTTTAGAAAGAATAAAGACTTGCAATAAAGTAAAGAACACAAGTGTGTATAGAGGTTCAAGTCAAATGACTCTACTCCTCTACTTTCTTGATTTTTCACAAGAAGGATTTTGAAAAGGGGATTGTTATTTCAATGGGGGGAACAACAATCAAAAACAAAATCCAAACAATGAAAAACTAGGCAACACGCCTAGACCACAACCGAGAGATCTAACCCTTTGAAGTTTAGCCTTCAAAGTTCTTCTTTGCCCTCAAGGATATCTTGTAGGGATAGTGCACCACACACTATCAACTAACCCTTCAAAGCCTAGAAATCTTAAACAAGAAGCATCCTTACTTCTTGACCAACAATCTACACAATCTCTCACAATATTAACTCACCAAGAAGAAGACTCTTCTTCTTCTTACAATAATCACTCTCAACAATAAAGTAAAGTATACAATGTTTACAAGTATTTTGAAAGCTTGAGCTTGAGAGAAAATCTGAGAGCATCAATGGTAGAAAGTTGGAGGAAGAGAGAAGAAACCCTTGATTTTATCATTCTTCAAACTTCTTCCCGTTTGAAACCCTCTGCACAAATAATAATGGGTTTTGGCATCTTGTGTTGGTGTGTCCTCATCATTAGAGATCTCCCTTTGGCATGTAGCACATTCTTGAAGAGATTTCAAAAAGAATGCCAACAAAGAAAACCTGAAATCTTTAGCAGAGAAGGACCTGTGAAAAAAGACACTAAAAGAGGAGGGTACAAAGAGTCAACTGATGTTAAAAAGTGAAGTCTAGGACCTTTGTAACGTTGGTCACATGAAGCGCCTAATGTGCTTAAAGCAAGCGTTCGAAGTGACATAGAGCGCTTAATGTGAAAGTGAACTATCGTTGAAGTCACATTAAGTGCCTAATGTGGGCAGCTTAAGGCGTTCGAAGTCATGAAGCACCTAATGTAGCCCTTCATGCTTGTTCGAACTAAATCTGACATTTTCTCAGAGAGAGTACTCAAGAGTACGTGCCCATTCAGAAAAGTACTTTTGACTTGTGGACCACTTGAAGCGCCTAATGTAGGTGTTCGAAGTGTTCGCACTTTTCATCAGGACACATAAAGCGCCTAATGTAGGCGTTCGAAGTGTCCTGACTTCCATACACTTCACATGAAGCGCTAATGTAGGCGTTCGAAGTGTACGCACATCCAGACACTTCACATGAAGTGACTAATGTAGGCGTTGTAGTGTACTGGACTCCACCAAGATACATTAAGCGCCTAATGTAAGCGTTCGAAGTATACGGACTTCCAACATCACACATGAAGTGCCTAATCTACTTGTTCGAAGCACACCATTGTGCAAATCATCAAAACTCAACATATTCTAACATTCTCCCTCTTTTTGATGATTTCACAACATGCATAACTTATCAAAGTTAGCTCCCCCTCAATTTATGCTCCCCCTCACTAGATGCAAGAAAAAAAAATAACTTGGAAAGAACACGATGATGAAACAATTTAATGAACACCAAAAAAATACCAAGTCAAATTTTCTTTTGCAATAACTGAAATTTTTCACATAACAACACACTCAAAAAAAATTACATAGCACCACCACTTGGTGGTGTGAAAGCTGAAGCCAAAACCTACGCTAGCCAAATCAGTGAATCACCCATGGATCCTCCAACATCTCAGAGCCACCAGCATCACCGCCACCGCCAGCACTGCCACCAGCACCACCACTGTCTCCCCCTAAATCATCAAAATTAGGGGGAAGAGTCCACGGACCGATCTGCATGAATGCATTTCTGCGCAGTTTATTTGCACATGCCGAGCTTCATGCTCAGCATCACGAAGATGAAACTGTTGAACAGTCTGTTCAAGCGCAGCAATGCGAGATAGCAACTCAGATGAATAGCTACCACCAGCAGCTTCTTGAGTCCTCCTCGACCTCTTCATCATCAGGAATGGTAGTGGCCTTTTTTGCGAGTCAATGGCTTGGGCGATATTGTAGTGATCATAGACGTCAGATTTAGCAACCGGGGTCAAATCATCATCAGAAATTTCTACCTTTTGACTTTAAAAGATGTGATAATATTGGCAAAAGGTAAGGCTTTGGACCCTTTTCAGAGAGCTGCAAACATGACTTCTATGAAGATCCAGGCAAGATTCAACTGGGTCAATGTTTGAGACGGTAAGAGACATAGAAATCCATGTTGCTTGGATTTCTCGTAGCCTTACCGTTGATGCAGTACGTGACCACAGCCAGCAGAATGCGATCCACCAATGGCATGTTCTGAGTCTTCTTTGAGGGTAAATACCCCAGATAAATTTTACGTCCTGCTCACGGACGCCGTATTTGCTACTCCAGTCAAATACGGAAAAATCACTTAATCCCTCATTCCGGATTCTCAAAACTTCACAGATTTCAGGGACAGTGAAGCTGAGAGGAGTACCGTCAATAACTGTGTTAAGGAAAAAGGTTGAGACTCAGATTGTGGTGTGACCCACAAGTTTGAATAGAACAGTCTGGTGTGCTCGCGGGAGAATTTCTGCATATCAAGTCTGACCAAAGAGAGATCCATCCTTGATGTTCCAGCAAAGGAACAATCTCAAAAGCGCTGCTCGTCTCAGGAAGATTACTGAGATTGAGCAGTTTCAGAGGGATGATGAGACGATTGTTTGCTACCCATTCTTCGAATAGCATTTGGAGTAGAAAGAAACATAGACACCCTTGTCAATGTGACGTGGTGGTTTCTTTATTTCGGGTTCAAACTTCTTTAACCAAGGAAAATTTTCCTTGGTGAGCCCTTCACGAATGGACTTTATTTCGGCAGGTTCAAGAATCCCATGTCCAGCTGTTTGTTTTCGCTTTTGGGAGCGGGGGCGTTTAGAAGGACAGCAGAAGCCATTTGAAGGGAATGTGAGTGAGGTTTTTGAAAGGAAGGAGTTTTTGGAATAGTTGCAGGGACGATTTGGAGATGGGAATAGAAGGGAGGAAGATTTCCTTTTAAAGTACAGAGGAAGATGAAGGGATAGAGGAGAGTAATGGAGGAAAGATGAGGATAATGGGAAAATGGGATAGTGGGAGAGAGAGTTGAGGAATAAGGTGGGAAGATGAAGTGAATGGGGAAGAGGAAGAGGTAGACGTGGGAAGAGAGAGAAGAAGAAAAATGGCGGCAGGGAATTGATGGTCCTTGAATGGCGCAAAAACTGAAGAGACTGCGGAAAAGACAGTGAAATAGGGTTGAAGCGCCTAGTGTGACATCGAACGACTTCACAAAACGTGATGAAGCGCTTAAAGTCACATTGAACGTTGTGGAGATGCAGATTGAGCGCTTAATGTCACTTTGAACAAGTGAACTCATTTAGATAAAGCGCTTAATCCTACATCGAACGAGTGTAAAGGAACATAAAGCGCCTGATGTCACTTCGAACGAGTGACATCCTTAACATCAGGCGCCTGATGTGACATCGAACGCCTGAAGCAAGTGTGATGAAGCGCCTTATGTTCTGACCTTGAAAATTTTAAAATTTTCGTGCTCAAAACTCAAGATGGGTTTTATCAACCCATGTTGAGCAACCCCAACCTACTTCTTATAGATACAAAACACACTAGGTAAGGGTTTCGTGAAAATGTCCGCTAATTGGTCTCGTGTAGGAACGAATTCCACACTTACCAAGTTCTTTTGTACACAATCACGGATGAAATGATACCTCACTTCAATGTGCTTAGTCCGACTATGTTGGACGGGATTTTGTGCAATATAACGGACGTGTTATCACACAAAATTGGCTCCTTTGAGAAGTGAATGTTATAATCATTTAACGTGTTAGTCATCCATAATAACTGTGCACAACAAGAGGCGGCCGACACGTATTCAGATTCCGCCGTAGAAAGAGACACACTGTTTTGTTTCTTGGAAAACCAAGAAAAACAATCTCCAAGAAACTGACAAGTTCCGGAGGTGCTCTTCCTATCAACTAGACTCCCGCATAATCGGAGTCACAATATCCTCTTAAATCAAAACATGCATTCTTAGGAAAAAAACCAAATTTCAAAGTACTTCTAAGGTATCTAAGGATGCGTTTTACCGCAATAAAATGCATCTCCCTAGGATCACTTTGAAATCTAGCACATAAACATACTGCATGAAAATATCGGGTCTACTAGCCGTCAAATAAAGTAGACTACCTATAATGCCACGATACAAGGTTACCTCGACATGCTTTCCTTTTTCATCCTTGTCAAGCTTGGCACTTGTGCTCATAGGAGTGTTTACCTCTCTCTCCTTCACCAAATTGTACTTTTTGAGCAAATCCCTTGTGTATTGGTTTGGGAAATGTACACACTTCTTCGGTTTGCTTGATTTGTAATCCAAGGAATAGTTAAGTTCTCCTATCATGCTCATCTCGAAACTCACATTGCATAAGACTAGCAAATTGCTCACAAAGACAATTGTTAGTAGCGCCAAAAATAATATCATCAACATATACTTGAACAATAAATGATTCTCTACCTTGTTCCTTTATGAACAAAGTAGTGTCAACTTTTACCTTCTTGAAAAACCATCATTAAGAAGAAAAGTACTTAACCTCTCGTACCAAGCTCTTGGAGCTTGTTTGAGGCCATAAAGAGCCTTTTAAGTTTGAAGACATGATGTGGTGAATCATGACATTCAAACCCAGGAGGTTGTGCAATATACTACTTCTTCTTGAATAACATCATTCAAGAAGGCGGATTTAACATCCATTTGGTAAAGTTTAAAATCCCTATAACAAGCATATGCTAACAACATCCTAATAGCCTGAAGCCGTGATACAGGTGCAAATGTCCTCATCCAAAATCAATACCTTCTCTTGACGGTAATCCTTGAGCAACTAACCTAGCCTTGTTCCTAGTGACATTACCTTGATCATCATCTTGTTACGAAAAACCCATTTCGTACCAATAATAGGATGATCGTGTGGTTTTGAACTAACCTCCCGAACATCATTTCATTCAAATTGGTTTAAACTCTTCTTGCATAGCCAAGATCCAATTTTCATCAAAGAAGTGCATCTTTATATTCTAGGCTCTATAAGAGAGACAAATGCATTCTCTCTATATTGCCTTCGTGTGGTGATACCCCTATTTAGATCACCTATGACCAACTCTTGAGGATAAGAACTTTTGTGTTTACATGATCTAGGAAGATTGGAGACATCTCCTCCAACTTCCTCATGATCATGTTCCGGAAGTGATGAGCCTTCATCATTCGCATGAATCTCATATTCCGGAATGTGTGATGCATTATCTAACATTTGTGTATCAACATGAATGTGAAAATATTTCTATTTGATTCACTGAGTTCATGCAACACAAGGTGGAGGAGTACCTTCAATAGGTTCAACTCTCAAGTCAATGAAGATGTTTCCATTTGGAGGATCATCAACAATCTCTTGTTGAGGAATAACCATAGGAATATCCTCAAGAATTTCTTCTTGAGGAGTCACATCTTCATCTTCTTCACAATCCTCTTTAAGTTTAGGTTCGTCACTAAGTGACTCATTAAACTTAACATGGATTGATTCTTCTACATTTTGACTCCTTTTGTTGAAAACAAGGAAATGCCTTACTATTTGAGGTATAACCTAAAAGATACCTTCATCCGCTTTGAGGTCAAGTTTGTCCAAAGTATCCTTGGTATTAAGTATGAAACACTTGCAACCAAAGACTTTGAAATACCCAATATTGGGAAATTTTCCATTCCAAAGCTCATAAGGGTGTCGCATTTAGGTATGGTCTCAAATAGACACGATTGATCACATGGCAAGCGGCATTTACCGCATTTCGGCCCAAAAATATTTGGGCAAACCGAACTCATTCAACATTGGCTCTACACATTTCCTATAGAGTTCTATTCTTTCGTTCAGCCACACCATTTTGTTGAGGAGTTCTAGTTGCCTAAAGGTCATGGGGTATCCTTTGGATACACAAAACCTTTCGAAATTCACCATCAAACTCACCACCACGATCACTACGGATGGTCTTAATGGTGTCACCCACATGATTTTCCAATCGTTTACTTAGACTCATAAACTCACTACACGCATCACTCTTCTTAGCAAGAAACATCACCCACGTATAATGCGTATAGTCATCTACTACCACGAAGGTAATGTTTACCACCCAAACTTTTTGTTCAAACATCCCCATACAATCCATATGAAGCAATTGTAGGGGCTTGGAGGTGGAAATATTTGTCTTGGGTTTCAAGCTTGTTTTCACAAGCTTCGCCTTTTGACAAGTGTCACATAAGTCATGGTTTTCGAAATTCATTTTCGGAAGGCCTCGGACTTTACCATTTTCACAAATAAATTTAAATATTTTGAAACATACATGTCCGAGACGTCTATGCCATAGTTGTGTCAAATCATTCTTAGCAAACTAGGCAAGATACGTTTTGAGAAACCAAATCGTTGATGCTAAGTTTGTAAATATTTTGAAACGCAAAGCCTCAAATAAGATATTATCGCCCTTTTTCACAACACACTTTGTTTTCAAAAACGTTACCTCATAATTAGCATCACATAGTTGACTGACACTTATAAGTTAAACTTAAGACCTACAACATATAAGACATCACTAAGAGAGAAGGAATCGTTACCCATAATACCATGTCCTTTGATTTGGCCTTTGCTACCCGCCAAAGTGGACAACTCCTCCGTCTTGCATAGTGAGTCTATGGAAGAGACGTTTATCTCCCGTCATATGGTTGGAACACCCACTGTCCACGACCCATTTGACCTTCTGGTCTTCTTGCTTTCTCCATTGAGTGCTAGGGCCTACAAAAGAACCGTATGAAGTTGGTACCCTTTTTGTTTTGAGGTCCTTAAAGGTTAGTTACATTCATCTCGCCTTTCGGCACCCACACAAGACTCTTGTTATTTTTAGCTCTGCATACTCTTTCTACATGACCTTTCCTATTGCAATAAAAACATATAGGAGTATGCTTGTGAGGCTGTGTATGCTTGTGCGAATGCTTGTTGCATAGGCACATGTCGTGTTTCCTTATTAGTAAACAACCTTCTTTGGAATCGTAGAAGGTTTTTTGTCTCACGACATGAATCAAAGGTTGTGATACCTTTGGTGCATTAGCTTTTTGCTTAGGCACGTGCCTTTGCTTCTTCAAGGAGGTTTTGGACTCCTTGACAACTTGTGCTTGTTCCTTTTATTTCCCTTCTTAGATGCATACATGGCACTAGGTTTGATTTTAGCTTTCATGCTTGGCCTAGATGCATCCTTAACTTCTATCTTTGTAGCACTTACCCTTGAATCATTTTTCTTCTCATCAAGGGCTTGAGCACATGATTTCATTAAATCATGTTTCTCTTCAAGTGCAATCACATGCATGGTCAAAATATATCATGCTCAAGTTGCAATGCAATGTGATCTTCTAACGTGTCATTATATTCATTTAAGCATGCTTTAAATTCTTTCTTGACACATTTATATTTCAAGTCTAAGAGTCATTTTCTTGCACTAAATCATCTTGTTCATCAATTAATCTATAGTGAGATGAGATATTGCATACCTCCATGTCATCATCAATGGCCATGAGTGCAAAGAACTCCTTGTTAAGATCATCTTGAACCACGCCCGTGAGTGCAGATCATCATGGTCGCCATTGTCGCTATCGGACCCGGGAAAGAATGCTCTCCCAATGGGGCTACTTCCGTTTGCAAGCCTTCTTCCTTTGGTAGATAGCCTTCTTGTCCTTGAGTTGCGGCTCCTTCACTGACAATCCTTCATGAAGTGACAAGCTTTCCACACTTATAGCATTTATTCTCTTGGTCCTTCACCTTGTCCTTGGAGAATTTTTCCTTGAAAATCTTTTAGCTTCATCTCCATTCTTTCTAGCAAAACGTCAAAATCTTTTAACAAGAAGTACGACTTCATCATCCGAGTCCTCCGACTCGCATACAAGCGCTTTAGTGGGAGTGGCGAATAGGTTTCGTTCTTCACTTGCGCATCTAGATGAATCTCATAAGTGATGAGATTCCCATATAACTCATCCAAGGTAATGGTCTCCAAATCCTTAGACTCCTCAATGGCCGACACTTTGCGTTCCATTCTCTTCCTAAACTGTTTAGGAAGCAAATGGTTTAGATCCTCTTGTTCGATTTTCTTTGCCGACCGAAGTGAGAAGGTTGACAAGTTTGGTGAATCTTTGAATTGACTCTTCGATCTTTTCACCTTTGGGGACAGTAAAATTGTAGAACTGTTTGATTAACTGTCTCCTCTTGGCCTTCCTTACTTGAGATGTTCCTTCATGGATCATCTCAAGCTTTGTCCAAGCCTCGTGAGCAGATTGGACTCCTGAATCTGAGCTCTCTCATTTGGAGTAAGAGAGCTATTTAAAATAGCAAGAGCCTTGCTATTTATGGCCAACTGTAACTCCTCTTCAGGAGTAGGATCATCAATATCAATAGGAATCATGGAGCCTCTTGAAAACTTCTTTCCAGATTATGTGCCCACAAGAACGTAAGTATGTTCCCATGTTGGACTTCCATAGTGGGTAGTTGAGAGGATCAAACATTGGGACTTTGACATGCACACTGAGATAGAAGGGAGTAGTGTTTCTTGCCTCCTTCTTCTTGAGGCATCACTACTAGGGGAACTCACATCATCAAAAACAAAGGGATGCATACTCTAATGATCAGATCTTGTATTTGGACTCAATGAACAAGATGTGGCTATGATACCAATTGTTAGGTCCCTTAAAACACACTAGAAGGGGGGTTGAATAGTGTGTTCACCAAGTATGGATATTTTATAGATATTTTTCGTTTTGGAGTGTAACCAATACTTGGATGTGTTCTTTAAAAGAATAAAGACTTGCAAGAAAGTAAAAAAACACAAGTATGTATAGAGGTTCAAGTCAAATAACTCTACTCCTCTACCTTCTTGATTTTTCACAAGAAGGATTTTGAAAAGGGGATTGTTATTTCAATGGGGGAAACAACAATCAAAACAAAATCCAAACAATGAAAACTAGGCAACACGCCTAGACCACAACCGAGAGATCTAACCCTTTGAAGTCTAGCCTCCAAAGATCTTCTTTGCCCTCAAAGAAATCTTGTAGGGAGAATAGTGCACCACACACTATCAACTAACCCTTCAAAGTCTAGAAATTTCAAACAAGAAGCAACCCTTGCTCCTTGACCAACAATCTACACAATCTCTCACAATATTAACTCACCAAGAAGAAGACTCTTCTTCTTCTTATAATAATCACTCTCAACAAGAAAGTAAAGTATACAATGTTTACAAGTATTTCGAAAGCTTGAGCTTGAGAGAAAATCTGAGAGCATCAATGGTAGAAAGTTGGAGGAAGAGAGAAGAAACCCTTGTTTTTATCATTCTTCAAACTTCTTCCCATTTGAAACCCTCTGCACAATCAATAATGGGTTTTGGCATCTTGTGTTGGTGTGTCCTCATCATTGGAGATCTCCCTTTGGCATGTAGCAACATTCTTGGAGAGATTTCAAAAAGAATGCCAACAAAGGAAACCTGAAATCTTCAGCAGAGAAGGACCTATGAAAAAAGACACTAAAAGAGGAGGGTACAAAGAGTCAACTGATGTTAAAAAGTGAAGTCTAGGACCTTTGTAACGTTAGTCACATGAAGCACCTAATGTGCTTAAAGCACAGGCGTTCGATTAATGTGAAAGTGAACTATCGTTCGAAGTCACATTAAGCGCCTAATGTGGGCAGCTTAAGGCGTTCGAAGTCACATGAAGTGCCTAATGTAGCCCTTCATGCTTGTTCGGACTAAATCTGACATTTTCTCAGAGAGAGTACTCAAGAGTATGTGCCCATTCAGGGAAAAAGTACTTTTGACTTGGTGGACCACTTGAAGCGTCTAATGTAGGTGTTCGAAGTGTTCGCACTTTTCATCAGGACATATAAAGCGCCTAATGTAGGCGTTCGAAGTGTCTTGACTTCCATACACTTCACATGAAGCGCCTAATGTAGGCGTTCGAAGTGTACGCACATCCAGACACTTCACATGAAGCGCCTAATGTAGGCGTTCGAAGTGTACTGGACTCCACCAAGGTACATCAAGCGCCTAATGTAAACGTTCGAAGTATACGAACTTCCAACATCACACATGAAGCGCCTAATCTACTTGTTCGAAGTACACGATTGTGCAAATCATCAAAACTCAACATATTCGAACAAAGATGATAACCCGTGCTAGGTAAAAGGACATCTCAGCTCTTGCTCTTTTAGCAATAAGTTTGTATTCCTTGGACTCCTTACTAACTAACCTCGGGATTAATTCGAGATACGTGTAATGCGCATCACGGTCATTAAGTATACACGAATTAACCATAGGTTGAACGTTATGTATGATAATTTTATATGTCACATATGTCACGTAATAATATTTGTTATTGCGTAAAACATCCACACGTTAAGTGATCATCAGGCGTGTTCCTGGATATATAGTATGGTCTAAAATGAAAACCCCAAATATGTAGAAAGGCATATGGTCAGAGACCCCGATGGATGAGCTCAAAGTACAACGACCATAAAGTATATGATGTTTGGTCCCCGAGGGACGACAACTCACTTGTGGTTAGTAGAGATATGTTGGTACATAATATTAAAAATTAAATAATATCTAATATCAAATATTAGATAATAATATTTATTATTAAATACTAAATAATATTTAAAAGTGGATAAATATCACTTGATAACATCAAGAATATCTTCAGGTATTTGAGACGAGAAAAACTCTCATCCATAAAGGAAGATGGTTTGGTTTCAGACACAACTCTGAATCCTATCCCCATCAGGATTCTCCCTATTCTCCTTCTATATAAGGAAGAGGCTCTTCACATCCTCATACATATTGTAACCGTCGGCCATAGAGGGTATAGGGAGGGAGTGCCGACCTTTTTCTATAAAACCCACACTGTCTAGCTTCTCTATCGGGTACAATAGTGAATTGTTGAATCCGTTCAAGGGGTGCATCAACAATTGGTGGGAGGTCATGAATCATTAGGCCACGCCAGATTCATCAAGCAGCAGAGCAATTACGTGTTGAGCATATCAACATCAAAAATAGAATAAGGTAAAATTCCGTCTTTTGTTGCTTTGCCTAGTGATTCGATTAAACGGTCTATATTCGAGGATTTATTGAATAAATCCAACAAAGAATCAAAAAACATGTGAAAAATGTTTTCGCGCCCGATTCTAACCTTTGTTTGCTTGCAGATATGAGATTACTAGTTGTGATTGTAGTTGACCAAACATCTAACCTTTCTTGGTCTTGGAGATTGTCAAAATTGAATCAAGCAATCGAAAAATGAAGCATCGAATGAAAAGAGATAAGAAAAATCAGAGAGAAAAACAATAGCACAAGAATGAATTGGGACTGCAAAAGTTTCGATTGAAAACTTCCATCTGGTTCAACCCGTTGCAACACAGCGGTTATAACAGAAGAAAACAAGTACAAAGTTACCATATTGCCCTTATTACCAAAATACTATGATACATGAACTAAGAGCAAAATGGTCTTGTGCTGACACTAAAGCATCATGTTTCTGGATTTCCTTTATTCTGGGCATTGAGGCATGCCCCAGCCTGTAACGCCATAGTTCACTAGCTTTGTCAGACACTTTTGTAGTAAGACAAGCTGACACATCACTTAAGGCTTCAGTTCCTTGTAGTTAGAATAAGCCATGGAATTGTTTAGCTAAACCAATCATCCTCTTGGATAATTGATCCTGGATCAAACAAGTGTCACAATAAAACTGAATAAGCAAGCTAGGATTAGAGGTGAGCTTACTAAGTGACAAAAGATTAAAGGCAAAAACTGGAACATATAAGACATTTTTGAGAATTAGATAGGGATTAACAACAACTGTGTCAATATGAGTAGCTGCAACTGTCATCTTTGTAGGCAGTTTAATGGAAATGTGGTTTACAGGTCTGTAAGCAGAAAACAGAGAGAGGTTTGATGCAATATGATCAGTTGCACCAGAATCCAAAATCCATGTGTTTAAGACACTAGTAGGAGTGTTACCTGTCAATTTACCAGTCTGAGCAGACATGACAGCACCCTGAACAGCAGGTCTCACTCCTTCCTCTGAACTTTCTTCCTGCTTGCTCAACCATTTAAGCAATTTCTGATTTTGTTGAGGAGTTAACATCAATGATTGAACACTCCTCTCAACCTGGTTCACCTCAGGTTCTGCTTCAACAACCTCAGACATAATAATTCTAGGTTTAGATGGAGTGAACCCCGGAGGGTACGCATGCTTCTTAAAGTATCTATCAATAGTATGTCCCAACATACCACAATGAGTGCATTGATAACATCTATTATCCCCTTGAGAGTACTTACCACCACCTCTTTTATACCCAGCAGTCTGTTGCCTCCTCACATAAGCATTGGCAACCAGACTCTTTGTACTTTCAACACCAACACTCATCAACGCAGCATTACCATCAAGGACAACCGCAGAGGATTTAGACATAACTTTCCTCTCAAATTTTAAAGCCATTGAAAATGCAATATTGATATCAGGTAGGGGTGTCATCAAAAACACTTATGACTTAACTGGATCAAAATTATCATTTAATCCTTTCACAAACTTAATGACATAGTCACTCTCAACAAATTTCTTCATTTCCGCTTTTACATTACACCTACAACCTCTGCAATTACAAGCAGGCACAGGTCTTAAATCCATAAGTTCTTCCCAAACTACTTTCATCTTTGTGAAGTAATCAGTCACAGACAAGGTATCCTGCTTTATACAGTAGAAATTTTCAAGTAATTCAGAAAGTCGAAACGGATTTGTACTACCATACCTCAGAGTTAGATCATTCAACATATCAATAGAACTATCATACCACATAATACTTTGCGTAATAGATTGAGAAACAGAATTCATTATCCAGGATTGCACCATAGAATTTACTTGCCTCCATACAAGATATAATGGATCATTTTCTAATGGTTTTGGAATCGTATCATCTATGAAGCCAATTTTATTCTTCACTAGAAATGCCATTCTGAAAGTACAGCTCCAGGTGTGGAAGTTGTGAGTGCTCAACGGAGGCTGGGCCAACACAATCGAAGGACTGTCACCAGGATGTAGATAGAACAGATTTTGTAGCGTGTTCTCTGAAGTTTGATTTTGATATGCTCTTTTACCGAATATTATGTTCTGTGAGTTACTCTCCACAGGAGTTCCTCGATTATTGCTTGGGGAAGCCATTACAAAAGCAATTCAGAAATGAACAAAAGGACAGGAATACAATCACAACACAGTCTCAAGCCAAATCAATGGTGATCACAACAAGGCTCTGATACCATGTCAAAATTGAATCAAGCAATCGAACAATGAAGCATCGAATGAAAAGAGAGAAGAAAAATCAGAGAGAAGAACAATAGCACAAGAGTGAATTGAGACTGCAAAAGTTTCGATTAAAAACTTCCATCAGGTTCAACCTATTGCAACACAACGGTTATAACAGAAGAAAACAAGTACAAAGTTACCGAATTGCCCTTATTATCAAAACACTATAATACATGAACTAAGGGCAAAATGGTCTATTCACTCCTATTTAAAACTTCCCGTGCGTCTTCTTCTTCTCCAACCTTCTTCTTCCTTACTTCGCCTGCACAACACCTTCCACTCCCGTGATCCACCCACGCAACCTGTTCAACAATCAATCCTAACCTCTGATTACAATATTAATCCAACGTACAAAGATTATCCTGGACCATTTGGCACGGATTGTGCTTGTTTGTTAGCTTCTGCAATTCATCCCTCAAGCTCAGCTTGATGATGATGAACTCCTTCAACAGAGATATCAAATTGCGAGTTGTAATTATAGGTTGATGCAATCCTGTTGGAGGAATCGCCATCACGTTTTATGTTGACTAATATGTTAGATGGGTCTCCATTTCCACCTTAATGGTGACAATTCAGATCAATCAATCAATCAATCATACCCAGTATATTCCAATGATAGCACAAGCTATCGTTAGGGTCTGGGGAGGGTGAGAGGCAGGCAAACAATACCCCCATACCAAGGGATAGAGAGTTTGCTTCCAGTGAAACCCCGACTCTATGTTTACCTGTACAGTATCATAATAATAGGAATATGTACTAGTGACCTATTTTATTAAACATATACAACAGTCTTCCGATATTAAAATAGTCATAATAGTGAACATGCACAAATAATTGAAAGAAAAAGACCGAAACAAAATATGCAAAGTCAAATTAAAGTGTAAATACTACGTAATCCTCTAGGTATGCACTAAGGCGTCCTATAACATGTCTACCCCTCCTTAACCTTAATCATCTGCATCCATGAACTCCTATCCTGGACCATGTCCTCAGAAAGATGCAACTCTAGTACGTCATGCCTAATCTGCTCATCTCACGTCAGTTTGGGCCTGCCTTTACTCCTCTTCCCTTCTATAGTGAGGCTTTCAATTGCTCTGACAGACATCGTTGTCTGTCTCCTCTTTACATGCCCAAACCATCTCAGTCTTCTCTCTCTTATTTTATTTGTTACACTAGTCACCCTTAACATTTCTATGTACACCTCATTTCTTATCTTGTCTAGTCTTGTATGCCCACACATCCACCTCAACATTTTCATCTCTGCCACTTCCATCTTCTGTGATTGTGTCCTCTTGATGCATCTATGATTTTATACGTAGGAACTATGGATCTTCATTTCCATTTTAATGGTGACAATTCAGATGCATCTGTGATTTTATACGTAGGAACTATCCTGGCGCATTTGCCCTCACTTGTGTATTTGGATTGCTTTCTCTTGACTTTCCTGAGGCATGATATATTTATTTACACATGGAGCACATGTTTGTCACTAGCCATCCCTACGCTCTCGAATCAAAAATTCCTTCTATTTCTTTGAGTAACGAAATCATATGCTTTTATAGAATCTGGTATATTTTCTTTTATTGTAATCAATGTAGCATGTTTAGCTGTGCCAGAGGCACCGTAAGAAGTAGCATACTTAATCAGATACGCACAAATGTTGTATTTAGAGAATATGTAACGCTAGTTCTTTTTTAATATAAAAATGTAATATTGGTTATTTCTTTACACTTTTTGGTTTTTTGGATATCTTTCTTTGACTTTGAATAATCTAAATGATCCTTGATTCTAATGTCTACTACTTGGAGCAACCCCGTGTATCGTTTTGCTACGCTAACGAAAAAGAAAAAAACATTTGTGTACTGCTAGTATTCAATATGTGGTCTGTTAAGTTCTAAAGTAGCCTGAAAATTTACAAGAATGTTAGGGACCTACTATAGGAGCCGTTTGGTCAGGGCACCTTCAAAACGCAAAGTGCAAATCGGAGTGAAACTGCTTCAACCTTTAAGCATGTGCATCTAATTCTGAATTTCAAAAGGCGTTTTTTTTGATGGAGTTTCAAACCAGGCCAACTTAGTGATCCTGGAGAAAAGAAACTTACGATGGTTGCATTTGACTAATGATAACCAGACATGCAATTTACCATAGAACGTAAGCTTAATGATAATAATATTTATTTTGAAGATGTCAATTTACATGCAGCTTATGTGAAACACACATGCGTATATCGTGCAACGCACGTGCGTCAGAAGTGCAACACACATGGAGCATATGCGCAATGCACGGCACAGCGCCATCTGCAACACGTGCACAAACAGCGATTATATTATGAAATCTAAATGAAGCACTATTTACAAAGACATCTATTCTTTGTCCTTATTCCAACTGGAAATTGAGACTTTTTTTCATCCGTCATTCCCCTAACACCATCACTGTCAATATGATACCCATATACGATTTTAGCTTCATGGATTTAGAAGAATGTTTTAGTCGGCGACTTCACAACTATGATTCCCGGGATTGCTCTTTTCGCATTGAAGCGACAATACTTTTCTAGTTTAATATTCATCTGTATGGCTACCTGCATTGTGCGCTAGGTTGGCATACCATGCTTTTCCAACTAAAATCATTGAATGCTCATTAGTTTAAATTACATATTATGGACTATTTTTATATTGTTAAATTGATTTATATGTCATCCCGCATTTGTGCTCCCAGTTAATGCTGCGGGTTAAGAAGGCGATGATAATATTCATTTATGAATTTAGTGTAATGTTTTATGGGGTTATTGATGTTGGAAAAGTACTTAAAAGTATTTTAAATCATGTGATCCAACCTTGTATAATGTTATGAGATCAATTGATAGGAGATTGGATGAAGTTTGAAGTGTTTCATGAACAATGGACGGAAATGAGAACGTTCCAAACACATGAGGCGCTTTATGTGTTGAAAAAAGTTTCTGGAACACTTCGAACGCCTTGTATAGGCATCTTATGTGAGATGAAGCGCCTAATGTATACGTTTGAAGTGTTCCAGAAAGCTTCCAGAACATTTCAAATGCCTACATAAGGCGCCTTAAGTGGGTGTCTGTTCATAAAAGATGCAACTCCTGCACCATGTGACATCTCCTTTCAATTTGAATGACCATGGCTCATACTAGGAGGTTTAAGTCTTCAGAAAAGGGTCATTTTTAACATCATGTTTGTGAACTTAAAGCCTATAAATAGTAAGCTTTGGTGTCTTAAATATACACTTAAGCATTTTGTGAAATTCTTGTGAAAATTGTGAAAACTGTACATAAACTCCTTCTTCTTCTTTGTTATTAATCACTTCTAAAGCAAGTTCAAACTTCCTCCCTAAGAGCAATAGACATGAAGTTATCCGTTATATATTGGGAAGCATTAGTCACTAAATTCTACCTTGCTCACAGGTAGAGGCTAAATTGCTTTAAGGACAGAGTTATCCCGAAACTCATCTTGGCTTTCATTGTCTTTCTTGTTTGGTTTTTTCTGTGCTGTATACTTATTTCCCAACAATATTAAAGCAATTTTATTATGGCAACCAAACAAGCTCTTCCAGACATGTCAAAGGTGGAGCCATTCGATGGCAGATTTTACAAAAGATGGGCAGCAAAAGTGCTGTTCTTTTTGGAAATGCAATCTATTTCATACATGCTCAAGATGGATAAACCGAGCGATGAAATAGAGGCACACAAGTATGATTCAGACAATACAACTTGTAGAGGCCATATCCTGCACTTCTTGACTAACTCCTTCTTTGACATCTATGTCAAATTCACTTCAGCAAAGGAGATTTGGTCAGAAATGAAAAATAAATATGGTGCTAAGGATGTCAGTAGGCACAGGTACATGGTGAGTGAGTTTTTGAAGTTCCAAACGGTGGATCATGCTCCAATCAACGATCAAATCCATCAATTTTAACAACTGGTGAACAATTTGGAACAAGAAGGGATTAAGATCGATGAGACCTTCCAGGCCGTAACACTATTGGAGAAACTTCCCTCCTCTTAGAGAAAATACAAAAAGAGAGAGAAACATGATGATACCAAGTTGTCTCTAGATGCGGTAATGAAGAACATACACAGCAAAAAGAACAACAGAATGGAAGATGAATCTCATAGTGAAGAGGGAGTCAAGGCCAATGTTGTTGAGCACGCTGCGAAGAAACAGAAGTTCCAAACCAAAAACTGCGGCAAGAACAGTGGCAGAAATAATGGTAAGAAAGTTGTTGTACAGATCCAAAAGAAAATCAAAGGAATTTTCTAGGTCTGTGGGAAGCCAGGACACCGAGCAATCAACTGCAGAAAAAGGAACAGCCAAAACAGCAACCAAACAAAACTTGTGGAGGATGCAGGAGCAGCAGATGATGTCATTGCAGCGGTCATCCTAACAGAGGCAAACCTTGTCAGTAGCGCAACAGAATAGGCGGTAGACACAGGGGCTACCAGGCATATTGCTGCTAGGAAGAACCTATTTTTTGATTATCAAGAAATAGGTAGCGGTGAATAAGCTTTCTTGGAAGATGCACATGATACCCAATGAAGGACCTATATAGCACCACTAGAAGGTAGGGTTGAATAGTGGGTGCGGAAAAAATTTGTTTTTAAAACTTTTTGTTACCAATTACCCACTTCTGAAAATATAATCTAATTTCAGATCTGGTTTTTAATTAAATAGATGATAAGGTTATGGACTTTCATAAATTATGCAATTTGGTGAAACAGTACTTTTAGATGTTATGTACATGTCATAAAAATTCCAGATTAAAAGGCAAAGTATAAGGCCTTGAAAACAGTTTTCATTCAGATTATATCAATCTGCCAGAAACTGTTCCTCAATGAAAACTTTATTCTTTTTAATTTACAACTCCAAATGATCTGAAAATTTTATGATATGACCCTTAGGATATGTACTATAAAGGGTTGATACAATTTTTCAAAATTCCTTTGGCAAGTATGTCAACCACGTTGATGTTCTCAACCTTTGCAGATCTGAAAATCAGATTGCACTAGTCTCAGAACTATTAATGTTTGACTTACATATACTTATCCAAATGAGTTGAAACTTGTGTCAAATGAAAGCTATGATATGTGGTTATGTTTCCGCAAAGTTGGGTGATTTTTGAAACCGTTCGCTTTTGTTACCGTGCTAATGAAAACGATGTAGAAAACAAGAACTGAAAGCAAAAGTGCTGAAAAGTAAAAACACCGAGAATTTTATACTGGTTCGGTTAAAACAACCTACTCCAGTCTTCGAGGACACCTTTCTCGGTTTTCACTAAACACAAAAACACCTTAACAAAGGGTGACTGGAGTTATACACCAACTCCACCCTTTTACAATCAAACAATCAAACAAATCAATCACAACACCACCATCGATCGAATGAAGGCTTGATCACATCTTGATCAACCTTTTACAAAAAATGAACGAGAGTAGGTTGTATAATCAAATCTTATATAATATATGGAATATAAGAATGATAGGCTTGATGTTGAAAGCAAGAGAAAAGAAAGGAAGAAGAAGAGAGTAGTCTTGCTTTTTTGTACTTGCAAGAATAGCAATTTTGCTTAGCCTTGTCTTGCACTATGTTGCTCCTTTTTATAACATTTTGGCCACCCCCTAGGTTCATTTCTTCCTGGAGAATATTCTTGAATGCCCTTGGAAGACTGCCTTGTGTAAATGATGACACAACCTTGCTTACTTGGAGTAATACGATTGGACGAATGACTTGTCTTCGCCTAGTTGTCAGTTCTTGATAGGCCATATTTAATCCACCTTTGCACACTTTAAATGAGCTAGAATTTCTTCAAAAAATTCTAAAACATGTTCTAAAAACAATGTAATTAACTTTCAAATAATCATAATTCAATCCCCTTAAATTTTAGACAATTGAATACAAATAACACCCAAAAATCGACCAGCTCTCAACATGTGCTGAAATTTTCAGCATGTGTTTTATTTTGAATTCTTTCCTTATGTGTCGCCCTCTTCAATGTCACCAATCATGTGTGGCATGCCTTCCACCAATTCATCATCATCCTCATCATCTGTACCCATTATATCCCAACGACAGAAAAAGCTATCGCTGGGGTCTGAGGAGGGTAAGATCCACCTAGGCTCCAAAAATGTTGAACTAGGCGTGTGATATAGACTGCACATATGCTTAATTCTTTTTTATGTCAACTTTGGCAAATAATACACAATATTCACACATATATGGTAAATTGCAATCAGCCCTAATTTGACTTTTCTATAACACTTCAACATGTCTTGAATGTGAAAAAGTGTCTAGATACATGTTACATCAATGTCACAAACGTTCCATGTGTGTAGGTTTGTAGAAAACTAAATTTTCGACTTTCGTCGATTACGGGATTTTTCTCCGATTAATTTCAAACTTTTTACACATGTAATATATATTATATCACACATAATATACATAAAATGAGATGTATATTCAGCTCCAATCTCTGAGTATAAAACGCCTCATATGCCAAAATATGCCTGAGTTTGAATTCTCCACAAATGTAGGCTAAAGTGTGGGTGAATTGTGTGTGCAAACATGGTATGATCTTGTGGCTGAATATAACATGTGGATCACGAAATTTTTGAATATTTTTTATGTATATAGACTGACCATCTTTATATGGTAAGTACGTGACATGTCGGTGAAGTTTCGGTAGTCACCCGATACGACAATTTTCGGTGTATGACCTTGTAACATGTCGTTATAATTTTGACGTCACCATGACTTGTAATATACGATATAAGACCTGGATATACTCATACATATGAGGTGTATATAGTGGCGTGACGTCGACATACGTTTGTAATATATATGACGTATCAGTGGTACGTCAGAATATAAGTATGTATGTTGTCATAAAAAATATGGATACATAATATGTATATGTATATGGCGTGTATATAAGAGTGTGGAGAGGGAACTTTTCATTCCAAATTTATTGCCAAATAGCTCTCTCCAAATATATCCCAAATATGTCTTCATTTAATAAACTAGTTAGTTCATCTCCTTAAGCACTTCACTTAATGAACTAGTTTAGTTCATTAATTATGGCTCCTGAAAATAGTATAAAGACAACAAATTTTTGTCATATGATGTAAGCTTTAATGCTTCATGGCATGTTAGTACGACAATAATATACATAAGCATATAAAGCATGTTTATCACATAAGAATGTCAAGTAACAATTTATTCATGCATTTCGTAAACACGTAACATTTGAATCATACAATTTCAAATTATTCAAACCTCTTTTTCTCAACAATCTCCCTCTTTTGATGATATGCAAAATAATATTGGTCCATGATTTAAATGTGATTGCTCCCCTACAATAATGCTCTAATTTAAAATTTGAATTTCATTTCGTGCTCCCCTTAAATCATGCTTTTCTATCCCCCTTAAATCATGCTTTTCTCTCCCCTTTTATTTTGTAAATGTCATCAAAAGTACAAGTAAGAATGGAAAGAAATAATAGTTTATATCATGCATTTTAGTGCGTCCTTAAGGGTTATTGATTCAACCATTTGCAAATGTACCTTTTGGTACCCAAACTTGGA
Source organism: Eustoma russellianum (assembly GCA_036186865.1). Classification (NCBI taxonomy): domain Eukaryota; kingdom Viridiplantae; phylum Streptophyta; class Magnoliopsida; order Gentianales; family Gentianaceae; genus Eustoma; species Eustoma russellianum. Next base: position 14,895,934 of record AP025051.1, read on the forward strand.
TGATGTTTCTTGGTCTTGAAAAAGGTGATATGAAAGAAGAAGAAGCAACATAATATATTTTAGGAGCATTTCTATTTGTCCTATGGCCGAAAACATCATTGTCTGCATAATATGGTTTTTGGTTTTGATATGCATTTCTCTTAGTGTGCATGGTGCGTGATCTAGATGCTTTTGTATGATATAAATATCGCATATGCATCAATGTCTTTCTTTCATATCTATATGGCACACAATTATTGTTGTAGCCGTTAAAAAAAGGATATTAATTAATTCAATAGAATTTATTATTTAAAATTAGTTAAATCCTAATTATAACTACCCACTACCCCTAATCACTCCCCCACTTCTCCAAAATCCTTCAAAACCGCCCCCACTCCCAAACTTTCCAAATTTTCGGCCATATCCCCTCTATTAATCAAATCCTACTAATTACCCCCTCCCCCATAACGTAAACATCAACAAAAGAAAAAAAGGAGAACGTTTATGAGGAGAGAGAGAGTTTTGACTAGGAGAGAGGAGAAGGGAGAAAGGGGAAAAGAGAAAAGAGAAGAAAAAGGAGAGAAGAAAGGAAGTGGTATTGGCCATCCACATCAAATCCCATCTTGTTTTTTTGAGTAGTGAATTCGTATTCAAGAGGTACCTTACCCTCCCCTCTGTCGGATTGTTTATGATTCCCTCGTATTCAATATTGGGATTGTTTGTTTATCACTGTACATTTATTATTTATATGTTTATTTTGAATTCTTTATGTTTTGGTATGAAAATTGCGTGTTTGGCCTTACATATAGAACACATAGCACAGATAGGTTGGAATGGGTTCAGTTTGTCGAAAAACGCACCTGAACAAGACGCATGTAGCAAATGCGCGACTGCCAAGGGCAGCGCGTGTGGCCCGCACACGCCCCTGAGTGCCGTGTGTATGTCATGCACTGACGTGTTCAGCGTCAGTATGTCCGGGCATTAAACCGAGTCCAATGGAATTGGTTTGAGGTTAATCGGAGTTAAAATAAATAAGTTATGGATTTTTGAATGAAATTAGAATTTAATAAATCAAAGAATGAAAAAGAAAAAAATATAAAACAAAGGGTGGCAGGCCGGCCCTTATCTCAGCAGGCCAGAAAAGGGAAGCCCAGAACTGCATTGTATATAAAAAATGGGAGAAGGTTCTAGGGGAATGAAGGGCCAACAGACCAGCCTGCCAACCTCAGCGGCCAGCGGGCCAGTTCCGCTGCCAGCCCAAATCGCAGATTAACACAAAAAAAAAGGTTAAGCGCATGGCAGGCCAGCAGGCCAGTGGGCCACGGCTGCCAGGGCCTGTAAGTGCAGAAGGGCCAGAAATGTTTAAGGGCCTGAATTGTGGATTTTTAATAAAAAGGTTGATAATGTAAAAAAAATAATATAGTTATTGTTAAATTAATTTAAAAATTCAGTAACTAATATAAAATTAAATTAAAAAAATTTATAATCATAACAAAAATGGTAGGCGAACAGGTGATCGTGTCTCATCAGCAGTATAGAGGATGCAAGGTTGAGATTGATGGTCAGGAGTTTACAGCGACACTGATTCCGATACAGATAAAGCACTTGGATGTCATTTTGGGCATGGATTTGCTGACGAAGTACCATGCTACCATCAACTGCCTGCAGAAGCAGATGAGCATCAAGGGTCCGAACATGCAAGAGATTGTTTTGTAGGGGAACACTAAACTGGAGAAGGAGCCCAAGTAGAGGTACTTAACCGCGATGCAAGCTCACCAGGTGCTAAGAAAAGGTGGCGAAGGTTTCTTGGTTTACGCACTAGGGGCAGAACAGTAGGTACCATCTCTCGATATGATTTTGGTGGTGAGCAAGTTCAAAGATGTCTTTCCAGATGAATTGTCTGGATTACCGCCGAGAAAAGAAGTAGATTTCGAGATTAATCAGATCCCTGGAGCTGAACCCATCTCGAAGGCGCCTTACCGCATGGCTCCAGCAGAACTTAAAGAACTGAAAGAGCAGCTACAGGAGTTGTTCGATCGGAAGTTTAATCACCCGAGCATATCGCCATGGGGAGCTCCGGTTCTATTTGTCAAGAAGAAGGATGGAGCATGCGTTTGTGCATAGATTATCGAGAGATCAATAAAATCATCATCAAGAACATGTATCCCCTACCTCGGATCGAGGACATGTTTGACCAACTTAAGGTAAATGTTAATTGCAATAACATTGATTTAAGAGATGAATTTCAATCTTAATCGCATCGTGTCGCATCTATACATGCTGCAAGGGTGTTCTCAAAGATTGATCTTCGATCCGGATACCATCAGTTGAGAATCAAGGCAGAAGATATGGCTAAGACTGCTTTCCGCACCCGATACGACCACTACGAGTTTTTGGTGATGCCGTTTGCATTGACTAATGCACCGGCCGCTTTCATGGATCTGATCAACACGATGTTCAGAGAGCAGCTGGACAACTTCGTGGTGGTGTTTATTGATGACATACTGGTCTACTCACTGGATGAGGAGGTGCATGCGAAGCACTTGAGAGAAGTCTTGGAGATTCTGTTGCAGAAAAAATTGTATGCCAAATTCAGTAAGTGTGAATTTTTGCTGAAGAGCGTGGCTTTCTTGGGTCACGTCGTCTCAGAAGAAGGAATCTCAGTGGACCCAAAGAAGATAGAGGCGATCCCAGAGTGGCCCAGACCGACTAATATGGCAGAGGTGAGGAGTTTTCTTAGGTTGGCAGGTTACTACAGGATGTTCGTCGAGGGCTTCTCCACCATAGCGGCACCCTTGAGCAGACTTACACAGAAAAAGACAAAGTTTGAGTGGACAGCGGACTGTGAAAGGAGCTTCATAGAACTGAAGAAAAGGTTGACCACTGCTCATGTTTTGGTGCAGCCCTCTGGTTCAGAAGGGTTCGTCATCTACAATGATTCGTCAAAGAATGGACTAGGTATATATAAAAGGTTTTGATTTTGATCATATATATGTTCTGATATTGGTGTAACACTTCTGTTTCAAGATGCATTCTGATGCAAGGAGGCAGAGTTATTGCCTATGCCTCATGACAGCTGAAGCCCTATGAGCAGAACTACCCGACTCATGACCTTGAGTTAGCTGCGGTGGTCTTTACACGTAAGATTTGGCGGCATTATTTGTACAGATAAAAGTGCAAAGTGTTCATCGACCACAAGAGCCTGAAGTACCTGTTCACCCAGAAGGAGCTGAATATGCGTCAGAGGAGGTGGCTAGAGTTGCTGAAGGACTATGATCTGACTATTAGCTATCATCCGGGGAAGGCCAACCAAGTTGGTGATGCACTGAGCAAAAAGTCTGGTCACGACAGGCAGACACCGTTGGAGAGAGAAATTGTCAAGTTTGATCTTGATATTGTAGATTCCACAGCAAATGTTCTGGCAGCATTGGTCATTACAACTTCACTGATTGAGCGGATCAAGGAGGCCCAGAAGGAGGATACGACACTCTGAGAGATCTGGGAGAAGATGATGACTAGTCAGGTCGAGGGGTTTCAGATTTATAATGATGGCAGTATGTGGTATCAGGGGAGATTATGTGTACCGGATGTGGATGATATGAGAAAAGAGGTATTGAAAGAAGCACATCACTCCAACATGTCGATTCATCCGGCTCTACAAATTTGTACAACGACCTGAAGAAGAACTACTGGTGGAGTGGTATGAAGAGGCACATAGCAGAATTTATTGAGAGATGCCTTGTGTGCCAGCAGGTGAAGGCCGAGCATCAACAGCCCAGAGGTCTTTTGTTGCCGTTGGAGGTACCAGAATGGAATTAGGAACATATCACGATTGACTTTGTTGCAAGCTCCCTAAGACGAGAAGCGGCAACGATGTTATATGGGTGATAGTCGACCGGTTGACCAAGTCCGCGCACTTTCTGCCGATGTCTAATGAGGCCACGATGGAGAAATTAGTGACACTGTATATTGATAATGTTGTCAGTCTGCATGGTGTACCAGTGAGCATCATATCCAATCGAGAATCGAGGTTCACCTCTAGGTTCTGAACAGCCTATCAGAGGGTTGTGGGGACCGAGCTGCGATTGAGTACAGCATTCCATCCTCAGACCGACGGCCAGTTAGAGAGGACTATCCAGACTTTGGAAGATATGTTGAGAGCATGTGCTTTGGATTTCAAGGAGAACAAGGACAATATAGTGAAATTGATTGAGTTCTCCTACAACAACAGTTATTACAGTGCGATCAGAATGGCTCCATTTGAGGCATTGTATGGAAAAAAGTGCAGATCATCGGTTTATTGGGATAAGGTCGGCGAGAGGACTATCACAGGGCCTAACTTGGTAGAGCAGACTCGGGCAAAGATCAAGGTCATCCGGGATAGATTAAAGGTAGCGCAAGATTGGAATAAGAGTTGGGCCGATTCGAAGCGACAACCTCTAGAGTTTGCAGTAGGGGAGAAGGTCTACCTGAAGGTGTCTCCGACCAAGAGTGTGATGAGATTCGGAGAAAAAGGTAAGCTAAGTCCTCGCTACATTGGTCCGTACGAGGTACTTGAGAGGATCGGTACCTTGGCCTACAGACCTGCTCTACCTCTAACATTGGCGCAGGTGCACAATGTCTTTTATGTCTTGCAGTTGCGGAAGTATGTTTCAGACCCGAGTCATATACTAGAGGTACGACCATTAAAGGTGAAGAGTGATGCCACGTATGAGGAGACCCTAATCAGAATAGTCAATCAGGAGGATCAGGTGCTGAGACGCAGGGTTATTCTATACGTCAAGGTTCAGTGGTCTAATCATACAAAGTGCGAAGCAACCTGGGAGCTCAAGGAGCATATGCGCGAGCGCTAACCGCACCTCTTCAAATAAGGTACGCAAGTTTCGAGGACTAAATTTTTTGTAAGGAGGGTAGGATGTTGTAGCCGTTAAAAAAGGATATTAATTAATTAAATGGAATTTATTATTTACAATTAATTAAATCCTAATCATAACTACCCACTACCCCCAATCACACCCCCACTTCCCCCAAATCCCTCAAAATCGCCCCCACTCCCAAACTTCCCAAATTTTTGGTCATATCCCTTCTATTAATTAAATCCCACTAATTACCCCCACCCCACATAACGTAAACATCAACAAAAGAAAAAAAAAGGAGAATTTTTGTGAGGAGAGAGAGAGTTTCGGCTGTGAGAGAAGTGAAGGGAGAAATGGGGAAAGAGAAAAGAGAAGAAAAAGGAGAGAAGAAAGAAAGTGGTATTGGCCACCCACATCAAATCCCATCTTTTTTTTTTGAGTAGTGAATTCGTATTCAAGAGGTAGGTTACCCTCTCCTATGTCGAATTGCTTTGGATTCTCTCGCATTCTGTATTGGGATTGTTTGTTTATCACTATACGTTTATCGTTTATATGTTTATCTCGAATTCTTTATGCTTTGGTATAGAAATCGTGTGTTTGGCCTTAGATATGATCACGTAGCACGGAAATAGGTTAAAATAGGTTCAGTTCATCGAAAAACGCACCTGAAGAAGGTGCGTGTAGCAAACATGCGGCTATAGAGGACGGTGCGTGTGGACCACGCACGCTCCTGAGCGGTGCGTGTATGTCACGCGCTGACGTGTTCAGCGTCAGTATGTCCGAGGCGTTAAACGGAGTCCAATAAAATTTGTTTAGGGTTAATTGGAGTTAAAACTAATAAGTTATGGGTTTTTAATGAAATTAGAATTTTATAAATCAAAAAATGAAAAAGAAAAAAATATAAACAAAGGGTGGCAGGCCGGCCCTTGTCTCAACAGGCCAGAAAAGGGCGGCCCAGAATTGAATTGTATATAAAAAATAGGGGAAGGCGCTAGCAGGCCGAAGGACCAGCAAACCAACCTGCCAGCCTCAGCGGCCAGCGGGCCAGTTCAGCTGTCGGCCCAAATTGCAGATTAACACAAAAAAATATAACGTTAAGTGCCTGGCAGGCCAGCAGGCCAGTGGGCCGCGGCTTCCAGGGCCTGTAAGTGTAGAAGGGCCAAAAATGTTTAAAGGCATGAATTGTGGGCTTTTAATAAAAAGGTTGGTAATGTAAAAAATATATATATTTATTGTTAAATTAAATTTAAAATTCAGTAACTAATATAAAATTAAATTAAAAAAATATTTATAATCATAACAAAAATGGTACCAGTGTGCCGAAAAAATAATAATTGATAAATATTAATATTTATACTTATTTAATTTAATATTAATAATGTTATATAAAAAGGAAATTTAGAAACCCACAAAATAAATTTAAAATAAAAGAAATAAAAATAGTAGGGAAAGATAAAAATAAATAAATAAAATAATGAAGTGGTTGAAAGCCTAGGAAAAATAAAATAAAGTGTAGAAACTTAAAATAAAGTATATAAATATAAAATAACGATAGAAGATAAAACACAGTATGAACCCCACGCAACATAGGATAACTACGCAATATAGGTAGTAAGCAACATAGAACAGAGAATGCAACATAGGAGAAACGATAGTGTGAAAAGATGACGTATTCATGGCACGAGCATTGCATTTGGCCTATGAGCCGTGTGGTCCTTCCGGATGTGTGGCCTGACGAGGCATGTGATGGATGTTCGGTAATAACGGTTACCTTCACCTAATAGGACACAGGACATGCATATCATATCATGGAAAAGAAAGACATAACGTATGATAGTAAATGACTGCGTGTGACACGGAGATAGAAGTGCATGCATCATGAAGTTGCGCATTGCATTTGTTATTGTTGTGATTATCGTTTATCTTGTTATTAAGATGTCTCAGTGCTACGTTTTGGGATACGGATCGGGTCGGGTATGTGCTATTTTCCTATTTATGTTTTAGTTCTTTATTTATCTATTTCTGCTTTACATGCTTAATTGTTTACCCGACTCAGTATGTGGGAGTCCCTTTTCGGGAGAGACGTGTAACCTACGAGTGACTCCCATCACTCACCCCCTACCTCTCCTCCACTGGTGAGCAGGACTTAGATTATATCTTTATAGAGGATGAGACCGATCGTGCGAGCTGGGGAGAGTAAGTCGGGCCCAGGGCTAGTATTGAGATCGTATGTCCGGATGCTTTCAGTGGGATAGTTAGATGGTTGTTTTCACCTAGACTTTTTACTTATGTTCAGAGTATTTCAGCTGTTTATACTTGATGTAGTGGATTTCATTAGCTTTTGTACTTGTTTTACTTTCGGTGGATTTAATTTAAATGAGACGTTTATTTCTTTTTATTATCGTTTCCGCAAAAAATTTATACGCCCATTCTGACATGTAAAGAAGTTTGATCGACACCTTGTAGTCCACTAGCAGGCTACGATGGATGCACCGTTCTCAATGCTAGGGTTCAGGAGCAGGGCGCTACAATTATACTTTCCACTTGATGAAAAAGAAGTAGTGCGATGAAATGCAACGTGGGGCTCGCTAGATTGTATTGTCACCTTATTAGGCTTTACGATCGTTTTAAATACATGTTGTTTAGATGAAAATAAAACAAAATTTGTAGATTTATTTTGTACCTAATTATCTTCAATATACCCTAATCCAGTTTTGTCTGCTTCATATTTTTGCGAAGAAATGAGACGATCCAACATGCAAGTTCCTCTATCGAATTGTTTTACTGTCTTTTCTAGATCTTCGTTTCTTGATCTCAAATCTAAGATCTCGACTTTAATTACCACATTTTCGGATGTCAAGTATTGAATTTTAGATCTCAATGAAACAATCAAATTAGACGACTCCTCTTTTGAAACGTTTAATTGAGATACAAGATTTGTGTTAGAGGATTCTAACAATTTATTGTCTTCAATTAAGCGTTTCTTTTCTTTTGCAAGAGTCTTAGAAAACTTATGTAACTCAAGATATTGAACATACAAATCATGATAAGATGGTTCAGAATCAGAATCATAATTTACCTCGCTATCAAAAGGTAGAGGCATTTGGCTTGACATACCTTCTTGCTCTGTTTTGTGGCTAGTGGATGTTATCTCACAAAGATTGTTACATCTTCTTGTAGTGAGTGTACTTGCACTCTGATACCACTTGAAGGATCTTTATAGCACCACTTGAAGGGGGGATGAATAGTGGGTGCAGAAAAAAATTGGTTTTTAAAACTTTTTATTACCAATTACTCACTTATGCAAACAGATTCTGTTTTCAGACCCAGTTTTTAATAAATAGATGATAGGTTATAGACCTTCAAAAATTATGAAATTCGGTGACAAAGTAATTTCAGATGTTATGTATATGCCATAAAATTTTCGTATTAAAATTCAAAGTATAAGGCCTTGAAAAAACGTTTTTATTCAGTTTGTGTCAATCTGCCAAAAACTATTCTTAAAATAAAAAATTTATTCCTATTAATTTACAACTTCAAATGAGCTGAAACTTTTATGATATGATCCTTAGAATATTTACTTTAAAGAGTTCAAACAGTTGGCAAGTATGCCAATCACGTTGATGTTCTCAACCTTTGCAGATCTAAAAATCAGATTGCACTAGTCTCAGTTTTATTAAAATTTGACTAGCTTATACTTATCCAAATGAGATGAAACTGTTGAGAAATATGTTTGGATAATTTTTAAAGTCATGATTTTAAGTGGTGAATACTTAGAAATGTCACACATGGTGTTATATGTGATTAAAAGTTGAAAAAGTTGAAAAAGTTGACATCGATCTCTCAGGTTGTTGCACATCGATCGATCTATGTACATAGATCTCTCACATCGATTGATCTATGTAAGGCAGAAAAGTTTAAGACCTTTCTGTGAGACATCGATCTCTAAACTTGAGACACATCGATCGATCGATGTACATCGAATTCTCACTTCAATCGATCGATGTAGTTCAGAGGCAAACTCTGAAACTTTCTCTAAGACATCGATCTCTGAAGCTGAGGCACTTCGATCGATCGATGTCTAGGGTTTTTAAAAATAATTTTCTAAAATGTGTTAAAGTGATTGTTTTCATTTGTATATGAATTATACATGTTCATTATGTGATTATTATGTGTTTTTGGTGATTATTATTGTCTTGTGACTAACGTGCCTTGGAAGTTTCTACAACTTACCAAAAAGGGCAAAATTGGTATTTTGAGTTTTGTAGGAACATCACATAATGAAAATATTTCAGGGATGTATTCTCATCCTATTTATCAAGACAAAGGAGATATCATGAGTATTTATGACCATCTGGGTCATTTCTGAAGTTTTCTCACATCAGGGGTATTTTGGTAATTTTGTCCCCGAGGGTATTTTTGGTATTTTCACTCAAGAAATCTCTTGAGCATATTATTATCTTCATTCTGGAGCTGTGTTATTATTATTTTGAAGATAATATGGTGATCTTATATCTTATTCTCTCAACCGATGATATTATTGACTATAGCTGGATATGTGACGATTTGAGATGTCACATTCTATTTTTTCTTGAAGACTCTCTTATATATGTTATAAGAGAATATTTATCATCATTATTCGGAGATATTAAAGGTGTCAAAGGTGTGGAAATGATCTCAACATATAAGAAGAAATATTGGGGAATTTCGGTGTTACACGTTGACATAATCTTGTCAATTGTTATCTATTTATTTCTTCTTCAAAAATCTGAGTTGCTACACACATATATATGTTGAAAAACGTGATTAATCAGGTGGACATGATGTGGTATTCATTTTATGAGTTGGAGACAAGTGGACCAACCAAAAAGGAGCTAGTTGGCAAAATTGCCAAACTTGGAAATTTCAAAAATATAGCCAACGGCTATATGGTTTCTTGGTGAATTTTCAGCAGATTTTTGGAAGTCAAATGGAGCTCTCACATGCCCTATTATTTTGCTTGAAGTTGGGGATAATTTGGTGGTACCTTTCTTATTTTATTAAAAAAATCAAAATATATGTCTTGAAAAAACAAAGTAGCCAACGGCTACTATGCTGAAAATTGGAGCTGAATTTTGTTTGAAAATGGTCAAGCTCACATGCCTATTCTTGTGCCAAGAAGTTGAGAAGATGATGGAGTTGTTGTGGTGATATTATCTTCACATTTTCAATATAATTCCAAGTCATCCTTGAGCTGAAAATTTCGGCCAACATGGAGTGCCAAGGTGGACCAATCATTGTGTTTTATTTTGCCAAGTGTACAAAGCCAACCAATGATGAGAAGACATTTGAAATTGATGATGAAGATGGTGACACATGTGCATTCTTATCTTCAAGGCTCAAATCACACTATAAATAGAGGCAATGGTGAACAAGATGAAACACACTTGAAGCTCACAAGCATTTGGTAAATTGTCTAGCTTTCATCTTCATCTTCTTGTTGTTATTGTTTTGTTCATTGTAGCAAAGGTTTTCTTGTTATATTGTGGTGAGATACAAGCCTCTTGAGCTTCATTTGTAAGATTGATTAGCCATCTTTATAGGCTACATCAATAGATGTTAGAGGAGTTGCAACTAACTGTTGCTTAGAAGGTGATTATCCAAGTCTTGAGTAGGGTTGGTGTATAACCCAAGGATCAATCCTGGCTCTTGTTGTAAGGTGTTCATTTCATAGTCAAATCCAAGGAAAGGTGTTTCTTGGGACTGGAGTAGGTCACATTGACCGAACCAGGATAAATCCTCGGTGTTCTTCTCTTGTTTCTTTATTTCTGTTTTCTGTCTGTTTTTACTGCAGTTTTTACCCAACTTCACACAATTTAAAAAAATAGCTAAATATTTTCGAAATTCGTGATTTTTGGTGGAGTTATACTTCAGACTGTTAGATTTTATTTGCAACAAGAATCACTTGATTTGAGCAAGGGAAAGTTAGTCTTTCAGTCTTTGCAAGATAACTGATCTCTGGCTGCAATCTGACCAGTTTTGAGAAAACTTAAATTTTGTATCTTTCAAGAATTGTTTAAGGTCACGGACTTTTGCAAACTTCATCTGCACATCCTAAGGAGTGTTTTGATATAAAGATCAACCTTTTTGGTTGAGTATTCAAAGAGAAACACGTTTTGCAAAATCAGCAACATTCTGTCCAATTCTGTCCATCTGAATCTTTTTATTTGTTTTAAGGGTCAAGCGATCTTATTTTTGTCTGATTTTTGGACAGAGTCTTGTTAACTCATTGAAGTTCAATTCTGGAAAGTTTCATAATTTGTGGAGTTGTGTACAATTATTTGTGAATTTTTCAAAAACGGGTTCTGAATCTGAGGTGGTCTCAGATTCTGTTTTCAAAGGGGATTTTAACAAAGGGTTGTAGTGTAATTTCCGCTAACCACTATTCACCTTCCCCCCTCTAGTGGTGTTTATTGCAGGTGCACGGTCCAACATTTGGTATCGAAGCCAGATCAACACCACTCAAAGAAGTAAGATACAACACCGTACAAACTAGACAAGGCTAAGAAGCAAGAACTCATAGTAGCCTGCTAATCCCAAATCAAGAAGGTTTGGAGCATTTGTATTCACCTGATTAAAGATTCAAGGTATTCATCTAAAATCATACATCATGTCATCAATCTCTCATAAAGGAGCGTTCTCAAAGTCTACGAAAGAGGTAACATCTACTCCTGATTTTAATTCTGATAATGAGATGACTTTCGATGAAATGTATGATGAATTCATGAAAATGCATGCTCATTGTAAAAGGTTGTCAAAAGAGAAAAAGAAACTAATTTAAGAAAATGACAAGTTGAAGACAACCAACTTGGAACTTTCTAATCAATTAGAGTCTTTCAAACAAGAATCATTAAATGCTCTTAATTTATTAAAGACTAAAATTGAGTCATCTTGAAATAATGAACAAACCTTAAGAACCGAAAATAGTGTGTTGAAAACCAAGATGCATGATTATGAAAATGAAATGTCTACACTTAAATCATGCAAACTAGACTTAGAGAAAACCTTAGAACAGTTTAAATCCGGTACAAACATGTTAGATACACTTATCTCATCACAAAATTATGGTAATGATAAAACCGGCTTAGGCTATAAAGAAGAAAATGAAAAAGTAAATAAAAGGACTAAGTTTGTTTCATCTAGTACAAAGTTGCCATATAATACAATAAAATCAACTTTGCCTGCTAAATCTTCTTCTACTCCTTCTTCTACTTATTCAAAGATAAAGATGCAGCATGCACGCATAAAAACACACACGCATAACTATACATCTAGGCCAAACTTTGCATCTAGACAACCTAGAAATTATGCCTACATGTATACAAATGCAACGAGACATAATAAAATGCATTCAACATATTATGAACCTAAGTATAGGCAACACTCTTATAAGTCTTATAGAAATGCCTATGAACACACTTATACTGCGCCATTCAAGAAACAAAATTGCATGCCTTATGCACATTATAAAATTTGCCCATCCTATAATGATTATCAACCATGGCACATCATGTATAACAATGCATCTTCACTTATGTGGAATAATCATGTATATGCTAAAACTTCTTATTTTCCAAATTATAACAATGCTAAAAATGTGCCTAGAAGGTATATTCAAGTTTGGATACCTAAGGGATATCTAAACAAGAATAATACCCCTAACATTCAAGGACCCAAATAAAGGGTACCTAAAACTTTGTCTCCATTGTAGGAAAAACGCAAGGAATGCAAGAAGGAGGCAAAGTCAAAGAATCTAAAAACCAAATGGTTTTTAGATAGTGGATGTTCGAGGCATATGACGGGGAATCCCAAACTATTCATCGAATTGGAACATATCAAGAATGGAGGAAAAGTAACATTCGGTGACAACAGCAAAGGACAAGTTGTTGGAAAAGGAACAATTGGGGACCCTAACACATTTCAAATACGAAATGTGTTATTAGTAAGCAATCTATCTTATAATTTACTTAGTATTTCTCAACTTATAGATTGTGGTTACATTGTCTCTTTTCTTCCCAATTCTTGTAATATAATAAATGAAAAAGGAGAAACGGTTTTAAAAGGAAATAGAGATGGAAATATTTATACCCTTACCTTAGATAACATGTTAGATGCTAAGGTTAAGTGTCTAATATCACATGACTTAGATGTGAATTTATGGCATAGAAGATTAGGCCATATAGGAATTTCAACCATTAGGAAATTGTCTAAGAAGAATTTAATTAGAGGAATGCCTAAGTTAGACTTAGATAATTTTCAAATGTGTGAAACATGTATTAAGGGAAAATACATTAAAAAAACCTTAAAACCGAAACATGAAGTGAGTACTAGTCATGTACTAGAATTGCTTCACTTAGACTTATTTGGTCCAACTACGACAAGAAGTCTAGGTGGACACTACTATGTGTGTGTCATAGTAGATGATTACTCACGCTACACATGGACATTGTTCTTAACACACAAAGACGATGCTCCATTAGCAATCGAAACCCTTATCAAGCAACTTGAAAACATTTAAGAAGAAAATGTAAAAAGAATTAGAAGTGATAGAGGTGGATAATTTAAAAACAAAGACGTAATCAAATTCTATGAACTATATGGAATAAAACATGAATTCTCACCACCTAGAACACCACAACTCAATGGAGTTGTTAAACGCAAAAATAGAACGATTCAAGAAGTTGCTAGGACAATGCTTTGTGAAAATAAATTACCTAAATATTTATGGGCTGAAACTGTTAATTGTGCATGCTATATTATAAATAGGCTTACTATTAGAAAGAAATTAAATAAAACACCTTATGAATTGCTAAACATTAGACAACCTAAGATAGATTATCTTAAAGTATTTGGATGTAAGTGTTTTGTGCTGAACACTAAGGACAATCTAGATAAGTTTGAACAAAAGTCTATTGAATGCATATTTGTTGGTTATTCTACTAACTCAAGAGCATATAGGTGTTATAATCCTGCATCTAGAAAGATAATTGAATCCATACATGTGAAATTCAATGAAAATACATGCTTTGAAGTTAGTGATAAACATCAACATAAACAAGAAACAAATGTTGAAAATATGTTTGATGATGATGTATTACTTGAGCCTGTACTTGATCATCTAGACACAACTCTCCCTAAACAAGACATGCATGAACCCATAGATTAAATAAATGAAAAGACTTTGCAATTGGAAGATAATACAGTTAATGATCCAATTACATATGATAATGTTCATACTAATGAAACATTTGAACAAGATGAGGGTGAACCTAGTCAATCTAGGAATTGGTGGCATCCTACAGAACTCATAGTAGCCTGCTAATCCCAAATCAAGAAGGTTTGGAGCATTTGAACACTTCAAGAAGGTTTGGAGCATTTGTATTCACCTGATTAAAGATTCAAGGTATTCATCTAAAATCATACATCATGTCATCAATCTCTCATAAAGGAGCGTTCTCAAAGTCTACGAAAGAGGTAACATCTACTCCTGATTTTAATTCTGATAATGAGATGACTTTCGATGAAATGTATGATGAATTCATGAAAATGCATGCTCATTGTAAAAGGTTGTCAAAAGAGAAAAAGAAACTAATTTAAGAAAATGACAAGTTGAAGACAACCAACTTGGAACTTTCTAATCAATTAGAGTCTTTCAAACAAGAATCATCAAATGCTCTTAATTCATTAAAGACTAAAATTGAGTCATCTAGAAATAATGAACAAACCTTAAGAACCGAAAATAGTGTGTTGAAAACCAAGATGCATGATTATGAAAATGAAATGTCTACACTTAAATCATGCAAACTAGACTTAGAGAAAACCTTAGAACAGTTTAAATCCGGTACAAACATGTTAGATACACTTATCTCATCACAAAATTATGGTAATGATAAAACCGGCTTAGGCTATAAAGAATAAAATGAAAAAGTAAATAAAAAGACTAAGTTTGTTTCATCTAGTACAAAGTTGCCATATAATACAATAAAATCAACTTTGCCTGCTAAATCTTCTTCTACTCCTTCTTCTACTTATTCAAAGATAAAGATGCAGCATGCACGCATAAAAACACACACGCATAACTATACATCTAGGCCAAACTTTGCATCTAGACAACCTAGAAATTATGCCTACATGTATACAAATGCAACGAGACATAATAAAATGCATTCAACATATTATGAACCTAAGTATAGGCAACACTCTTATAAGTCTTATAGAAATGCCTATGAACACACTTAAACTGCGTCATTCAAGAAACAAAATTGCATGCCTCATGCACATTATAAAATTTGCCCATCCTATAATGATTATCAACCATGGCACATCATGTATAACAATGCATCTTCACTTATATGGAATAATCATGTATATGCTAAAACTTCTTATTTTCCAAATTATAACAATCCTAAAAATGTGCCTAGAAGGTATATTCAAGTTTGGATACCTAAGAGATATCTAAACAAGAATAATACCCCTAACATTCAAGGACCCAAATAAAGGGTACCTAAAACTTTGTCTCCATTGTAGGAAAAACGCAAGGAATGCAAGAAGGAGGCAAAGTCAAAGAATCTGAAAACCAAATGGTTTTTAGATAGTGGATGTTCGAGGCATATGACGGGGAATCCCAAACTATTCATCGAATTGGAACATATCAAGAATGGAGGAAAAGTAACATTCGGTGACAATAACAAAGGACAAGTTGTTGGAAAAAGAACAATTGGGGACCCTAACACATTTCAAATACGAAATGTGTTATTAGTAAGCAATCTATCTTATAATTTACTTAGTATTTCTCAACTTATAGATTGTGGTTACAATGTCTCTTTTCTTCCCAATTCTTGTAATATAATAAATGAAAAAGGAGAAACGGTTTTAAAAGGAAATAGAGATGGAAATATTTATACCCTTACCTTAGATAACATGTTAGATGCTAAGGTTAAGTGTCTAATATCACATGACTTAGATGTGAATTTATGGCATAGAAGATTAGGCCATACAGGAATTTCAACCATTAGGAAATTGTCTAAGAAGAATTTAATTAGAAGAATGCCTAAGTTAGACTTAGATAATTTTCAAATGTGTGAAACATGTATTAAGGGAAAACACATTAAAGAAACCTTAAAACCGAAACATGAAGTGAGTACTAGTCATGTACTAGAATTGCTTCACTTAGACTTATTTGGTCCAAGTACGACAAGAAGTCTAGTGGACACTACTATGTGTGTGTCATAGTAGATGATTACTCACGCTACACATGGACATTGTTCTTAACACACAAAGACGATGCTCCATTAGCAATCGAAACCCTTATCAAGCAACTTGAAAACATTTACGAAGAAAATGTTAAAAAAATTAGAAGTGATAGATGTGGATAATTTAAAAACAAAAACAAAGATGTAATCAAATTCTGTGAACTATATGGAATAAAACATGAATTCTCACCACCTAGAACACCACAACTCAATGGAGTTGTTGAACGTAAAAATAGAACGATTCAAGAAGTTGCTAGAACAATGCTTTGTGAAAATAAATTACCTAAATATTTATGGGCTGAAGCTGTTAATTGTGCATGCTATATTATAAATAGGCTTACTATTAGAAAGAAATTAAATAAAACACCTTATGAATTGCTAAACAATAGACAACCTAATATAGATTATCTTAAAGTATTTGGATGTAAGTGTTTTGTGCTGAACACTAAGGACAATCTAGATAAGTTCGAATAAAAGTCTATTGAATGCATATTTGTTGGTTATTCTACTAACTCAAGAGCATATAGGTGTTATAATCCTGCATCTAGAAAGATAATTGAATCCATACATGTGAAATTCAATGAAAATGCATGCTTTGAAGTTAGTGATAAACATCAACATAAACAAGAAACAAATGTTGAAAATATGTTTGATGATGATGTATTACTTGAGCCTGTACTTGATCATCTAGACCCAACTCCCCCTAAACAAGACATGCATGAACCCTTAGATGAAATAAATGAAAAGAATTTGCAATTGGAAGATAATACAGTTAATGATCCAATTACATATGATAATGTTCATACTAATGAAACATTTGAACAAGATGAGGGTGAACCTAGTCAATCTAGGAATTGGTGGCACCCTAGAGAACTAATCATTGGGGATCCAAGTGTTGGGGTTAGAACACGTAGAAATATAAGTCAACTTGAAGGACATAGCTTAATCTCACAATTAGAGCCTAAGAACGTAAAGGAAGCCTAAGGTGACATATCATGGATAGATGCTATGCATGAGGAATTAAATCAATTCACAAGGAACAATGTGTGGGACTTAGTAAAACCTGAAGACAAGTCTATCATAGGAACTAAATGGGACTTTAGGAATAAAATGGATGAACAAGGAAATATTACAAGGAATAAGGCTAGGCTAGTCGCACAAGGTTATAATCAACAAGAAGGAATAGATTATGAAGAAACCTTTGCACCCGTTGCACGACTAGAAGCAATTAGATTATTACTTGCAATTGCAAGTCTAAGTAACATTAAACTCTTCCAAATGGATGTCAAGAGTGCTTTCTCGAATGGATACATCCAAGAAGAGGTGTTTGTCCAACAACCACCTGGATTTGAAGATCCAAAGAATCCTAACAATGTTTATAAGCTTAAGAAAGCTTTATATGGTTTGAAACAAGCTCCAAGAGCTTGGTATGATAGATTTGCAAACTTTCTTATTGCAAATAATTATCAAAGGGGAACAATAGACAACACATTATTCCTAAGAAGAAAAGGTAATGATTTATTAATAGTTCAAATATACGTAGACGATATCATCTTTGGTTCAACTAACCCTACCCCAGTAAAAGACTTCGAAGAGTGTATGAAGTCAGAATTTGAAATGTCAATGGTAGGAGAGTGGAATTATTTCTTAGGACTTCAAATCAAACAAACCCCTCAAGGAATTCATATAAGCCAACTTAAGTATGTAAATGATATGATTAAGAAGTTTGGTTTTGAATAGTTGAAACCTACAACTATCCCCATGAGTGTTAGTATTAAACTTGATAAGGATGAAAATGGTAAACCTTTTGATGACACACTCTATAGGTCTATGATTGGCTCATTGTTATACTTAACTACATCAAGACCTGATTTCATGTTTAGTGTGTGTATGTGTGCTAGGTTTCAATCTTGTCCTAAGGTATCACATTACAATGCAGTGAAAAATAACTTTAGATATCTTAAGCATACACCTCACTTAGGACTGTGGTATGATAGAAACGGTAAGTTGGAATTACACGCATATAGTGATGTTGATTATGGTGGTTGCAAATTAGATAGAAAATCCACTAGCGGTACATGTCAATTCATAGGAACCAACTTGATTTCTTGGTTTTCTAAAAAGCAAGCTAGTGTAGCTCTTTCTACCACTGAAGCCGAGTATATCGCTTTGAGTTTATGTACTAACCAAATACTTTGGCTTAAACAGCAACTTAGTGATTTTGTCATTAAAATGAAAAAGATTCCAATTTTCTGCGATAGCACAAGTGCAATCAATCTTTCACGGAATCCGGTGCTTCATTCTAAGGCCAAACACATTGAGGTGCGATACCACTTTCTTCGCGATCATTTTTAAAATGAGGATATAGTGATAAACCATATAAGAACTGATCACCAAATTGCTGACATCTTCACCAAACCCCTTAATCAAGCCACTTTTGAAAACTTACAAGCCAAATTAGGAATGATGAATTACGATACCATTGCGTCGTTCTATCTTTTGCATGATTTGCAAAATAAAGGGGGAGATAGAATAAGAACATGATTTTAGTTGGTAAGTCATGATCATGATGAATCATATGCTAGGTTTTAATTGGTATAAATTTTGGAGCATAGGTTAAGGAGGAGAGTATGAGTTGAGGGGGAGAGCATACTATTTAAAAATTGAAAACATTTGGTTAAACTTTTGGTTATAAGGAAGTTGTGACATTAAAATCATGTTAGGTAATTTTGAAAATCATCCAAAAGGGGGAGAATGTTGAGAACTATGTTTGGATAATTTTCAAAGTCATGATTTTAAGTGGTGAATACTTAGAAATGTCACACATGGTGTTATATGTGATTAAAAGTTGAAAAAGTTGAAAAAGTTGACATCGATCTCTCAGGTTGTTGCACGTCGATCGATCTATATACATAGATCTCTCACATCGATCGATCTATGTAAGGCAGAAAAGTTTAAGACCTTTCTGTGAGACATCAATCTCTAAACCTGAGACACATCGATCGATCGATGTACATCAAACTCTCACTTCGATCGATCGATGTAGGTCAGAGTCAAAGTCTGCAACTTTCTGTGAGACATCGATCTCTGAAGCTGAGGCACTTCGATCGATCGATGTCTAGGGTTTTTAGAAATAATTTTCTAAAATGTGTTAATGTGATTGTTTTCATTTGTATATGAATTATACATGTTCATTATGTGATTATTATGTGTTTTTGGTAATTATAATTGTCTTGTGACTAACGTGCCTTGGAAGTTTCTACAACTAACCAAAAAGGGCAAAATTGGTATTTTGAGTTTTGTAGGAACATCACATAATGAAAATATTTCAGGGATGTATTCTCATCCTATTTATCATGACAAAGGTGATATCATGAGTATTTATGACCATTCGGGTCATTTCTGAAGTTTTCTCACACTAGGGGTATTTTGGTAATTTTACCCCCGATGGTATTTTTGGTATTTTCACTCAAGGAATCTCTTGAGCATATTATTATCTTCATTCTGGAGCTGTTTTATTATTATTTTGAAGATAATATGGTGATCTTATATCTTATTCTCTCAACCGATGATATTATTAACTATAGCTGGATATGTGACGATTTGAGATGTCACATTCTATTTTTTTTGAAGACTCTCTTATATATGTCATAAGAGAACATCTATCATCATTATTCAGAGATATTAAAGGTGTCAAAGGTGTGGAAATCATCTCAACATATAAGAAGAAATATTGGAGAATTTCGGTGTTACACGTTGACAAAATCTTGTCAATTGTTATCTACTTATTTCTTCTTCAAAAATCTGAGTTGCTACACATATATATATGTTGAAAAACATGTTTAATCAGGTGTATATGATGGTGTATTCATTTTGTGAGTTGGAGACAAGTGGACCAAACAAAAAGGAGCTAGTTGGCAAAATTGCCAACATGGAAATTTCAAATGACACCAACGGCTATATGACTTTCTTGGGTGTTTTTCAGCAGATTTTTGGAAGTCAAATGGAGTTCTCACATGCCTATTATTGTGCTTGAAGTTGGGGATAATTTGGTGGTATTATCCTTTCTTATTTTATTAAGAAAAAATCAAAATATATGTCTTGAAAAAACAAAGTAGCCAACGGCTACTATGCTGAATTTTGTTTGAAAATGGTCAAGCTCACATGCCTATTCTTGTGCCAAGAAGTTGAGAAGATGATGGAGTTGTTGTGGTGATATTATCTTCACATTTTCAAGATAATTCCAAGTCATCTTTGAGCTGAAAATTTCGGCCAACATGGAGTGCCAAGGTGAACCAATCATTGTGTTATATTTTGCCAAGTGTACAAAGCCAACCAATGATGAGAAGACATTTGGAATTGATGATGAAGATGGTGACACATGTGCATTCTTATCTTCAAGGCTCAAATCACACTATAAATAGAGGCAATGGTGAAGAAGATGAAACACACTTGAAGCTCACAAGCATTTGTTGAATTGTCTAGCTTTCATCTTCATCTTCTTGTTGTTATTGTTTTGTTCATTGTAGAAAAGGTGTTCTTGTTGTATTGTGGTGAGCTACAAGCCTCTTGAGCTTCATTTGTAAGATTGATTATCCATCTTTATAAGGCTACATCAATAGGTGTTAGAGGAGTTGCAACTAAGTGTTGCTTAGAAGGTGATTATCCAAGTCTTGAGTAGGGTTGGTGTATAACCCAATGATCAAGCTTGAATCTTGTTGTAAGGTGTTAATTTCATAGTGAAATCCAAGAAAAGGTGTTCCTTGGGACTGGAGTAGGTCACATTGACCGGACCAGGATAAATCCTCGGTGTTCTTCACTTGTTTCTTTATTTCTGTTTTTGCACGTTTTCGACTGCAGTTTTCACCCAACTTCACACAATTTGAAAAAATAGCTAAATATTTTCAAAATTTGTGATTTTTGGTGGCGTTATACTTCAGACTGTTATCTTTAATTTGCAACAAGAATAACTTGATTTGAGCAAGGGAAAGTTAGTCTTTCAGTCTTTGCAAGATAACTGCTCCAATCTGGCTGCAATCAGACCAGTTTTGAGAAACCTTAAATTCTATATTTTTCAAGAATTGTTTAAGGTCAGGGCCTTTTGGAAACTTCATCTACACATCCTAAGGAGTGTTTTGATATAAAGATCAACCTTTTTGGTTGAGTATTCAAAGAGAAACACGTTTTGCAAAATCAGCAGCATTCTGTCCAATTCTGTCCATATTGACCATCTGAATCTTTTTATTTGTTTGAAGACGAAAAAGATCTTATTTTTGTCTGATTTTTGGACAGAGTCTTGTTAACTCATTGAAGTTAAATTCTGGAAAGTTTCATAATTTTTGGAGTTGTGTACAATTATTTGTGAATTTTTCACAAACAGGTTCTGAATCTGAGATGGTCTCAGATTCTGTTTTCAAAGGGGATTTTAACAAAGGGTTGTAGTGTAATTTCTACTAACCACTATTCACCCCCCCACTAGTGGTGTTTATTGCATGTGCACGGTCCAACAGAAACATGTGCCAAATGAAAGATAAGACATGTCATGTTTCTGTAAAGTTTGATGATTCTGGAAAACAGTTTGTTATTTTTACCGTGCTAATAAAAAACGATGTAGAAAACAAGAACTGAAAGTAAAAGTACGAATGGTAAAAACACCGAGAATTTTATACTGGTTTGGTTCAAACAACCTACTTCAGTCTTCGAGGACACCTTCCTCGGTTTTTCACTAAACACAAAAACACCTTAAGATAAGGATGACTAGAGTAAAACACCAACTCCATCCTTTTACAGTCGAACAATCAAACAAATCAATAACAACACCACCACCGATCGAATGAAGGCTTGATCACACCTTGATCAACCTTTTATAAGAAATGAACGAGTGTAGGTAGTATAATCAAAGCCTATATAATATATGGAATATAAGAATGATAGGCTTGAGGCTAAGAGCAAGATAAAAGAAAGAAAAAAGAAGAGAGTAGTCTTGTTTTTTGCACTTGTAAGAATATCAATTTTGCTAAGCCTTGTCTTGCACCATCTTGCTCCTTTTTATAACATTGTGGCCGCCCCCTAAGGTTCATTTCTTGAGAATTGTCTTGAATGCCCTTGGAAGGCTGCCTTGTGTAAATGATGACACAACCTTGCTTACTTTGTGCAACACGATTGGACGAATGACTTGTCTTCGCCTAGTTGTCACTTCTTGATAGGTCATCTTTAATCCACCTTGGCCCACTTTAAATGATCTGGAATTTCTTCAAAAAAAATCTGAAACATGTGCTCAAAAATAATGTAATTAACTTTCAAATAATTATGATTCAATCCCCTTAAATTTTTGGAAGACAATTGAAGACAAATAACACCCAAAAATCGGTCAGCTCTCAATAAGTGTTGAAATTTTCAGCATGTGCTTTATTTTGAATTCTTTCCTTATGTGTTTCCCTCTTCAATGTCACCAATCATATGTGGCATGTCCTACATCAATTGAAGTATTAAATAAGCTCCACCTAGGCTCCAAAAATGCTGAACTAGTTGTGTGAAATAGGCTGCATATATGCTTAATTCTTGTTTTGTCAACTTTGTCAAATAATACACAATATTCACACATATATGGTAAACTACAACCATCCCTAATTTGAATTTTATATAACACTTCAACATGTCTTGAATGTTTAAAAATTGTCTAGATACATGTTACATCAATGTCACAAACGTTCCATGTGTGTAGGTTTGTAAAAAATCGAATTTTTGACTTTCGTCGATTACGCAATTTTTCTTCGATTAATTTCAAAGTTCTTACACATGTAATATATATTATCTCACATATAATATGCATAAAATGAGGTGTATATTCAGCTCCAATAGCTGATTATAAAACGTCCCATGTGCCAAAATATGTCTGAGTTTGAATTCTCTACAAATCCAGGCTAAATTATGGGTGATTTGTGTGTGCAAACATGATATGACCTTGTGGCTGAATATAACATGTTGATCACAAAATTTTTGAATGTTTTTGATTTATATAGGTTGACCATCTTTATATGGTAAGTACGTGACATGTCGGTGAAGTTTTGGTAGTCACCCGATACGACAATTTTCTGTTTATGACCTTATAACATCTCGTTGACGTCACCATGAATTGTCATATATGATATAAGACCTGAATATACTCATTAATATGAGGTGTATATAGTGGTGTGACGTCAATGCACGTTTGTAATATATATGACGTGTCAGTAGTACGTCGGAATATAAGTATGTAATTTATGATAAAAAGATATGGATATATAATATGTATATGTATGTGGCGTGTATTTAAGAGTGTGGAGAGGGAACTTTCCATACCAATTTGTTGTCAAATAGCTCTCTCCAAATATATCCCAAATATGTCTTCATTTAATGAACTAGTTAGTTCATCTCCTTAAGCACTTAACTTAATGAACTAGTTTAGTTCTTTAATTATGGCACCTGAAAATAGTATAAAGAAGCAAATGTTTGCCCTATGATGTAAGATGTAATGCTTCATGGCATGTTAGTACGGCAATAATATATATAAGCATGTAAAGCATGTTTATCACATAAGAATGTCAACTAACAATTTATTAATGCATTTCGTAAACACGTAACATTTAAATCATGCATTTTCAAATCATTCAAACCCTCTTTTCTCAACAATCTCCCCATTTTGATGATATGCAAAATAACATTGGTCTATGTTTTAAATGTGATTGCTCCCCCTACAATTATACACTAATCTAAAATTTGAATTTCGTATCGTGCTCCCCCTTAAATCATGCTTTTCTCTCTCCCTTCATTTTGTAAATTTCATCAAAGGTACAAGTAAGAATGGAAAGAAATAGCAGTTTATAATGTATCAATCGAAATCATACATTTTTAGTGTGTCCTTAAGGGTTATTGATTCAACCATTTGCAAATAAACCTTTTGGTACCTAAACTTGGGTGACGTTTCTTGGTCTTGCAAAAGGTGATAAGAAAGAAGAAGAGCGACATAATATATTTTAGGAGCATTTCTATTTGGCCTATGGCCGAAAACATCATTGTTTGTATAATATGGCTTTCGGTTTTGATATGCATTTCTGTTAGTGTGCATGGTGCGTGATCTAGATGCATTTATATGATATGAATATCGCATATGCATCAATGTCTTTTTTTCATATCTGTATGACACACAATTATACTTTTCACTTGATGAAAAAGAAGTAGTGCGATGAAATGCAACGTGGGGGTCCTAGATTGTATTGTCACTTTCTTAGGCTTTACAATCGTTTTAAATACATGTTGTTGTTTAGATGAAGATAAAACAAAATTTGTACATTTATTTTGTACCTGATTATCTTCAATATACCCTAATTTGCTTTTGTCTGCTTCATGTTTTTGCGAAGAAATGAGACGATCTAACATGCAAGTTCCTCTATCGAATTGTTTTACCATCTTTTCTAGATCTTCGTTTCTTGATCTCAAATCTGAGATCTCGGCTTTAATTACCTCATTGTTGGATGTCAAGGATTGAATTTTATATCTCAATGAAACAATCAAATTAGATGACTCCTTTTTTGAAACGTTTAATTGAGATATAAGATTTGCATTAGATGATTCTAACAATTTATTGTCTTCAATTAAGTGTTTCTTTTCTTTTGCAAGAGTCTTAGCAAACTTATATAACTCAAGATATTGAACATAGAAATCATGATAAGATGATTCAGAATTTACCTCACTATCAAAAAGTAGAGGCATTTGGCTTGACATACCTTCTTGCTCTGTTTTGTGGCTAGTAGATGCTATCTCACAAAGATTGTTACATCTTCTTGTAGTGAGTGTACCCTCGCTCTGATATCACTTGAAGGACCTGTATAGCACTACTAGAAGGGGGGAGGGGGATGAATAGTGGATACAGAAAAAATTGATTTTTAAAACTTTTTTTTACCAGTTACTCACATTTGAAAACAGATTCTGTTTTCAGACCCAGTTTTTAATTAAATAGATGATCAGGTTATAGACCTCAAGAAATTATGAAATTTAGTGACAAAGTACTCTCAGATGTTATGTATATGTCATAAATATTTCAGATTAAAATTCAAAGTATAAGGCCTTGAAAAAACGTTTTTATTCAGATTGTGTCAATCTGCCAGAAACTGTTCCTAAAATGAAAAATTTATTCCTATTAATTTACAACTCCAAATGATATGAAAATTTTATGATATAACCCTTAGAATATTTAATTTAAATATTTGAAACATTTTTTTCAAAATTCCTTTGTCAAGTATGCCAACCACGTTGATGTTCTCAACCTTTGCAGATCTGAAAATCAGATTGCACTAGTCTCAGAACTATTGATGTTTGACTAGCTTATACTTATCCAAATGAGATGAAACTTGTTCCAAATAAAAGACAAGACATGTGGTTATGTTTCTACAAAGTTTGGTGATTTTTGAAAATCGTTTGTTATTTTTACCGTGCTAATAAATACGATGCAAAAAACAGGATCTCAAAGTAAAAGTGCCGAAAAGTAAAAACACCGAGAATTTTATGTTGTTTCCTTTAAAACAGCCTTCTCCAGTATTCGAGAAAACCTTCCTCAGTTTTCACTGAACACAAAAACACCTTAACACAAGGGTGACTGGATTTAAACACCAACTCCACCCTTTTACAATCAAACAATCAAATAAACCAATCACAACACCACCATCGATCGAATGAAGGATGGATCACACCTTGATCAACCTTTTACAAGAAATAAACGAGTGTAAGAGGTATAATCAAAGCATATTTAATATATAGAATATAAGAATGATAGGCTTGAGGCTAATAGCAAGAGAAAATAAAGAAAAAAGAAGAGAGTAGTCTTCCTTTTTGCATTTGTAAGAATTTCAATTTTGCTAAGCCTTGTCTTGCACTATCTTGCTCCTTTTTATAACATTTTGGCTGCCCACTAGGGTTCATTTCTTCCTTAAGAATTGTCTTGAATGCCCTTGAAAGACTGCCTTGTGTAAATGATGACACAACCTTGCTTACTTGGTGCAACACGATTGGACGAATGACTTGTCTTCGCCTAGTTGTTACTTCTTGATAGGTCATCTTTAATCCACCTTGGCACACTTTAAATGAGCTGGAATTTCTTCAAAAAAAAATCTGAAAGATGTGCTCAAAAATAATGTAATTAACTTTCAAATAATTATGATCCAATCCCCTTAAATTTTGGAAGACAATTGAAGACATATAACACCCGAAAATCGGCCAGCTCTCAACATGTGCTGAAATTTTCAGCATGTGTTTTATTTTGAATTCTTTCCTTATGTGTTGCCCTCTTCAATGTCATCAATCATGTGTGGCATACCCTCCACCAATTAGCTCCACCTATGCTCCAAAAATGCTGAACTAGGCACGTGAAATAGGCTGCACATATGCTTAATTCTTTTTATGTCAGCTTTGTCAAATAATACACAACATTCATACATATATGGTAAATTACAATCAGCCCTAATTTGAATTTTCAATAACACTTCAACATGTCTTGAATGTGTAAAAAGTGTGTAGATACATGTTACATCAATGTCACAAATGTTCCATGTGTGTAGGTTTTAATAAAACTGAATTTTCGAATTTCGTCGATTACGCTATTTTGCTTCGACTAATTTCAAAGTTCTTACACATGTAGTATATATTATCTCACACATAATATACATAAAATGAGGTGTATAATCAGCTCCAATAGCTGAGTATAAAATGCCCCATGTGCCAAAATATGCCTGAGTTTGAATTCTCCACAAATCTAGGCTAAATTATGGGTGATTTGTGTCTGTAAACATGGTATGTCCTTGTGGCTGAATATAACATGTTGATCACAAGATTTTTGAATGTTTTTGATGTATACAGGATGACTGTCTTTATATGGTAAGTACGTGATGTGTCGGTGAAGTTTCGGTAGACACTCGATATACAATTTTCAGTTTATGACCTTGTAACATGTCGTTATAATTATGACATCACCATGAATTGTAATATATGATATAAGACCTGAATATATTCATAAATATGAGATGTATATAGTGGTGTGACGTCGACGTACGTTTGTAATATATATGACGTGTTAGTGGTACATTAGATATAAGTATATAGTTTGTCATAAAAAATATAGATATATAATATGTATATGTATATGGCGTGTATATAAGAGTGTGGAGAGTGAACTTTTCATTCCAAATTTGTTGTCAAATATGCTCTCTCCAAATATATCCTAAATATGTCTTCATTTAATGAACTAGTTAGTTCATCTCCTTAAGCACTTCACTTAATGAACTAGTTTAGTTCATTAATTACGGCACCTGAAAATAGTATAAAGACAACAAATGTTTGCCATATGATATAAGCCTTAATGCTTCATGGCACGTTAATTAGTACGGCAATAATATATATAAGCATGTAAAGAATGTTTATCACATAAGAATGTCAAGTAACAATTTATTCATGCATTTCGTAAACACGTAACATTTAAATCATGCATTTTCAAATCATTCAAACCCCTTTTTCTCAACACCCAAGTGCTTGGAAAGGGTAGGGTGCTTCTCAAGTTGACCTCTGGAAAGAAGCTGGAGTTAAACCATATGTTGCACGTTCCTGCTATGCATAGGAACTTGATATCCAGTGTACTACTGAACAAGGCCAACATTAAACTTGTTCTTGAGTCTGATAAACTTGTCTTATCTAGAAATGGAGAGTTGTCGAAAAGAGATTTTGTAATAGAGGGCTACTTGTTCTTAATGCCACCTGTTTGTTTAATATTAAAGATGCATCCAGTTCTGTTAACTTTGTTGAGTCTCTTGATGTGTGGCATGCCAGACTAGGACATGCAAACATAGAAGTCATAAAGAAACTCAAAAACATGAATGTGATTTCTTATGATGGTGATAGTTTTGACAAATGTGAACACTATGCTGAGGCTAAAAATCATAAGAAACCATTTGAGAAAGTTGACAGAGTATCTTAAAAAGATGGTCTAATTCACAGTGATTTAGGTGACTTTGAGAATCACTTAAGGATTGTTTCTGTGATATGTTTTTGACATGAACGATATGGGGAAGAAAGATTTGATTCTTGGACTTAAGTTGGTAGAAAAATGTGGGGGTTACCTACTTTCTCAAGAACACTATGTTGAGAAGATGTTGAAAAAGTTTAATTATTTTGATGTGAAACCAGTTAATTCTCTTTATGGTTCACATGTGACATTGAAAAAGAATAAATTTGAAAGTGTATCTCAATGTGAATATGCTAGGAAAATTGGTAGTGTAATGTACTTGATGAATTGCACTAGACCCGATATTGCATATGCTGTAAACAGACTTGTAAGATATACTCATAATCCCACAGAAGAACATTGCGCATTAATACGATTATTGAGATATCTTAGAGGTACAATGAATTTAGGACTAACATTTAGTAGTTCACCCGCTGTGTTAGAAGGCTATTGTGATACTAACTGGGTGACTGATAATGACAACATAAACTCCACTAGTGGATATATGTTTACATTGGGTGGTGGAGCTATCTCTTGGAAGTTGTGTAAACAAATATGTAGTACAAAATTAACAATGGAATCTGAATTCATTGTATTAGAACTGGCTAGTACAGAGGCTGAGTGGTTAAGTAATTTTCTTGTTGATATTCCTTTACGGTGTAAATCTATGTCTTCTGTATCTATTCATTGTGATTCTCAGGCTACGATCGCACAAACAAGGAACAAGATTTATAATGGGAAGAGCCGGCACATCCGTTTAAGGCACAATATTGTGCATGATTTAATGAGTTCAAGGGTGATAAACTTGGAGTTTGTAAGAACTCATTTTAGCCTTGCTGACCCCTTAACTAAAGGACTAAATAAAAAATTAGTCTATGAAACATCGAGGGGGATCAGACTTATTCCATCTGTAGAGAATTCTTCATGACGGAAACCTAACCCACTATTAGTAGAGATCCTACAAACGGGGTTCAATGTGGTAAAAACTAGTTATGAAAGAGTTCTATGTTGCTTTATCAAAGTGTTCCTCCCTAAGGTGTTGTTGTCGATAGTGCTCGCTATAAAGAATCGAGGGTGAGATTTTGAGAATCTCTTAATGAAAATTCATAGCCATGTTGTATGGTGATGTGAGCAGTGCACACTTGATGAATTTTACCTATATAAGCTTGGAAGTGGTGCCACTTCCTATGAGAGCCTAGAAAACTCTCTAGAGAGCTTATGAATTCCGAGATAGGTGCATGGCCGATATTGCACCAAACCACAAACTTGAAGAAGTAGATAATGATATGTATACTTGTTGTTCATATAAACAATAGTGGAGTAAGATTCAAGACGAAGTTCATCTTAATTCCATTTATACAACTCAAGTTCTACTATCGGCGATTCAAGACCACAAGTAATTGTATCCGTTATGTGTCTTTATCTTCGGTTGATAGTAGAAAGATTGGTTTATATTCGTTCGTTCGTGACTATACAAGCTCGGATCATGTGGGAGATTGTTGGAGAAGTACTTAAAAGTACTTTAAATCGTGTGATCCAATCTTGTATAATGTTATGAGATCAATTGATAGGAGATTGAGTGATGTTTGGAGTGTTTTATGACAATGGAAGGAAATGAGAATGTTCCAAACACATGAGGCGCTTTATGTATTGAAGAAAGTTTCTAGAACACTTTGAACGCCTTGTATAGGCGCCTTATGTGAGATGAAGCACCTAACGCAGGCGTTCGAAGTGCTCCAGAAAGCTTCCAGAGAACTTCGAACGCCTTGTGTAAGCGTTTGAAGTGGGATGAAGTGCTTAATGTAGGCGTTCGAAGTGGGATGAAGCTTCTAATATAGGCATTCTAAGTGTTCAAGAAAGTTTCCAGAATGCCAACATAAGGCACCTTAAGTGGGTGTCTGTTCATAAAAGATACAACCCCTGTACCATGTGACATCTCCTTTCAGTTTTAACGATCATGGCTCATCCTAGGATGTTTAAGTTTGTAGAAAAAGGTCATTTTAACATCATGTTTGTGAAATTAAAGCCTATAAATAGTAGGCTTTGCTATCTTAAATATATACTTCAGCATTTTGTGAAATTCTTGTGAAAGTGAAAACTCTGCGAAAACTCCTTCTTTGCTATCAATCACTTCTAAAGCAAGTTCAAACTTCCTCTCTAAGAGCAATAGACAGGAAGTAAGCCGTTATATGTTGTGAAGCATTTGTCACTGTAGTCTACCTTGCTCACCGATAGATGCTAAATTACATTAAGGACAGAGTTATCACGAAACTCGTCTCGGCTTTTATTGTCTTTTTTGTTTGGTTTTTGTTACGTCCCGCACTCTCCGTAGAGTAATTACGGGATAAAACGAGAATTAATGGTGATTAAGGGCAATTAATGATAATGAATTTAGAATTAAGTATGAGAATTAATTGAGAGGATTAAATATAGAATTAAGTAGCATTTAATTTTAAAATTGAATATTAGAATTTTATCCTTTAAGATAAATAAGATAATAGGGTATAATTTAGAAACTCCAAATTCCACCCTTTCCATATAAAAACTGACAGAACGTCAGTTTTACCCCATTCCTCAGAAAAAGCGTCGACTCCTTGCTCTCCAAACCCTAGCCGTTCCTTCAAGCATAGGAGAGGAAGTCAATCTCTAGGAAACCGATCCGACCTTCTTCCGTTCTTCGTTTCTCCTTCGAGTAATCAAAGGCAAGTAACTTTCTTATAAGTTCTTACGTTTTGCAAAAGAAAAAGGCCTACTTTTGATATTAAATGGATCACCATGCAGTAGTTTCTTTTCGTGATTACGTGTATAAGATTTATGTGATTTGGTGTCGATGATTTGGCCATTGTATGTTGAAATCTTGTTGTTGTTCATTGTTTATGTGAGATCATGTAAATCCCACTCCCTTGAATCCCACTTGGTTGATGATGGCGGTTGAAGGGAGAGAAAAGTGGAAAGGTTAGGTTTTTGGGGTGGATTTGATGAAAGATTCGAGTTTTAGGATTGAATCGTTGACGTGAATATGAAGGATCTTGTTTGAGAGGGTTAAGAAGGGATTGATAGGGAAGACTAGGCTTGGATTGGTGGGAAGAACGTTGGAAAACGATTGGGATATAGGTCTGCAGTCGCTGCAGAAATCGCAAGATGAAGATTCTGAAAATTTATGACGTCGATCGATCGACGTATAATAGGTGAGGGTATGACGTGAGGGTATGACGTGTAGTAAGTGAGGGTATGATGTGAGGGTATGACGTACGTCGATCGATCGACGTATAGTGAGTGAGAGGCTGACGTGACTCAGAAGGACGTAGATCGATCGACGTAGGTTGAGTGAGAGATTGACGTGCCTCAGATGGACATCGATCGATCGACGTCAGGGTATGACGTACGTCGATCGATCGACGTCAGGGTATGACGTTAACCAGTTTTGTGGGAAAGTAAGGGAAGAAAGAGGGAAGCTAGGGGACCCTTTGGGTGACCTTAGGGACTTCTTAGGACCTGATTGTGGTGAGTCTAAGTCTTGGGAACATGACTTAAGATGATGAATCAAATGTGGTGATTTCGTGAGGGATCCGCTTCGGGTTTCAACGTGAATGACCTAAGGGGTTAGGAATGAATGTAAGAGGCTTTTCAGAGTTAAAGAAAAGGAAGTGTGTGTTGAGAAATATGTTTGCATAATTTTCAAAGTCATGATTTTAAGTGATGAATACTTAAAAATGTCACGTATGGTGTTATAAACGAAAGAGTTGAATAAGTGAAGAAAAATGACACGATGTCTAGGGTTGTTAGAAATATTTTTCTAAAATGTGATAAAATAAGTTGTTTTTATTTTTACATGATTTATATATGTTTATCATGTTGTGATTATGTGATTTTTATGATGATAATATCTTGTGACTAATATGCCTTCGAAGTTTCTACAACTTACCAAAAAGGGCAAAAGTGGTATTTTGAGTTTTGTAGGTACTCGACATGGTGAATATGATTCAAGAAGATATTATCATCTTATTTATTATCAAGAAGGTGTTATTATATTTAATTCTGACCATCGGGGTCATTTCTGGAGTTTTATCTCACTAGGGGCATTTTGGTCATTTTACCCCCGAAAGACAGTTTCGGTATTTTTACTCAAGGAATCTCTTGAGTATCTTATTATATTCATTCTGGAGTTCATTTAGTATATTCTTGAAGATTATTTGGTGGTTTTCTATGTTATTCTCTCATTTGATGATTTTATCGACGGTAGCGGGATATGTGACGGTATTCAATGTCACGTTCTATTTTCTCTTGAAGACTCTTATATATATGTTATTGGAGGTTCTTAATCATCATCTTTCAGAGATTACAAGGTGTCCTTGGTGCAAGATTCATCACAATATGTCAAGGAGAAATGGGAATTTTGATACTATATGTTGACATAACCTTGTCAACTATTATTTGTTGATTTCTCCTCAAAAATCTGAGTTGGTATACATAAACACAGCCTCCAAAACGTGATTATATAGGTGGAGATGATGTTTTTCTCATTTTATGAGTTGGAGACAAGAAGACAAACCAAAAGCAAGCTTGCCAACTTTGAAATTTCAAATTTGAATGTAATGGAGACAAGATTATTGGAGATGATTATGGAGGTGTTTTAATTCAAAATTCTCAGCCATCACATGGTCTAAAAGTTGGAGGGAATATGCCATCAATTCACTCTATAAATAGAAGGCAAGGTGAAGAAGAGAAGATACACGCTTGAAAGCAAAAATTGAAGATTGTTGTCTTGCTATTCTCTTCTCATATTTTTTTTCATACTTTGTGTAGCTAAGGTGTTCCAATTTTTATGTTTTCCAGCTACACTATACACACCTCCTTGGGTTGGATTTGTATGATTGATTAGCCAAATTTATAAGGCTACATCAATAGGTGGTAGAGTGTTGTAATCAAGAGTTGCATAGAGGTGATTATCCAAGTCTTGAATAGGGTTGGTGTATAACCCAAGGATCAAACTTGGCTCTTGTTGTAAGGTGTTCATTTGATAGTGAAATCCAAGGAAAGGTGTTCCTTGGGACTGGAGTAGGTCACATTGACCGAACCAGGATAAATTCCTGGTGTTCTTCTCTTGTTTCTTTATTTCTGTTTTCTGCCCGTTTTTGACTGCAGTTTTCACACTATTTCTCACAATTTGAAAAAATAGCTAAACATTTTCAAAATTCGTGATTTTTGGTGGAGTTATACTTCGGACTGTTAGCTTTCATTTGCAACAAGAATCACTTGATTTGAGCAAGGGAACGTTAGTCTTCAGTCTTTGCAAGTTAACTGCTCCAATCTGGCTGCAATCTGACAAGTTTTGAGAAAACTTAAATTCTGTAATTTTCAAGAATTGTTTAAGGTTAGGGCCTTTTGGAAACATCATCTACACATCCTAAGGAGTGTTTTGATATAAAGATCAACCTTTTTGGTTGAGTATTCAAAGAGAAACACGTTTTGCAAAATCAGCAACATTCTGTCCAATTCTCTCCAGATTAACCATCTGAATCTGTTTATTTGTTTTAAGGGTCAAAAGATCTTATTTTTGTCTGAGTTTTGGACAGAGTCCTTTTAACTCATTGAAGTTCAATTCTGGAAAGTTTCATAATTTTTGGAGTTTTGTACAATTATTTGTGAATTTTTGAAAAACGGGTTCTGAATCTGAGGTGGTTTCAGATTCTGTTTTCAAAGGGGATTTTAACAAAGGGTTGTAGTGTAATTTCCGCTAACCACTATTCACCCCCCCTCTAGTGGTGTTTATTGCAGGTGCACGGTCCAACATTTGGTATCAGAGCCAGACCAACACCACTCAAAAGAAGCAACATTCAACACCGTACAAACAAGACAAGGCTAAGAAGCAAGAAATCATAGTTGCCTGCTAGTCCCAAATCAAGAAGGTTTGGAGCATTTGAATACTTCAAGAAGGTTTGGAGCATTTATATTCACTTGATTAAAGATTCAAGGTATTCATCTAAAATCATACATCATGTCATCTATCTCTCATAAAGGAGCGTTCTCAAAGTCTACGAAAGAGGTAACATCTACTCCTGATTTTGATTCTGATAATGAGATGACTTTCGATGAAATGTATGGTGAATTCATGAAAATGCATGCTCATTGTAAAAGGTTGTCAAAAGAGAAAAAGAAACTAATTGAAGAAAATGACAAGTTGAAGACAACCAACTTGGAACTTTCTAATCAATTAGAGTCTTTCAAACAAGAGTCATCAAATGCTCTTGATTCATTAAAGACTAAAATTGAGTCATCTAGAAATAATGAAGAAACCTTAAGAACCGAAAATAGTGCATTGAAAACCAAGATGCATGATTATGAAAATGAAGTGTCTACACTTAAATCATGCAAACTAGCCTTAGAGAAAACCTTAGAACAGTTTAAATCCGGTACAAACATGTTAGACACACTCATCTCGTCACAAAAGTATGGTAATGATAAAACCGGCTTAGGCTATAAAGAAGAAAATGAAAAATTAAATAAAAAGACTAAGTTTGTTTCATCTAGTACAAAGTTGCCATATAATACAATAAAATCAACTTTGCCTGCTACATCTTCTTCTACACCTTCTTCTATTAATATCAATGCAAAAATACAACATACACCCATAAAAGCACACATGCATAAACATACATCTAGGCCAAACTTTGCATCTAAACAACCTAGAAATTATGCCTATATGTATACAAATGCAACGAGACATAATAAAATGCATTCAACATATTATAAACCTAAGTATAGGCAACACTCTTATAAGTCTTATAGAAATGCCTATGAACACACTTATACTGCGCCATTCAAGAAACAAAATCGCATGCCTTTTGCACATTATAAAATTCGGCTATCCTATAATGATTATCAACTATGGCACAACATGTATAACAATGCATCTTCACTTATGTGGAATAATCATGTATATGATAATTCTTCTTATTTTCAAAATTATAACAATGCTAAAAATGTGCCTAGAAGGTATATTCAAGTTTGGGTACCTAAGGGATATCTAAACAAGAATAGTGCCCCTAACATTCAAGGACCCAAATAAAGGGTACCTAAAACTTTGTCTCCATTGTAGGATAAACGCAAGGAATGCAAGAAGGAGACAAAGTCAAAGAATCTAAAAACCAAATGGTTTTTAGATAGTGGATGTTCGAGGCATATGACGGGGAACCCCAAACTATTCATCGAATTGGAACATATCAAGAATGGAAGAAAAGTAACATTCGGTGACAACAACAAAGGACAAGTTGTTGGAAAAGGAACAATTGGGGACCCTAACACATTTCAAATACGAAATGTGTTATTAGTAAGCAATCTATCTTATAATTTATTTAGTATTTCTCAACTTATAGATTGTGGTTATAATGTCTCCTTTCTTCCCAATTCTTGTGATATAATAAATGAAAAAGGAGAAATGGTTTTAAAAGGAAATAGAGATGGAAATATTTATACTCTTACCTTAGATAACATGTTAGATGCTAAGGTTAAGTGTCTAATATCACATGACTTAGATGTAAATTTATGGCATAGAAGATTAGGCCATATAGGAATTTCAACTATTAAGAAATTGTCTAAGAAGAATTAATTAAAGGAATGCCTAAGTTAGACTTAGATAATTTTCAAATGTGTGAAACATGTATTAAGGGAAAACACATTAAAGAAACCTTAAAACCGAAACATAAAGTGAGTACTAGTCATGTACTAGAATTGCTTCACTTAGACTTATTTGGTCCAAGTAGGACAAGAAGTCTAGGTGAACACTACTATGTGTGTGTCATAGTAGATGATTACTCACGCTACACATGGACGTTATTCTTAACACACAAAGACGATGCTCCATTAGCAATCGAAACCCTTATTAAGCAACTTGAAAACATTTATGAAGAAAATGTTAAAAGAATTAGAAGCGATAAAGGTGGAGAATTTAGAAACAAAGACGTGATCAAATTTGCGAACTATATGGAATCAAACATGAATTCTCACCACCTAGAACACCACAACTCAATGGAGTTGTTGAACATAAAAATAGAACGATTCAAGAAGTTGCTAGGACAATGCTGTGTGAAAATAAATTACCTAAATATTTATGGGCTGAAGCTGTTAGTTGTGCATGCTATATTATAAATAGGCTCACTATTAGAAAGAAATTAAATAAAACACCTTATGAATTGCTAAACAATAGACAACCTAAGATAGATTATCTTAAAGTATTTGGATGTAAATGTTTTGTGCTGAACACTAAGGATAATCTAGATAAATTTGAACAAAAATCTATTGAATGCATATTTGTTGGGTATTCAACTAACTCAAAAGCATATAGGTGTTATAATCCTACATCTAGAAAAATAATTGAATCCATACATGTGAAATTCAATGAAAATGCATGCTTTGAAGTTAGTGGACATCAACATAAACAAGAAACAAATGTTGAAAATATGTTTGATGATGATGTATTACTTGAGCCTGTACTTGATTATCTAGAACCAACTCCCCCTGATCAAGACATACATAAACCCTTAG
Organism: Eustoma russellianum; assembly: GCA_036186865.1. Lineage (NCBI taxonomy): Eukaryota > Viridiplantae > Streptophyta > Magnoliopsida > Gentianales > Gentianaceae > Eustoma > Eustoma russellianum. The sequence goes on from AP025051.1 coordinate 14,932,632, forward strand.
ATGAAATAAATCAAGAGACTCTGCAATTAGAAGATACAACTAATGATCCAATTACATATGATAACGTTCACATTAATGAAACATTTGAACAAGATGAGGGTGAACCTAGTCAATCTAGGAATTGGTGGCACCCTAGAGAACTAATCATTGGGGATCCAAGTGTTGGGGTTAAAACACGTAAAAATATAAGTCAACTTGAAGGACATTGCTTAATCTCACAATTAGAACCTAAGAACGTAAAGGAAGCCTTAGGCGATTTATCATGGATAGATGCCATGCATGAGGAGTTAAACCAATTTATCCGAAATAATGTATGGGACTTAGTGCCTAAACCTGAAAATAAATCTATAATAGGAACAAAATGGATATTTAGAAACAAAATGGATGAACAAGGAAACATCACAAGAAATAAAGCTAGACTAGTCGCACAAGGTTATAATCAACAAGAAAGTATAGATTATGAAGAAATCTTTGCACCCGTTGCACGACTAGAAGCAATTAGATTGTTACTTGCGATTGCAAGTCTAAGCAATATTAAGCTCTTCCAAATGGATGTCAAGAGTGCATTCTTGAATGGATACATTCAAGAAGAGGTGTTTGTCAAACAACCCCCTGGATTCGATGATCCAAAGAATCCTAACCATGTTTACAAGCTTAAGAAAGCTCTATATGGTTTGAAACAAGCTCCAAGAGCTTGGTATGATAGATTTGCAAACTTTCTTATTGCAAATAATTATCAAAGGGGAACAATAGACAACACATTATTTCTAAGAAGAAAAGGTAATGATTTGTTAATAGTTCAAATATACGTAGATGATATAATCTTTGGTTCAACCAACCCTACTTCAGTAAAAGACTTCGAAGAATGTATGAAGTCAGAGTTTGAAATGTCAATGGTAGGAGAGTTGAATTATTTCTTAGGACTTCAAATCAAACAAACCCCTCAAGGAATTCACATTAGCCAACTTAAGTATGTCAATGATATGATTAAGAAATTTGGCTTTGAAGAGTTGAAACCTACAACTACGCCTATGAGTGCTAGTACCAAACTTGATAAGGATGAAAATGGTAAACCTTTTGATGACACACTTTATAGGTCTATGATTGGCTCATTGTTATACTTAACTGCATCAAGACCTGATATTATGTTTAGTGTGTGTATGTGTGCTAGGTTTCAATCTTGTCCTAAGGTATCACATTACAATGCAGTGAAAAAGATCTTTAGATATCTTAAGCATACACCTCACTTAGGACTGTGGTATGATAGAAACGCTAAGTTGGAATTACACGCATATAGTGATGCTGATTATGGTGGTTGCAAATTAGATAGAAAATCCACTAGCGGTACTTGTCAATTCATAGGAACCAACTTGATTTCTTGGTTTTCTAAAAAGCAAGCTAGTGTAGCTCTTTCTACCACTGAAGCCGAGTATATCGCTTTGAGTTTATGTACTACCCAAATACTTTGGCTTAAACAGCAACTTAGTGATTTTGGCATTAAAATGAATAAGATTCCAATTTTCTGCGATAGCACAAGTGCAATCAATCTTTCACGGAATCCGGTGCTTCATTCTAAGGCCAAACACATTGAGGTGCGATATCACTTTCTTCGTGATCATGTTCAAAATGAGGATATAGTGATAAACCATATAAGAACTGATCACCAAATTGCTGACATCTTCACCAAACCCCTTAATCAAGCCACTTTTGAAAACTTACGAGCCAAATTAGGAATGATGACTTACGATACCATTGTATAGTTCTATCTTTTGCATGATTTGCAAAATAAAGGGGGGAGATAGAATAAGAACATGATTTTAGTTGGTAAGTCATGTTTTAGTTGGTAAGTCATGATGAATCATATGCTAAGTTTTTATTGGTATAAATTTTGGAGCATAGGTTAAGGGGGAGGAGAGTATGAGTTGAGGGGGAGCAGCATACTATTTAAACGTTGAAAACATAGTTGAAAACATTTGGTTAAAATTTTGGTTATAAGTTGTGACATTAAAATCATGTTAGGTTATTTTGAAAATCATCCAAAAGGGGGAGAATGTTGAGAAATATGTTTGGATAATTTTCAAAGTCATGATTTTAAGTGATGAATACTTAAAAATGTCACATATGGTGTTATAAATGAAAGAGTTGAATAAGTGAAGAAAAATGACACGATGTCTAGGGTTGTTAGAAATATTTTTCTAAAATGTGATAAAATAAGTTGTTTTTATTTTTACATGATTTATATATGTTTATCATGTTGTGATTATGTGATTTTTATGATGATAATATCTTGTGACTAATATGCCCTCGAAGTTTCTACAACTTACCAAAAAGGGCAAAAGTGGTATTTTGAGTTTTGTAGGTACTCGACATGGTGAATATGATTCAAGAAGATATTATCATCTTATTTATTATCAAGAAGGTGTTATTATATTTAATTCTAACCATCGGGGTCATTTCTGGAGTTTTATCTCACTAGGGGCATTTTGGTCATTTTACCCCCGAAGACAGTTTCGGTATTTTTACTCAAGGAATCTCTTGAGTATCTTATTATATTCATTCTGGAGTTCATTTAGTATATTCTTGAAGATTATTTGGTGGTTTTCTATGTTATTCTCTCATTTGATGATTTTATCGACGGTAGCGGGATATGTGACGGTATTCAATGTCACGTTCTATTTTCTCTTGAAGACTCTTATATATATGTTATTGGAGGTTCTTAATCATCATCTTTCAGAGATTACAAGGTGTCCTTGGTGCAAGATTCATCACAATATGTCAAGGAGAAATGGGAATTTTGATACTATATGTTGACATAACCTTGTCAACTATTATTTGTTGATTTCTCCTCAAAAATCTGAGTTGGTATACATAAACACAGCCTCCAAAACGTGATTATACAGGTGGAGATGATGTTTTTCTCATTTTATGAGTTGGAGACAAGAAGACAAACCAAAAGCAAGCTAGTTGGCAAAAGTTGCCAACTTGAAATTTCAAATTTGAATGTAATGGAGACAAGATTATTGGAGATGATTATGGAGGTGTTTTAATTCAAAATTCTCAGCCATCACATGGTCTAAAAGTTGGAGGGAATATGCCATCAATTCAATCTATAAATAGAAGGCAAGGTGAAGAAGAGAAGATACACGCTTGAAAGCAAAAATTGAAGATTGTTGTCTTGCTATTCTCTTCTCATATTTTTTTCATACTTTGTGTAGCTAAGGTGTTCCAATTTTTATGTTGTCCAGCTACACTATACAAACCTCCTTGGGTTGGATTTGTATGATTGATTAGCCAAATTTATAAGGCTACATCAATAGATGGTAGAGGTGTTGTAATCAAGAGTTGCATAGAGGTGATTATCCAAGTCTTGAATAGGGTTGGTGTATAACCCAAGGATCAAACTTGGCTCTTGTTGTAAGGTGTTCATTTGATAGTGAAATCCAAGGAAAGATGTTCCTTGGGACTGGAGTAGGTCACATTGACCGAACCAGGATAAATTCTCGGTGTTCTTCTCTTGTTTCTTTATTTCTGTTTTCTGCCTGTTTTTGACTGCAGTTTTCACACTATTTCTCACAATTTGAAAAAATAGCTAAACATTTTCAAAATTCATGATTTTTGGTGGAGTTATACTTCAGACTGTTAGCTTTCATTTGCAACAAGAATCACTTGATTTGAGCAAGGGAACGTTAGTCTTCAGTCTTTGCAAGATAACTGCTCCAATCTGGCTGCAATCTGACCAGTTTTGAGAAAACTTAAATTCTGTATTTTTCAAGAATTGTTTAAGGTTAGGGCCTTTTGAAAACTTCATCTACGCATCCTAAGGAGTGTTTTGATATAAAGATCAACCTTTTTGGTTGAGTATTCAAAGAGAAACACGTTTTGCAAAATCAGCAACATTCTGTCCAATTCTCTCCAGATTAACCATCTGAATCTGTTTATTTGTTTTAAGAGTCAAAAGATCTTATTTTTGTCTGAGTTTTGGACATAGTCTTTTTAACTCATTGAAGTTCAATTCTGGAAAGTTTCATAATTTTTGGAGTTTTGTACAATTATTTGTGAATTTTTGAAAAACGGGTTCTGAATCTGAGGTGGTTTCAGATTCTGTTTTCAAAGGGGATTTTAACAAAGGGTTGTTGTACTGTAATTTCCGCTAACCACTATTCACCCCCCCTCTAGTGGTGTTTATTTCAGGTGCACGGTCCAACAGTGTGAGGGTTTCTACGCTATCCTTTGGGTTCTAGAATGAAGGTTAGGGATGTTGTCTTGTCAGAAAGAATAAGCTCTAGTGTACGAACGAGGTGAATATTGTGTGACTGATTGATACCGAATGTGAATTGAATGTATGTGAATGAAGAATGTGATTGAAACGAGGAGTCTTGCATCATGGCACTTGCATTGCATATTGATTTGAAAAAGAGCTGTGCTTCGGCACTAATTTGCGAAGGTGACATGTAATGTTAATCGGGATGGAAATTTAAGCCGAGGTGCATTACAGGACACAAAAGGCTGTAATGTTAACCGGGATGGAAATATAAGCTGGGGTGCGTTACAGGGTATAAAGTCCTCTGCAATGTTAATCGGGATGGAAATATAAGCCGAGATGCATTGCAGAGTATTACGAGTCTGTGATGTTAATCGGGATGGAAATATAAGCCGAGGTGCATCACAGAGCATAACGAGGCCTGTAACGTTAACCGGGATGGAAATATAAGCCGGGGTGCGTTACAGGTTAACGAGTTACGAGACCGGACATTGTGACATGCATTGCACTGTTTTGAAAAGAAATGGCTCATGCATTTGTGACTGTGTAGTGTAGTGCATATTTTGACATGCATCACGTGAGTCGATGTGGTATGGATGTGCGTGGTATTTGATAGCCAATGAATTGTTATTTGCGTGCGAATTGCTGTACTTGCTTTATTACGTTATTCGCCTATATATTTGGAAGTTTTACAAGACATGTGCCCCATCATCCCTTGAATTATATATTACCCATGTCTTGCCATGTGTTGATCCCGTATGTCTTATAAGCGGGTTACTTGCTAGCGTTTTTCGCTAAGGGTACTGCCTTTGTCATTGCAGATGAGCCTAGCTACGATATGATTTTCATAGAGGACGATGGCGAGTGGGCAGAATGGGATACTTAGAGACATGCGGGGGAATAGTTGAGGTTGTTGACATTTATTTCAATTCTTTCATTCGTTTGAGGGTTTAGTTAGCCTTTCTGATACTCTTTTGTAATTACTTTATATGTTGAGATTCAAATTTGATGATTTAAGTTTGTGAGATATGTTTCCGCACTTATTTCTCTTACGTCATTGATGATTTGTAATCGAGAGATGAGACGTCTTGTAGTCTTCTCAGTAAGCTACGACGGGTGTACCGGTTCGGATTCCGCTGTCCGGGTCGGGGCGCTACAGGTGGTATCAAAGCCTAGGCTTCAGATCTACCTCGGAGACCTAGGTTATATCATGTAGAGTCCTAAGTTATGATTTTTACCCTAAGTTGATCTTTAGGTCTAAGTATGTGATTCTATATGTAAGTTTGATTGGGATGGGTGTGTGCGAGCGCGACATACGTGAATCAACAAATGTTATTTTATTTTAGCGTACGAATTTCACCTTGTACAACGCATATGGGCCTTCAATATTTACTTTTAAAATTGTTGAATGCTAATAAGTGTTGATTTTGCAGAAAATGCCTCCCCGAAGAGATAACCAAGGAAACGGTGGCAATGGAGACGAGAATCCTCCACCACCACCAGTGTTAGTACCCCAGGCACTGATAGACGCTATCACAGTGATAGCGCAAAGTGTTGCTCAGCAGCAGCAGCAACCCCCTCCTCTACCACCACCTCGGCGTTGCATAGGGTATTACACTGAGGAGATGCGAAGCCTGCACGTTCCAACCTTTGAGGGAACCACTTTGAGGATACGGCCCCATCGCACGCTGTACTTCTCCAGGCCCTGATATTAGAAAATAACTGACGATTTTGCCCCTAAGACACAATCTTAGACCTAAGTGATGATTTGAACTTAAGGCGATGATCATGAACATAGGCACTGACCTCAATTATGAGCGATGATTCTGAACATAAGTCACGATTTTAGACGTAAGTAATGATATTGATTACGAGTTGACTTTAGACATAAGTATTGAATTAGTAATAGGTGTTGATTATGTACTAATTACGATTGGGAGATAAAACGCGATCTTATAGGTAAGAATGATGATGCTGAGAACGATCCTAGAGATAAGATATGATTCTCAACTATAGAGGGCCAACCCCATACACTTCTCCTTTATCTAAGGTTGATCACAACTCTCTAAGCCGTGATCCTAGTAACCCTAGTTGAACACTATATAAGTGATTTGAATGAATTATGATGTTAATCAGAATAACCCAGTACTAGCATTAGGTCCAAACAAATGGGTCAGGCAGTAACTCGGGCTGCCTTACCATAATTGTATCACAGTACCGGACACCATTAGGATAAATTACGGAAGGCCCATATTCTTACTTGGACGGTAACATCAGGACAGGCTTAGGACTAATTTGGGACCATAGCTACCAAGAAATGAACTGTAATAGTGGAGGAAATACTAAGGAATGATTTAAAAAGGGGGTGATAGAAACTAAATAACGATTAGCCTTATGATCAGTAGAGTTAGTGAAAGATATTGCCAACGGGGTTTATAGTTTGCAATTAAGATGCCAATTCTAGAATTACCAAAACATGCCAAGCATATTAGCCTTATTAGCGATATTGATCGGTAGCGACATACGAGAATCGACTATATTTTACACCTTGGAACAATAAAGTGTCACCAAATCTTTCGCTAAGTGATGAACCCCTAGAAACAATGAGATACTTGGCTTGAGTTGGGTAGGCTTGTAATTGCAAGGGAGCAAGCACGAACAAGTAATGATTGCTTTCCAAGTGAGATTAAACTGAATTAGAATTAGCGGTTGAAACAACCAGTAAGAAGTACGATGGATTAGGGTGGCGCAAGTACGGTGGATGAGAATACTTTAAGACGATTAATATTTAGTTTGCCATGCTAGGATTGGACAGTCTCAGCTAAAGATGTTAGCAAGAATAGACGAACATTAGATCTATAAGTTACGGCACTTAGGTAGAATTATCCTTGACCGTAATAGTGGATTATAGAAATTATACGAAGTATGGACAAATATTTTTCAAGCGGTTTAGAATGTATACATGAGCACGTACGCCAAGTTATACCCTATAATTCAAAGATTTTTTTTCAATTTTTCTAAGTATTTTAACTAGGGTGACTATTTATATAGTCTGTAACGTATCAATGCTATATTTTCTTCCGGATTAGTATTTCAACCTGATGGAATTTCAACTACTACTGTCAAACTCTGAAAAATGGTTACATTTTAAAACGTTGATGATTTGAAGAACAATATGTCTACATATTTCTTATATTATTTCACAAATTTTCGTTTAGCTATGTTTATTTTGTTAAAATAAATTGAGTTGTCGACTATTGATATTGCAAGCATTTTATTTTTGGAATTATCAACCGCTTGCAATGAAGTTACCTAATTTTGCGAAACAAAAAGTAGTTTCAAAACATACATTTTTTTCCAGAGAATGAGATATACCATTTCCAAATGGTTTTATAAAACTTTACGTCGTTGAGTTTCAAATGGTTTTAAGGAGGTTTTACCTGTAACACTTTTGTGAGTAGATTATACTCATATATATATATTTTTTCCTGGTTTGAGACACTCTTGCGAACAAGCTAGTCATTCTTTTTATAAGAGGTCACGCGAAACACCACTTGTGAAAACGATTTTTATAATACTATAGCTCTCGTGTTTACAAAAAAAAATTTATTTAGGGATACTGTGTAAATAATTAAAGCTATATTTTGAATTATAGCCACTTAAGCTATATTTTATTTAAAGAGAAGCATGTCCATACATATATTTCGTATACTAGGTTTATGACGGTATCTCTGAGAAATTAAGAACACGATCATAGAGCAAGTTGGTAAGTATATAAGAACTGCTTTTGAAGACTTAGTTGTGTTGAGGAGGGGTAACGGTTCCGTAATGGCATGCACAAAGGATGTTAGTATGATTAAGTATCTAAGTGATAAATCTTATGTGGTAAGTTTACGAATCTGGTATTGTAGATTGCAATAAGTCGAGTGATACACATCAAATGGTATAGGTGGAAGTTTGTAAGCACTAATTATCGAGGACTAAGTAAGGATTGAATCTTAAAAGGACGAGATCACCTTGAAAGATTTTAGTATTGACTAAATTAAATAGTACTAGAGTACAACGTATTTCGAAAAATACATATGGCTTCAGGGATGAGTCTTGTGAGCAAGGCGTTAAGTTAAGGATTGTAATACACTTAAGAACTGATTTTAGAGGGTTGGTCAGGATGGCAAATATAAATTCGATATAGACCGACGATTAAGTCATGAAGCGTGTATATTGACGTTACCCTTAAGGTTGATTCGAGGACTATACAAGAATAGGTTACGATCTATCAGGCGGAGGACAATGGATTTAAAGAGTACATTGCCTGCTTACACACTGAATGATTTGAGAACTCAGTCTTGCACCGAGGAAGTGAAATGGGTACCATACCGGAATACGCATGGGATACTAATTTCGGTCATGATCTAAGTAAATAAATTGTGAGAGACTATATTAAGTCATTGACTCCGTAACGCACAAGTTTCGAGGACGAAACTTTTTGTAAGGGGGTGGAATGTTACACCCCGCACTCTCCGTAGAGTAATTACGGGATAAAACGAGAATTAATGGTGATTAAGGGCAATTAATGATAATGAATTTAGAATTAAGTATGAGAATTAATTGAGAGGATTAAATATAGAATTAAGTAGCATTTAATTTTAAAATTGAATATTAGAATTTTATCCTTTAAGATAAATAAGATAATAGGGTATAATTTAGAAACTCCAAATTCCACCCTTTCCATATAAAAACTGACAGAACGTCAGTTTTTCCCCATTCCTCAGAAAAAGCGTCGACTCCTTGCTCTCCAAACCCTAGCCGTTCCTTCAAGCATAGGAGAGGAAGTCAATCTCTAGGAAACCGATCCGACCTTCTTCCGTTCTTCGTTTCTTCTTCGAGTAATCAAAGGCAAGTAACTTTCTTATAAGTTCTTACGTTTTGCAAAAGAAAAGGCCTACTTTTGATATTAAATGGATCACCATGCAGTAGTTTCTTTTCGTGATTACGTGTATATGATTTATGTGATTTGGTGTCGATGATTTGGCCATTGTATGTTGAAATCTTGTTGTTGTTCATTGTTTATGTGAGATCATGTAAATCCCACTCCCTTGAATCCCACTTGGTTGATGATGGCGGTTGAAGGGAGAGAAAAGTGAAAAGGTTAGGTTTTTGGGGTGGATTTGATGAAAGATTCGAGTTTTAGGATTGAATCGTTGACGTGAATATGAAGGATCTTGTTTGAGAGGGTTAAGAAGGGATTGATAGGGAAGACTAGGCTTGGATTGGTGGGAAGAACGTTGGAAAACGATTGGGATATAGGTCTGCAGTCGCTGCAAAAATCGCAAGATGAAGATTCTGAAAATTTATGACGTCGATCGATCGACGTATAATAGGTGAGGGTATGACGTGTAGTAAGTGAGGGTATGACGTGAGGGTATGACGTACGTCGATCGATCGACGTATAGTGAGTGAGAGGCTGACGTGCCTCAGAAGGACGTAGATCGATCGACGTAGGTTGAGTGAGAGATCGACGTGCCTCAGATGGACATCGATCGATCGACGTCAGGGTATGACGTACGTCGATCGATCGACGTCAGGGTATGACGTCAACCAGTTTTGTGGGAAAGTAAGGGAAGAAAGAGGGAAGCTAGGGGACCCTTTGGGTGACCTTAGGGACTTCTTAGGACCTGATTGTGGTGAGTCTAAGTCTTGGGAACATGACTTAAGAGGATGAATCAAATGTGGTGATTTCGTGAGGGATCCGCTTCGGGTTTCAACGTGAATGACCTAAGGGGTTAGGAATGAATGTAAGAGGCTTTCCAGAGTTCAAGAAAAGGAAGTGTGAGGGTTTCTACCCTATCCTTTGGGTTCTAGAATGAAGGTTAGGGATGTTGTCTTGTCAGAAAGAATAAGCTCTAGTGTACGAACGAGGTGAATATTGTGTGACTGATTGATACCGAATGTGAATTGAATGTATGTGAACGAAGAATGTGATTGAAACGAGGAGTCTTGCATCATGGCACTTGCATTGCATATTGATTTGAAAAAGAGCTGTGCTTCGGCACTGATTTGCGAAGGTGACCTGTAATGTTAATCGGGATGGAAATTTAAGTCGAGGTGCATTACAGGACACAAAAGGCTGTAACGTTAACCGGGATGGAAATATAAGCCGGGGTGCGTTACAGGGTATAAAGTCCTCTGCAATGTTAATTGGGATGGAAATATAAGCCGAGGTGCATTGCAGAGTATTACGAGTCTGTGATGTTAATCGGGATGGAAATATAAGCCGAGGTGCATCACAGAGCATAACGAGGCCTGTAACGTTAACCGGGATGGAAATATAAGCCGGGGTGCGTTACAGGTTAACGAGTTACGAGACCGGACATTGTGACATGCATTGCACTGTTTTGAAAAGAAATGGCTCATGCATTTGTGACTATGTAGTGTAGTGCATATTTTGACATGCATCACGTGAGTCGATGTGGTATGGATGTGCGTGGTATTTGATAGCCAATGAATTGTTATTTGCGTGCGAATTGCTGTACTTGCTTTATTACGTTATTCGCCTATATATTTGGAAGTTTTACAAGACATGTGCCCCATCATCCCTTGAATTATATATTACTCATGTCTTGCCATGTGTTGATCCCGTATGTCTTATAAGCGGGTTACTTGCTAGCGTTTTTCGCTAATGGTACTGCCTTTGTCATTGCAGATGAGCCTAGCTACGATATGATTTTCATAGAGGACGATGGCGAGTGGGCAGAATGGGATACTTAGAGACATGCGGGGGAATAGTTGAGGCTGTTGACATTTATTTCAATTCTTTCATTCGTTTGAGGGTTTAGTTAGCCTTTCTGATACTCTTTTGTAATTACTTTATATGTTGAGATTCGAATTTGATGATTTAAGTTCGTGAGATATGTTTCCGCACTTATTTCTCTTACGTCATTGATGATGTGTAATCGAGAGATGAGACGTCTTGTAGTCTTCTCAGTAAGCTACGACGGATGTACCGGTTCGGATTCCGCTGTCCGGGTCGGGGCGCTACAGTTTTTGGTGTGCTGTATACATATTTTCCAACAATCGATACTTTTAGAAACTACTGTTTCTCTATTACCGGGGAAGGAGAGTAGAAGATAACTCTGTACTTGCTGATGACGTTATCATGGGAACCTCAACAATTAACCATAGTCCTATAAGTTTGTTGGTACGAATGGGAATCTCAACATGTATTAACGATAGTCCTATAAGCTTGTTGAGGTGGGGGAATATTAAGAGACATAGTTGGTTTTGACAATGATAAAAGATGGTGTTCTTTTTATGTAGAATTTGATAACATATTGAGGGATATTGTAGCAGAAAGATCTGGGAGGAGTTCAACTAATATAATAAAAGTTTTCAATAAACTAGTCATAGCTATAAATGCTATGTATGTACTTCTCGCTAATCTGACTGGAGTGTGCTGAGTGGTATTTATCTCCCCCACTTATATTTGAGTTTTTTTACCTCCCTTCAACCTGAGGCACTGAAAGCTCGCCCAGATCTGCCGCATATTAGTAGTCATTCTTCAGTTTATATACACTTTTGGTGTCTGTAAGATATTCTGTTGAAAGAAGATGGCGTTTGCTCATTTTACTACCATATTCCATGTACGGTATGTCTTTGTATATAGAGTTTTTTATGTAACATATGTGCAACACCCGGTGCAGCAGCTGTGTAACACACGAGTGCAAACGGTGACTATATTATTTAGTTGTAACTTTTCAACTTAGTAGTAGTTCGATGTTAAAAATATTGTTATAGATTCTGTTTTATGTTGTCTAAAAAATTGTGTCGACTTTTAAAAATATGGTTAGTAGTCAAAGTGTCAATACTATTCTTTGAGTTAATACTTTTAGTTTATGTCGATTAACAATTTAAAGACAAAATATGAACAATGACCAAAATAACATGAGCTTTTTATAAAAAAAAAAATTATACTTAGGACAGTATTTTTAAGAGGAAGGGAATATTACTTTTCCTTTATTTAAATAATACAGACTGGCATTCCAACTCATGAACATGTGTTTGCCAATAATAAGAGCAGGTATAGTGATAATCCGATTGAGGTTTTAGCCGTCCGTGACTAATCAAAATTCCAACTCTCATATAGTGGCCAGGAGGAAATAGACAAAACCAAATGTGCTTCGCTGCCAAATTTTTTTTTAAAAAAAAAAATCTTAATCGCCCTTTAGATACATACTCTGTTTAGATGGATAATGTTATCTTCATCGATTCATTTTAAAATTTGATACTAAAAAAATTATCTTTACATGTATAATTTAATAAAAAATTTAGATATATCTAGAACTTGTTCTAGCTTCCACATTATGTGACTTAAGATTGATTGCACAACTTTACATCGTAATCAATCTTCATATGCTTTATACTCAGTGAAACGAATATATAAAGAAGAGATAATTAATAATAGAGGCACGGGCCATAAAATGATCCAGAGGATACCTGTCACATGATGTTTATTATTTTTTTTAAATGCCAAAGCTTGACAAAATTGCGAATACTTTAAGCTTATCGAGGGTAAGGCTCACACTTCTGCTTCATCTAGGTGAGATAATTAATTATGAAATTCTTGGAAGCAACATTCTCTTTTTACTAAAATTAAAAAAATAATAAGACTTAATCCTAATTGCGGAAAGTAGCAGCAAATTAAGATTGGCCATGTCATATTTTCTTTAGCTAGCTCGAGGAATGAATTTATTTAGATGAGTTAATTTATATTATGGTTTATGTTTATTTAGTTATTTATTTTCTAACCATCTTGAGTAGAAATATGCATTATATTACAACACTACTTTTGCACCATTGTTTTTATTAGTTTAACTTTCGAAAACTTGATATTTCAAAAAGTAACAAATTTACCAACCAGTCAGATTTAATAGTAGCAAACCAATATTCTTTATTTCCTTATGGTATTAGGATATCATAAAATTATTGAGATTTTTATTTTTAGAAACCATGTTCATGTCTAAGAATTGATCCCAATTCATATCTAGATTTTGTATAGGCGTTGTCCCATTTCATATATAGATTTGATGCCAATGTGTATCTATATGTTGTCAAATATCTTACAATTCACCTCTATTTAATAGAATCAATCATCGAGCTAACTCTGTCATTGTTGACGTTCGCTCTAAGTGAATATGAATTGCAACAAACGTTGAACATACAAATACGATTAGTAAATCTAGTTAATTTTGTTAAATTGGTATGAATTATGACATATTTGACAATATAGAGACACACATCACTAACACTACAGTTAAATGTATTTTTACAACTTCCATACAATATCTGAATATAAAATATGATTAACTATTTATTTCAAGCTTTCAACTAAAATAAAGTTACACCGACATAATAGTCACCCTATTCTTGTAGTATCGCGAAATTCCCAAAACTTAGATAATATAGTGCCAAGTTTGTTGAGATAATGAATTATAATTCACATCAACCAATTGGCCAATAGCCTACCTGCTGGTCTCTTCCGCAATTACGTCCAGAAAAATAAAAACAAATTCCCTCCCACTGGGCAAGAAAAGTCTATTTAAATGGTAAGATACAGTAAAATAATGCTATAAAATAATGCCATTTGATGATACTTCTAGGGTTCTACTTTTATCTTTGACTTCTATAATATTGAAATATATAAAAAATCATTTAACAAGTTTTTTATTTAATCTATTGAAGAGAACTCTATACATAACTAATTTCATTATCTCAAAAGTGAAGAAAAATATGTCTCAAAGTTCACTCAAATGCAAAAGCATTGGAGCTCGCGAAGCGATTCGACTCCTCCTCCTTTGCTTCTGTTCAGATGCGGAAGCATAGTGCATAGAAAACGCTCTTTTATTTCTATAAATAGATGTAACTAGCGAAATGCATTTCACAAACCTTCCTCCCATACCCACAAAAGTCTCCCAGACATACCACCAAAAATGAAGTCCTCAAAGGTTTCACTCCTTGCAATGCTATTACTGATCCTGGCCGGAGCCACCATCTCCACGGCTGCGGTATGCAACATAGGCTCCCTTCAGAGGCCTTGTGCCGCAGTGATCGGTTCCGGGGCGAAGCCAAGTCCACAATGCTGCTCCGCCCTCAGGAAGCAGCGCCCTTGCTATTGTGGGTACATGAAGCAATACCCTAGTTTGAAGAACATTATATTTTCTTCCACTGGGAAAAGTGTTGCCAAAGTTTGTAAGCTGTCTATCCCCAAATGTTAAGGGCACTTTGGACTTGTAGGTGTAGTGGTCTCTAGTGTCCTACGAGTTTCTTTCATGGTATGCTCACATTGGCAGCCCTAATTAATATATTTTATATGTATTGTGTAATATTGTGTGATAATCTTCTTCACACAAGAAATTATTATCCATGTGTAACTTGGATTTAGTACTGGTTTGAGGTACTCGTTTGAGTGTTTTTTTGTTATGCTTTTAATTTTATCTAGTCCTTATGGATTGGTCAAGTTCTTATTCAAATAAAACTATTATCCATGTATACCAATATGGATTTAGTACTGCATTAAGGTACTCGTTTGAGTGTTTTTTTTTATGCTTCAGCTAGTCCTTATAGATTGATCGAGTTCTTATTCAAATAATCGTTTTGGTACCAACTGAATAGAGGGAAAGTACTTTCTTAAGTTTAAGTTTATTTGTTATCGTCAAACTGTCATAATATTTTTGAGATAGAAAAAGTATAAATTTGGTAAATAAGTTGTTTTCGAAGGAAGTCTACTGGTCAAATTAACCGATGTCAATTGCTTAAGATAAACTGTCTGATCAAGTCAAAAGATATTTTAAAGGTGTTAATGGTGTGGAATTCATCACAACATATAAGGAGAAATCGTGGGAATTACGATATTATATGTTGACATAATCTTTTTAACTATTATTTGTTGATTTCTCTTCATTAAATCTGAGTTAATATACATATATACATCCCTCCAAACGTGTATATACCGGTGGAAATGGTGGTGTATTCATTTTATGAGTTTATAAAAAGTGGACCAACCAAAAACAAGCTTGTTGGCAAAAGTTGCCAACTTGGATTTTTCAAATTATACCCAACGGCTATAAGGCTTTTTGGAGCTGATTTTTTGAGTCAAATGGCAGCCCTCACATGCCCTATTTTCAAGCCAAGAGCTTGAGATATTCTTGTGGCATATTCCCTTCTTATTATCTTCATTTTGCAAAGAATAATCAAGACAAAATTAAGGTGCAAAAATCGGCCAAAGCTGAATTTACAAGGTGGACCAATCATTTTTCTTTCCGTTGTCAAGTGTACAAGATGATTATATGGCCAACCAATGGTGTGAAAACACTTGAGCATTGATGATGAATATGGTGACACATTGGATGTCTTATCCTCAAGCCTCATTTCACACAATAAATAGGAGTCAAAGGTGAAGAAGAAGAACACATACTTGAAAGCAAAAAAGTTGAAGTTCATTGTCTTGCTATCTTCTTCTTTTCATTCTTCATTCGTTGTGTAGCCAAGGTGTTCTTGTGATATTTGTTGTAGAGCTACAAGCCTCTTTTATCTCATTTGTAAGATTGGTTAGCCAAATTTATAAGGCTACACCAATATGTGGTAAAGGTGTTGCAACCAAGAGTTGCATAGAGTTGATCATCCAAGTCTTGAATAGGGTTGACGTTTCACCCCAAGGATCAAGCTTGTTTCTTGTTGTATTTGTGTTTATTTCATGGTGAAATCCAAGGAAATATGTTCCTGGGACTGGAGTAGGTCATATTGACCGAAACATAATAAATCATCGGTGTTATTGTCTTCTTTTCAATTTTCTGCTTTTCTGTCCGTTTTCACTGCATTTTGCATCCAACTTCATACGACTTGAAAAATAGCAAAACACTTTTAAAATTCATGATTTTTGGTGGAGTTATACTTCAGATTGTTAGCTTTAATTTGAAACAAAAATCACTTGATTTGAGCAAAAGCAAGTTAGTCTTTCAGTCGTTGCAAGATAACTGCTTCATTCTGGCTGCAATCTGACCAGTTTTAAGAAAACTTGAATTCTGTTTTCATCAATGATATTTTAAGATCATGGCCTTTTAGAAACATACACTAGACATCCTAAGGAGTGTTTTGATATAAAGATCAAGCTTTTTGGTTAAGTATTCAAAGAGAAACACGTTTTCAAAATTCAGCACTATTCTGTCTAATTCTGTCCAGATTGACCATCTGAATCTTTTTTTTTTGGTTGAAAGGTCAAACGATCTTATTTTTGTCTTATTTTTTGACAGCGTCTATTCAAGACATTGATGTTAATTTCTGAAAAGTTTCATAATTTTTGGATTTTTATACACTGATTGTTGAATTTTTCAAAAAACGGATACTAAATCTGAGGAGGTCTCAGATTCTGTTTTCAAATGAGATTTTAACCAAGGGTAGTGGTGTAATTTCTGCTAACCACTATTCAACCCCCCTCTAGTTGTGTTTACTGCATGTGCTCGGTCCAACATGTTTGAGGCTGAAGGCTTTTTGTTATATAACATGATTGCTTCCATGTGGGTAAAGAAGACAAAATTTCTCCTTGCCTAGGTGGTGGCCAAGAGGAGTGGAAGGCTTTTTGTTATACTATCACTAGGTTTCTACACACTTTTGTACACTTAGTATTTCTTTAAGGTATTTTTCTAACAACAATTTCTTCTTTCTTTTCTTACCCTAAAATGGCGCCATGTGTTATACATATATATATATATATATATATATATATATATATATACATATATATATATATATATATATATATATATATATATATATATATGTGTGTGTGTGTGTGTGTGTATATATATATGTATATATATATATATATATATGTATGTGTATATATATATATATATATATTCATTTTAGTTTTTCTTCTTTTCCATGTTATTTACTATATCCTGCTTTCTTTTTCTTTTATTTCAATTTTTCTAATTCCTTGTGTCATGTATTTTATTTTGGTTTACTTTATTCTAATATTTAAGTTGTTACGTGTTCTTATTGTTTTAATTCTTATGACGAAGTCGTAACGTTCTTTAACGAATTTCATCGCATATCGATATATCGGTTACCTTGTTGTTTGGTTATTTTTTCGAGCATTTCTACTATTTGATTTTCTTTAATAAAATAAGGAAGGATAATACAACCAAATTATCCCCAACTTCAAGCACCATAATAGGGCATGTGAGAGATCCATTTGACTTCCAAAAATCTGCTGAAAAACACCCAAGAAAGTCATATAGCCGTTGGTGTCATTTGAAATTTCCATGTTGGCAATTTTGCCAACTAGCTCCTTTTTGGTTGGTCCACTTGTCTCCAACTCACAAAATGAATACACCATCATATACACCTGATTAAACACGTTTTTCAAGATATATATATGTGTAGCAACTCAGATTTTTGAAGAAGAAATAAATAGATAACAATTGACAAGATTATGTCAACGTGTAACACCGAAATTCTCTAATATTTCTTCTTATATGTTGAGATCATTTCCACGCCTTTGACACCTTTAATATCTTTTAATAATGATGATAAATGTTCTCTTATAACATATATAAGAGGATCTTCAAGAAAAAAACAGAATGTGACATCTCAAATCGTCACATATCCAGCTATAGTCAATAATATCATCGGTTGAGAGAATAAGATAAGAAATCACCAAATAATTTTCAAGATAATAATAACCCAACTCCAGGATGAATAGAACAATATGCTCAAGAGATTCCTTGAGTGAAAAATACCAAAAATACCCTCAGGGGTAAAATGACCAAAATACCCCTGGTGTGAGAAAACTCCAGAAATGACCTCGATGGTCAAAAATAATCATGATACCAACTTTGTCATGATAAATAGTATAAGAATACACCCTTAAAATATTTTCACCATGTGATGTTCCTACAAAACTCAAAATACCAATTTTGCCCCTTTTGGTAAGTTATAGAAACTTCCAAGGCACGTTAGTCACAAGACAATAATAATCTCCAAAAACACATAATAAGCACATAATGAGCATATATAAATCATGTACAAATGAAAACAACCATTTTATCACATTTTAGAAAAAATATTTCTAAAAACCCTAGACATCGATCGATCGAAGTATCTCAGCTTCAGAGATCGATGTCTCATAGAAAGTTTCAGAGTTTGCCTCTGACCTACATCAATCGATCGAAGTGAGGATTCGATGTACATCGATCGACCGATGTGTCTCAGGTTTAGAGATCAATGTCTCACAGAAAGGTCTTAAACTTTTCTGCCTTACATAGATCGATTGATGTGAGAGATCTATGTACATAGATCGATCGATGTGCAACAACCTGAGAGATCGATGTCAACTTTTTCAACATTTTCAACTTTTAATCACATATAACACCATGTGTGACATTTTTAAGTATTCACCACTTAAAATCATGACTTTGAAAATTATCCAAACATATTTCTCAACACAATATATACTACCGATGTCCTATTAAAACCTGATTCAAAATTTTAAATGCTACTAAAATTTATCGACATCGCACTTTCGTTTTATTTTCCATCATCTTATGTCCTTTTCTATTGACCCGGAAATGTGGGTCATAATGTTCTCCTCCCTTATAACATGTTTCGTCTTTGAAACTTAGGGATTGTATCGACCTTACTATTAGGAATTTCAAATACTTAAATTCTATTGTCATCGCTTAATCCTATATTCTTCAACTTAATATATACTATTCTCAAAATTTCTAACAGATCCGCTAATACATTAACCGTACTTTGTCCCACTACAAAACCGATGCTCGGAATTCATTCTCGTATATTGTTGATCTTATTCTAGGATCCTATCCATATTTATTCGGGTACTTTGCTAATTTAATATCTATTTGCTTATGGTGCGATCTTCCCTTAAAGTACACTTCATATTCATATGCTTAGGGTATTCTACATCTTCATACTCTTGTGTGTTATGCTAACTCTCATACTTACTTATTTCAGCCGTTAATCCTAATACGTTTAAATCTTACCTAATATCAATCGTTATTTTATCATGCTACTTGAATTCCGCTTACGCCTACTAAATTTATCCAGATAAGTTGATATTGCTCGAATTTAATAATTAACCCACGACACGTACTAACTTATCCTTCCGTTATCTTTTCTTATATTATTGTACACTTATCGCTATGGATTCACATACCTAATATAAATAGTATTTTTGACCTTATTCTGAAAATTCCAAGTTCATTGTCTTAACCCTAACTATACCCTTTGTACAATTCCTTTATCAAAACCATATCAGTTATAACTCTGATAAATCGTTTCTTAATACTTGTAGTTCTACTACACATTATACTTAGGTAGAATGCTTAATTCCACTTCTAACAGTATACCCTAGGTACCTGTGACTTTATTTTTTTCAGATAGTCGTATCTTAATCTAAAATCATCCCTTATTACTAGGGTTATGATTATTTCTACATTCATTATTAGTGTGATAATTTAATATTGCATCTTAAGTTCTTAAAATCATTTCCTAAGGTTCCGATCATTTCTTAAGTTCAAGATCATCTTATCGTAACTATTTCCATAAGTACATATAAACAAGGATCTACATAATATAATAAGGAGTACCTTCACTCATAAAGGACTCGATAAAAGGATATTCGTTCACATCCCACTTGATGGCACTTGGAAGAGACTGTAGCAGCCATATTGTGCAAAGAAAAGGAACCAAAAAGAAGGGCGGCCAGGAAGCAGTTCAGGCAGGGAAAAGAAGGAAAAGAAAATAAAGAAGAAAGAGGAGAAAAGAAAAAGGAGAAAAAAATCCATCGTAAGATTTTATTGAAAACTCCAAACGACGAAATAAAAACGTGTGAATGATCTACGCAAACAGAAGAATATTTTGAATATAGGTTTTCTATGTTTATATTAGATTTTAATAAGACTAAAAGTTATGGTTCTTAGGATTAAATAAGAAAATTGGGTTAAAAGTTGATAAATTTGAAAGGCATTTTAATTTCTAGACTCCCTTGCGTTGATAGGCCGTGTGATTGCGAAAAGGAGCAGCATTTTGAGGCTTACTGCTGATTTTATCGCAGAGAATTAAAGCGGTATTTTTTTGGCATATGTGGTTTCAGTTTTATTTCTATGAGCTTTTTATAGATTGTGTACCGTTGGTTTGATATTAAAGGGATGAAATATGTATATTTTGTGTACGAACTTGGTTGAGGTCTAGTTGGGCCAACAGACATAATTAATATGTGTTTTGGGAATGTTTAGGGCATGAAAATCATAAAAAAACTGCCTGTGTGATATTAAGGATCGAGCATAAAAGTTGTCGAGTTGGATATCCAGAAATGGAAGGAACATGAGCCCCAGTTAGTGGCTATCGATCCCCAAGGATGCATAAAATGATCTCGAGATTTTAAGACGACGACTGTTAGTATTTTGTCTGTATCAGATGTTCTAGAACTCAAGATGCTGAAAACTTAGTTCCAATCTCTATAACATGTATTAATAAGCTAAGTCATATTTGGCCTTTAGGTAGGTCTAATGCACTTAACGAGGTACATGTATCATAATATGAGTGCATTACGCCACCCTTGATTGACTTAGACATCTATAGAGTTACAAGAATTAATTTAAGTTGATTTAAAGTGGATTAGAAACCTATCCAGATGATGTATAATTTTAATTCCAATGACATGTCTTAAATATGTTGGTATCAGATTCTAACTTCTGAGGTAAGGTACATTATGATAAATGCATTTGTTTTTGTTGTACTTGGTTATATATATGCTCTTGATATTATGATAGAGAATGATAACTAATGCATGATCATGTGAAATATATGATGGACTGAGCCCTAGGATTCAATATTTTGTGTCATCAGTGTGACATGAACTAGTGAATCCTGGCAACGTTAAGACCTCTAGCATGTAATAGTTCTATGATAAAACATGTCTCGCAGCGATAAGGCCTTTGGCATGTAATGATTGTTAAATAAAATGTATATGGAAAAGGTAGGGTTTCATTATTACGTAGTGATGGTAATAAATAGAATATTTTTTTACGGTTAATGGAAATGTATGTTAGATGTCAAGAAAAGTAAAGTATGTTTTTTTAGCATAAAAGACGTTTTATTTATGCTAAATCATTCGCCAAGGCTGTAGATACATCATGTGGTAAGTTGCCAAACCAGTCAAAAAAACTGTGAATGCTTAAGCCTAGTCGGGCTAGCAAGTGAGCAGGGATATTCCCACCTCTTTTGACATGGGAGAATACAACATTATCAAAACATCAAGTCAAAGATAAAATAGCCTCCCCTAAAAGACCATTCATTGAAAGGTTATCTTTGTCAGATGTCAATCTCTGAATAGCAGCCAAGTAGTCGCTCTCCATAATAATCGAGGTGAAGCCGTAAATAAATGATTAATTAAGGCCATCTAAGATAGCTTGTTGTTCAAAAAAGTAAAGTATGTTAAGTATGATATTTTGTTATGGTTAAGGATGGACAATTATATGGCAAGGTGAGATGTATGTTTTATCTTATGATGTTTATCATATTTGTGTAATTATATTATTATATGACCCTTCTTACTTGCCTCAGATTACCAGAAAGACGATAGAAATGACGTTTGTTTCATATATGACAATTATCCCTATTGAGCATGCATGAACTCACCCCTTCTATTTATTATGTTTTTCATATGCTTGAGCAAGATTGAGTTAACAAGGAGGAATACTGTTGCTCTAGACTATTATTATTTAGATAATTATTGAAAATGCAACGAGCTTTGATAATTTGTTGCTTGAGGATTTTACTGGATGTATGGATTGGCAGATAGTAAGATGAAATTTTCATATCCATATTAGTGAAGGGTAATGTTGCGTACATTAGATCATGAAGCGATCCAGCTCCTCTTCGGACCCTACACAAACACGGGAGCCTAGTACACCGGGAACGCCCTTTGATATTAGTGACAACAATTTTATTTATGAATGGTCTAGTTTTTGCGCCCTGATGTTATCACATTGATGGTTTCATGACTCATCGGTTTATAGCTTTTCAGTCATATCCGGTTATGTCTGAGACATATTAAGTTTGTGACAATTGCTCCAGAAGAAGGGTGAATAGAGTGTTGGACAATTTTACAGAAATTTTCTCAGTTTAGCTCACTCCAACTCAAATGCCCTCCAAATAAATAAAGAACGAGATGAGAGACAACAAATGAAGACACACGATGTAGAGTGGTTCAAAATTCAAATGATTCTACTCCACTACCACTTTGTTTACAAAGTGGATTTTCAACAGCAGCTCTTCTTATTACCTTTAATAAGAACAACAATAACAATACTTACGCTAACACTTAATGCAAGCGACAACTACAATAGCATCAACTTATTGCATACACACTTTCTGCAACATCAATGATAAAAATAGCATCTTGTTACACAACTACATTGTGCAGCATCATTAATAACAGCTACAAGCAAGAACTACTTCTTACTTTGTCACAACTTTAACAAAGTTCTTTCAAAGAACTTTCACCAAATGGGTTTTGCGGAATAAGTGAAATCACACTTTCTAACGAGTCTAAATCAAAAACAAAAGATCAAATCTGTATAGTTCCTCTTCTGTTAGACTTCTACTCTCACAATTGCAACAATGAAAACAAACAACAAGAGCTTAATGTGATTAAAGCACTTTGCACATTTGAGAGCTCTTTACAACAATGGGGGATGAAGCTTGAAAATCATAAAAGTGTGTATTTGTCTCAACTGATCTTCTTCAATATATAAAGGGCGTGAGCCATGTTTTTGCAACCTTCCTCAAGGCTTTAACTCAATCAAAAGTCTTGACAATGTCCAAATAGTCTTTAGCGAACCTATAGTTGGATTTGATCTTCAATAGCCGCCCTTGAATATCTTAGACATGTACATAATAGTCAAGAAAGACTGATAGATGTCAGAGGAAAGTCTAAAAGAAATTTGAGCAAGATTGGAGAGACAAAACACTTTAAATCTCACATGGAGTTTGATCCAACGGTCATAACAATTTGAATTCTGGATGAAATCAATCGATAGATGTCTCCATGTTGAGAGATCGATGTCTTTCCGTAAGGTTTCAATTTTGCACATTTCTTACATCGATCGATCAATGTCTCATAATTGAGAGATTGATGTGTTCCAGTAAGGTTTCAGTTCTGCACCTTACATACATCGATCAATCGATGTCTCATTATTGAGAGATCAATGTCTTCCAGTAAGGTTTTAGTTTTGGACCTTACATACATCGATCGATGGATCCCTCTTCTTTGAAAGACTGATATATACATCCATCGGTCAATGTCTCGTTATTGAGAGATCGATGTCTTTTAGTAAAGTTTTAACTTTGAACCTTGATAACATTGGCCAATCGATATCTCTAACTTTAGAGACTGATGTCACATCGGTCGATCGATGTTTCTCAAACTGAGAGATCGATATTGGGCAGTAAGGTTTCAACCTTGAACAGTCCCAACATAGATTGATTGATATCTCTTCTTGAGAGAATGATGTATATGTCGATCGATCAATGTGAGGAGATACATGTCTCACAATGTTTTTTCTCATTTTGTTTTAATTCCAAAGTGTGAGTACTTATTTAACTCTTTTAAACATATTTTAATTTCATCAGAACAATTCATATTCCAAGAATCTTCCCCTTTTTGATGATTTCGAAACCAAGGCTTTTAAAAGTCTTTTGTTTAAAAAATTATATTTGAGCTAGCTAAATTTTTCAAAAATTAGAATTTTATATCTTCCCCTTAGTTAATATATTTATGCTCCCCCTCAATATATGAAACATACTCAAGATTACTTCAAAACCTTTAAAGCTCTACCTCAACATGAAAACATACTCTAGATTATTTCAAAGACTTCAAAGCTCCCCCTCACTATATAAGCATCCCAAAACCAATAGACGTGACATATGTCAAGTTCAATTGAAACTCCCCTTCAATACAAACATCCTTTATACATGCATCATATTCAAAATTCATATTGGCAATACATCCTACGCTGCTTATAAATTTAGCATATATATCCACTTAGCATATCCAGTTGTTCTAACACATACACGTATCAAGCATACCAAGTATATCAAGTATATCCATATAGTCACCATACATGTATCTAGCCTACTAGGTATATACATATACCAAGTATATCCATATACCAAGTAGATCTAAATACTAAGCATATCCAACAAACATACTAAAAAAAACATAAAGACAAATTTCTTCTCCTTTTAAAAACATCAATACAACAAAGCAAAGCATTTTGAATTCATACAAATATTGCTAGAGAAATTTAGTACATCTTAAACTACGACATAACTAAAATTATGCCTATGGGGATGGTGGGATAGATACTATTCCTAATCTTCATCGGAAGAGACAGTGAGACTAAAAATGCATGCCTTCATCTTTGTCTTAAGTTTTACAAAATCTAGACTCGTGCACTGTCACTTTTATCTTTAGGTCACTCACTTCCTGTTGAAGTGCAATGACTTGAGCTTGTAACTCAGAGAAATTTTTACTCAAGACACTTGAGCCTTCTTGGGTTCTGGCTATGTGGATTTCCTCATCTTCAGGAATTTCCTCGTCTTCAGCCGCTTCGTCTGTATGCGCTTTACCCTTCCTAGCTTGCTTTCTTGCTTTTAACACTTGTTGGATATTTACTTTGTCGTAAAAGTCCCTATGAGTGATTTTGTCTTCACCAATCTTGATTTTAGTAGTATACGATAGATAAGATTACTATATGGGAGGGCCTTATTCTTTTTTATCGCAGCTTCTATCACATTTACCATGAAAAGTTCACCAAATTTGATTTGTTCTCAGTTGGCAAGACATAAGGCAATATAGAATTCCAAATTACTTAGCTCTTTAGCGGACTTTCCATTTATAAAAAAAGTTACTATAGCAAGTAACGTCCGGTACACTAACAGCATATAATTTGTATGTTTAGTCGGATGAAATCCCAAGAAAGTCTTGACTTCATCCTCAGTGACTTTCCATCAAATTCATAATAACCTTCCACACATCAAATTCATAAGAACCTTCATTCAGTACTCCAATTAACTTACAAATGGTGCCAATATCACATTCAATGTGTGTATCGCCTATCACACTATGGAATACTAATGGAAATCATTTATGCATTCTACCCAAAGATTTGCATAGAAAAGTCTAGTGTACCTAGTGGATATTTGGTTCATCTCCTTTTCCGTCTGAATAGTTCTCCATTGATGGATATCCAATCAGCCAATGATTGGCCTCAACTCATTATTTCTCATAATATCATTAACCTTAAGCAACTTAAGAGGAATAGCAGCCCTCTCATCTCTCTCCCACTTATCAAACAGCATTTGGTCATGATGAGTGATATACCTAAGGTTATATGGATGTGCAGGTTCATCCAATGCTTCGTTAGCTTCCCTAGACTTTATCTAAGGGAAGTTTGTGAGCATGAATCTCTGCCGAAGTGTAGCCAACTCCTCGTCTTAACTGAAACCCGTCGGCTGTTTTCTCCTATGGTGGGTTCTTATATGGGGATGTGAACCCTGTCATTAGGGAGGGTTGCTTGAACCTCGTCCTTTACTTTGAGATGTTCTTGCCCTCTTGGATGTGATTTTACTCCTTGTAGTCATTTTAGATGCAATTAGGTCGTGAAAAGGAAGTTTATCTAAAAGAGGATGAAGAAATTTAGGAGTATGATGCAAGAATCAAGTTAGGTGATGATGAAATTTGGATTTTCCTTTAAATATGAAGAGTAGGGTTTTTTTTTAAAGAGGAGGGCACTATGGTAGGGTTTGTCCGATTGAGTTTAGATGGGTAGAAATAGGAGAAGTTGCATTTTGATATATTTTTAATCTATTGTAATCGACTACGTCGATCAATCGATGTCTATCGACTGATGTACATAAATCGATTAATGTCAGAGATCCGTGTGTACGTGGATCTCTCAGTTTAATAGATGGATCGATCCATGTATATTGTTTTCTAAGGTTTGTAATTTTGACCTTTTATACATTGTTAAGCATGCCCACCCTTGCTCTAATTGATTGAAATGCATCCATAGGAAATCTTTTTGTGAATATTTCCGCTAATTTATTATTAGTTGGAACAAATTCACAAAATAAACCTTATCACATTCAATCTCTCATGAAGTGATGTCTACCCTCATTATGCTTGGTTCTTTGTATGATAAATCACTTATAGCTGAGGCATTATCACATAAAACATGCATTTTGTCAAAATCAACCTTGTAATCATTTAAGGTGTGTGTCATCCAAAGATATTATGCACAACACGATGTGGCCTACATATTTTGATTCCACTGTGGAAAGTGACACATTGTTTTGTTTCAAAAAAAAAGACCAATCATTCTCCAAGAGATTTACATGTCTCAGATGTGCTCTTCTCATTAACAAGATTTTTCTAGCATAGTTCAAATCACTTTACTATCTCCAGTCAAAATACCCACACTTAGAATTAAACAACCAAAAAGTCAACATACCTTTTAAATCCTAAAAATAAGTCTTGAAAGCAACTAGATGTAATTTCTTATGCATACTTTAAAATCTAGTACATAAGCATATATCACGTAATTTATTAGCTAGGTAATAGTCAAACAATGTAAACTACCAATTATACTCTTATACTTCGTTACCTTTCCCGGCTTTCCTTTTTCACTTTTATCAAGCTTTGAACTTGTGCTTATGTGTGTGCTTACACTCCTTCTATTCTCAAGTTTGTATTCCTTGAGAAGATCCTTGGTGTACTTTGTGTGAAGATGTACACTTTATCATTGGTTTGCTTGATTTGAAACTCAAGGAAGCAGTTAAGCTTATCCATCATACTAATACCAATTTCTTCTTCCTTTAGATTAGCACAATGCTTACAAAAGAAATCATTATTGACATTAAATACAATGTCATCAACATGTATTTGAGCAAAATAATAACTTCTTCCTTGTTCTTTAATAAATAAGGTACTTAAGAGACCATTTTTAATCATGAAATTTTTCAATTTCTCTTGCCAACTTTAGGTGTTTTAAGTCCATGAAGGGCCTTTTAAAGAGATGATTTTAATGATCATAATTTTTTAAGCTGGTGGTTGAGCTATGTAAGAGTTTTATAATCATTTGTTATCACATTATCCCTTATAATCATATTCAAGTATTCTCTTATTTTCCATGTAAACAAATGTTTTTGCATATAGTTCGAGTCAAATGCATTTTATAGTTTGCGTGGTATGAAACTCAAGAAAACAGTTGAGCTTTTCTCATTATACCTTCATCAAACTTATCATGCATCGATTTGTGCACATTTTCCACAAATATTTATATATTGGACCCAAATATTTTACCAACATGAATATTAAAAAAAATATGTATATAGTATAAAGAATGTGATGACTCGTTTACTCTGTAAAAACTATATTAATCTCACATACCAAACTATAGGAGTTTGGTTCATGTCATACAAGGAATGCTCCAACCTTAAAGCATGTTGACTCATTAAGGTCTTCGATATTGAAAAATTAAGCCTACAAATTTATTTTGCAAGCAGTTATCCAAGATGATCAATTTTACATATAATTAATTTCCTATGCCAAGTATAACCTAGAGAGCTTCTTTTAATCTTGCAAGGTAACACATAAGTTTCATCCACATCTTGATAATAGTCATAATTCAAGATTTCTTCTTCATTTGGTTTAATTATACCTCCTTCTTTAAGCTAAAGATTGGATGATCTACCAAATTCCATGTGTTCCGAATTTTCTTAACTTTAAAGGACTTATATAGCTTAGAGGTTTTCTTTTTTTCCTTTTATCCTCATGAATCTTCAAATAACCTTTATCATCTAAACATTTGAATCCTCAAATTCTACTTAGGATTTCTCTTAAAGTAAGATATTCAAGTTATCTCGACACTTGTCCAACTATATGCTCTTATTTGACATATGCATCATCCATTAAAGTTTACATCTCTTTGAATTATTTTTGGTGTTAGTGAGAAAACATTACATCTAAATGTCATACAATGTTAAAGAGCAGAGCTTCTATCATTTTAAGACTCCTAGGAAGTCAAATTAAGACACTTCCTTAACTACACCATATTAATAATTAACTAACACTTAAGTTTTCCACTTAAGAGTGTTTGGACAGAGAAAACTCAAGAAGAAATTATCTCTAAACATATTTTAATTTTACTTTCTCCTATCCAATTTGATTTAGAAGTTTAGATAACAAGATGAGGTGAAAAGCACCCTTTCATTTGACAAATCCCTTGGTATTTTCTTCAAACTTCAAAAGTTCGTGTCTTGATAGACTAATCTTATAGGCATTTTCATTCTCAAGACTTTTTTAGAGACTCTTAATCATTTATTATAATTTCTAGCAAGAAACATGTCCACATAAATAAAATAGAATCAACTAGTTTTAAATGTTCAAGCAAGTCACATGAGTCAATCAAGTTGTAAAGAAACTATTTAATACCCTAAGCATGAATAAATCCAGTTACAAAGAAACTATTTAATACCATAAGCATACAGCAATCAAATTGTAAAGAAATCATTTAATACCATAAGCATGCATAATGCTCCTATCAAGAAGAAATAAAGCATTTATCGAGGCTAGAGAATTTTCTTCTTAATGCAAAACTTAAATCCTCACTTATCAGTGCTTTCGGACAAGTGATTGTTGAGAAAAAGAGTTTGAGTGATTTACAAATATATGATTTAAATACTACGTGTTTAAGAAATGCATGACAAAATTATTATGTGACACGTTTTGTGATATACATGTCTTATATACTTTATATATATTGTTGTCATACTAACAAGTCATGAAGCATTAAAGCTTACATCATTTGGCAAATATTTGTTGTCTTTGAACTATTTTCAGGTGCCACCATTAATGAACTAAACTAGTTCATTAAGTAAAGTACTTAAGTTAATGAACTATTAGTTCATTAAATGAAGATATATTTGGAAGGCATGATGGCAACAAATTGAAACATGGAAAGTCTCCTCCCCATTTGGATATACATGCCTACATATCTTATATATATTCAGATTTTTTATAAAAATGCACAATACACATATATTCCAACGTACTACCGACACGTTCTATATATTACGAACGTACGTCAACGTCACACCACTATAATTACCTCATATTTAAGAGTATATTCAGGTCTTATATCATATGATATAAGTCATGGTGATGACAAAATTATAACGACATGTTACAAGGTTATAAACTGAAAATTGTCGTATCGGGTGACTACCAAAACTTCGCCAACGTGTTACGTACTTGCCATATAAAGATGGCCAGCCCCTATACTTAAAAAATGACCAAAACTTTCGTGGCTCACATGTTAAAATCATCTATGAAATCATTCCATGTTGACACACACAAATCACTCACAAATTAGGCTAAATTTGTGGAGATTCCAAATTCATCTTTTTAAGCACATGAGGGCACCATTTTTAAAAAGCCTTATGAGCTGAATATATAATTTATTTTATGTATATTATGTGTGGAATAATATATATAACATGTGCAAAAAGTTGAATTTAATCGGAGAAAAATCGTGTAATCGACGAAAGTCAAAAATTCGGTTTTCTACGAACACAATACATGGAACGTTTTTGGCATGACTTGTAACATGTATCTAGACACTTTTTACACATCCAAGACATGTTAAAGTGTACTAGAATATTCAAATTAGGGCTGATTACAATTTACCATATGCGTGTAAATTATTGTGCATTATTTTACAAAGTTTACTAAAATGAAATTTAGCACATGTTGGAGACTTCATACACGCCTAATGCATGTTAGATGGAGCCTATGTGGAGCTTATTTGACATCTCAATTGGTGGAGAATATGTCACACAAGGTTAGTGACACAAAAAAGGAGCTACACAAAGAAACAACTCAAACATTTTGAAAATGTAATACATGCTAAAAATTCAGCATGTGTTACTAAGAGGTGGGCGATTTTTGGCTACTTTTGGTGACTGATTGACGTCCCAAAATTGAAGGGTTTAGATGATGATTATTTGGTAACATTTGGCTACTAATTGTCACATGTTTTATGAGTTTTAGTATGGATTTTACAGCACACTAAATGGTGACAAGATTGGACCAATCATCAAGTGTCAACTAAGCAAAGCTAAGTCATCCATCCAATCATGTTGTGCCAAGTGAGCAAGATGGTGTCATATCTACACAAGGTAATGTACCAAGGGCATTAAAGAGAATTCTCAAGATGGTAGAATAACCTAAGGGGGTGGCCACTATGGCATAAAAGAAGGAGAAGTACTGCAAAGTGAAGCCAAGAAACTCTAATTGTGCAAAAGGATCCACTATTTTTCTCTTCTTCTACATTTCTTTCTTCTTCTTCTTCTCTCAAGCCTATTATTATTATATTCAACATATTGAATAGGCTTTGTTTATACCACCATACACGTTTTATTTGTTGTAAAATATTGATCTAGGTGTGATCAAACCTTCATCCGTTCGGTGGTGGTGTTCGTGATCCGTGTGATTGATTGTATTGTTTGTGAAAGGGTGGAGTTGGTGTTAACTCCAGCAAGCCTTGTGGTAATGTGTTATTTTATATTTATTTATAACCGAGTAAGGTGTACTTGAAGATGGGAGTACGTTGATTTAACCGAACCAATATAAAATCCTTGGTGTCGTTACTTTCAGCACTTTATTTCCATTTTCTAGCATTTTGCATCATTTTCATTGCAAGAGTAAAAATAGCAAACGAATTTCGAAAATCCTAAAATTTTGCAGAAACATAGCCACACCTCTTAAGTTTCATTTGGCACAAGTTTTAACCATTTGGACAAGTATAAGGCAACCAAACGGTAATAGTTCTGAGACTAGTGCAATCTGATTTTCAGACTTGCAAAGGTTGAGAACATCAACGTATTTGACATACTTCCTAAAGGAATTTTTCAAAACTGTTTCAACACATTTAAATAAATATATTTAGGGTCTTTTCATTAAATTTTCAGACCATTTGGAGTCTCCAATCAATTGGAATAAATTTTCAAATCGGAGTGCTGTTTCTGGCAGATTTGCGCAATTTGACTAAAAATATATTTTATAAGGGTTAGGAGTTGAATTTTAATTTGAAATTTTTAGGAGATATTTAGAACATCTGAGAGTAAAATCTCACCAAATTTCATAATTTTTGGAGACCTATAAATAGGCCTTTAAATCATTTCAAATCAGAATCTGAAAATAGAAACTGTTTTCAGAAGTTAGGTTTTTGGTTTAAAACTTTTTAAAACCCAAATTTTCCGCACCTATTATTCAACCCCCTCCCCTTCTAGTGGTGCTATACAGGTCCTAGAAGTGGTATCAGAGCGCAGGCGCACTCACGACTAGAAGATATAACAATCTTTGTGAGATAGCATCCACTAGCCGAAAAACCTAACAAGAAGATATGTCAAGACAAAGGCCTCCACCTTATGATAATAAGGTAAATTCTGATTCTGATTCAGATTCTGAACTATCTTATAATGATTTGTATATTGAATATCTTGAATTACATAAGTTTGCTAGGACTCTTATAAAAGAAAATAAACGCTTAATTGAAGACAAGAAATTGTTAGAATATTCTAACACGAATCTTGTATCTCGATTAAACGATTCAAAAGAAGAGTCGTCTTGCATAATAAATTCATTAAAGTCTGAAATTCAATCGTTGACAATGGAGAATAATGAAATGAAAGCCGAGATCTCAGATTTGAGATCAAGAAACGAAGATCTAGAAAAGACGATAAAACAATTCGATTCGTGTACGAGCATGCTAGATCGTCTTATTTCTTTCCAAAAGCATGAAAATGATAAAACCAGATTAGGGTATGTGGAAGATAATAAAGTACAAAATAAGTCTACCAACTTTATTTATCTAAGAAACCGCATGCAGCTACGCAGCCTAAGAAGATGTCTACTGCACAACTCATTGTATCTAATCGTACTCCTTCTTTTTCATCACATACAAAGTATAATCATGTACTATATAGATATGAAAGGAAACCATTGATGCATACGTGACATTCATATTAGACTAAGCATCTATATCATAAACTATTCATAGAAACCGAAATACATATCAAAATCAAAAATCTTATCGTGTGCATGATGGCATTTGGCCAAACGGATTTGCACCGAACATCTATTACATTACTTCTTCATCTCTTTTTTTACCTTTTGGAAGACCTAGGAAGGTCACCCATGTTTGGGTACCAAAAGGTGCATTTGCAAAGGGTTGAATAAATAACCTTTAAGAGTGCATTTGAAATGCATGAGTTTTGTTGATATACTATAAACTACTATTTCTTTCTTACATGTATTTTTGATACTATTTACAAAATAAAGGGGGAGAGAAAGTGCATGGTTTTAGGGGAGAAAGAGCATGATTGCAAAATTCAAGAGGGAGACAATTAAAAATTCAAAATTCGAATTTGTGCTTGATTGGAGGGGGAGCGGTTATATTTAAATCATGAACTAAGGTTATTTTGTAAATTATCAAAACGGGGAGATTTTTGAGAAAAAGATTTTGAGTGATTCACAAATACATGATTTAAATATTACGTGTTTAAGAAATGCATGCCAAAATTATTATGTGACACGTTTTGTGATATACATGCCTATATATTTTACACATATTGTTGCCGTACTAACAATCCATGAAGCGTTAAAGCTTACATTATATGACAAACATTTGTTGTCTTTGAACTATTTTCAGGTGCCACCATTAATGAAGTATACTAGTTCATTAAGTAAAGTACTTAAGTTAATGAACTATTAGTTCATTAAATGGAGATATATTTGGAGAAGGCATGATGGCAACAAATTAAAACATGGAAAGTCTCCTCCCCATTTGGACATACACGCCTACATATATTATATATATATTCAGATTTTTTATAAAAAGACACAATACACATATATTCTAACGTACTACCGACACGTTGCATATATTACAAACGTACGTCAACGTCACACCACTATACTTATCTCATATATATGAGTATATTCAGCTATTATATCATATGATATAAGTCATGGTGATGACAAAATTATAACGACACGTTACAAGGTTATAAATCGAAAATTGTCGTATCGAGTGACTACCGGAACTTCGCCAACGTGTCATGTACTTGTCATATAAAGATGGCCAGCCCCTGTACTTAAAAAATGGCCAAACATTTTGTGGCTCACATTTTAAAAGCAGTTATGAAATCATTCCATGTTGGCACACACAAATCACTCACAAATTAGGATAAATTTGTGGAGATTCCAAATTCATCTTTTTAAGCACATGGGGGCACCATTTTTAAACATCCTTATGAGCTGAATATCTAATTTATTTTATGTATATTATGTGCGACATAATATATATAGCATGTGCAAAAAGTTTGAATTTAGTTGGAGTAAATCGCTTAATCGACGAAAGTTGAAAAATTTGGTTTTCTACAAACACAATACATGAAACGTTTTTGGCATTACTTATAACATGTATCTAGACACTTTTTACACATTTAAGACATGTTAAAGTGTACTAGAATATTCAAATTAGGGCTGATTACAATTTACCATATATGTGTAATTATTGTGCATCATTTTACAAAGTTTACCAAAATGAAATTCATCATATGTTGGAGACTTCATACACGCCTACTACATGCTAGATGGAGCCTATGTGGAGTTGGTTGGCATCTCAATTGGTGGAAAATATACCACAAAAGGTTAGTGACACAAAAGAAGAAGGTACACAAAGAAACAATTCAAACATTTTGAAAATGTAACACATGATGAAAATTCAGCATGTGCTACTAAGAGGTGGGCAATCTTTGGCTACTTTTGGTGACTAATTGACATCCCAAAATTGAAGGGATTAGATGATGATTATTTGGTAACATTTGACTACTAATTGAGATATGTTTTAGGAGTTTTAGTATGGATTTTACATCACATTAAATGGTGACAAGATTGGACCAATCATCAAGTGCCAAGTAAGCAAAGCCAAGTCATCCATCCAATCATGTTGTGCCAAGTGAGCAAGATGGTGCCATATCTACACAAGGTAATCTACCAAGGGCATTAAAGAGAATTCTCAAGATGGTAGAATACACTAGGGGCGTGGCCACTATGACATAAAAGAAGGAGTAGTGCAAAGTGAAGCCAAGCAACTCTAATTGTACAAAAGGATCCACTATTCTCTTCTTCTACATTTCTTTCTTCTTCTTCTTCTTCTCTCAAGCCTATTATTCTTATATTCAACATATTGAAAAGGCTTTGTTTATACCACCATACACATTTTATTTGTTGGAAAAGGTTGATCTAGGTATGATCAAAACCTCATCCGTTCGGTGGTGATGTTCGTGATCCGTGTGATTGATTGTATTGTTTGTGAAAGGATAGAGTTGGTGTGTTACTCCAGAAACACTTATTGTAATGTGTTATTTTGTGTTTAGTGATAACCGAAGAAGGTGTCCTCGAAGACTGGAGCAGGTTGATTTAACCGAACTAGTATAAAATCCTTGGTGTCGTTACTTTTAGCACGTTACTTTCGATTTACAACATTTTGCATCATTTTCATTGCAAGAGTAAAAATAGCAAACGAATTTCAAAAATCATAAAATTTTGCAGAAACATAGCCACACCTCTTAAGTTTCATTTGGCGTAAGTTTGAACCCATTTGGACAAGTATAAGGCAACCAAACGTTAATAGTGCTGAGACTAGTGCAATCTGATTTTCAGACTTGCAAAGGTTGAGAACATTAACGTATTTGACATACTTATCAAATGAATTTTTCAAAATTGTTTCAACCTATTTAAATAAATATATTTAGAGTCTTTTTATTAAATTTTCAGACCATTTAGAGTCTCCAATCAATTGGAATAAATTTTCAAATCGAAGTGTTGTTTCTGGCAGATTTGTGCAATCTGACCAAAAACATATTTTCTAAGGGTTAGGAGTTGAATTTTAATTTGAAATTTTTAGACGATGCTCAGAACATCTGAGAGTAAAATCTCACCAAATTTCATAATTTTTTGAGACCTGTAACTAGGTCTTTAAATCATTTCAAATCAGAATCTGAAAACCGAAACTGTTTTCAGAGATTAGATTTTTGCTTCAAAACTTTTTAAAAACCAAATTTTCTGCACCGACTATTCAACCCCCTCCCCCCTTTTCTAGTGGTGCTATACAGGTCCTACATTGATAAGCATCATATATGCCATCATTGTTCATAAATGTTTTGATAGGTTGTTATTTTCAAAAATTCGTAGAAACTTTGTAACCATCATATCTAATTCATCTATTCCATGTGATCAATAAACTTCAAAAGCCCGTCATAAGAGTTTTGACAATAAAACCTTGTAAGCTAAACATTTGTTTTCTTCTTAAAACATCATCTTTCTTTTCACAAATTTCTTATCATTTTAACAAAAATGTTTAAGTATTATAATCACCCCAATAGATAACACTTATCAAATTTTAGCTCATGTCCCTTCTATACATATTATTGGACTAAAAAGAAAGTTATAAAGTTTACCAATGCTTCCAACTCCAAGGGTCTAGCCTCTTCCATCGCCGAAATGGGCTTCCGCACCACCTTTGATCTTGAACTTGATAGGAAAGTACTCTTTATCAGCTAAATGGATTGTACCTTTCAATTTCATGAGCATTTCTTCCTCTTTGCCATCTCTATGGATTCGAAGCTTCTACAAAAGACACATCTCTATCCATAGATAGCCTTTTGTTTTTGGGTACATTTTGGTCGGTTCTCATGCCTTTAGGTCTCCAACAACACTTAGAGCTTTCCTTAGCTCCACAACACTTACTACATGACCTTTTTTGTTACAAAAGAAACAAGTTGGTTCATGATGTGATTGTGTGCTTTTAGGCTTGGAAGTTTTAGCTAGCTTCATAGTTTTAGAAATGTTGTTGACATTTCTAAGCACTTCCTTTGGAAGTATCAACTTGACCTTCAGTAAATCATATAAAGATGCCTCTTTTATCTTATGAAATTCTATCTTGGTTGAATCTTAGAAGATTTAAAACCTAAGTTTGATTTTATTTTTACTACTTTTTGTTTACCAAGAAGTTTTTCTTGGATAACCTTCTCATATGTCATCTTATGGAGCTTGTCAAGTCCAACACATTTATTCTTAATCTCCATGTTTTCTAGAGATAAAGATTTATGTGTATCTAAGATGACATCATGCTCTAGATGAAGCGAAACAAGAGACTCATGCAAATTTTTATTTTCTAATTTGTATAAACTAAGTTCCTCTTTAGCATGCTTATACTTTACCACAAGATTTTCAAATTCCTTATATAAAGTAATAGATTCATCTTGTAATTTATCAAATGAGGACGTTGAAAGAGATACCTCTTTGTTATCTTGAAAAGCTATGAGACATATTGCTTCTCTATCTTTGTGATCTTCATCTATGTTTGATTTATGACCATCTTTTGCTAACTCCTCAAGCTTCTTCCATGTCTCATGTGGAGAGAAGATGTCTTGAACCTTTATTAGCTTCTTGTGTGAGAGGGAGAGATGGAGAATTTCACGAGCTTTCCCATCAAGCTCGAAATTTTTCTTATCCTCATTATTGTAGTTATTCAACTCCTTCATGACAACTCTTCTATTTTCATCCAACCTAGTTGGTTGAGGTATTCCCTCTATGACAGCTTTCCATATGTCATAACCACATCCACACAAATATGCATTCATTCTATATTTCTATAAGGAATAGGTTTTAGTATTAAACATGGGAACTTTAGTGTTTGATGCTGTGAATATAGTTGATGGTTTGAGAGTTTAGCAATATGATGTAGAGGTTGTCATTAGCATATTTTTCAATGATCTTTAACTTTGCTACTTGCAAATATTGGTCAAACAATCAAGGTTAGGCTCTAATACCAATTGTTAGGTATGTGACAATCACTCTAGAGGAGGAGGGGGATGGTGAATAGAGTGTTAGACAATTTTATAGAATTTTTTCGGTTTAGCTCACTCCAACTCAAATGCCCTCCAAATAAATAAAGAAAGAGAAAAGAGATAATGAATGAAGACACACGATATACAGTGTGGTTCGAATCTTAAATGATTCTACTCCACTACCACTTTGTTTACAAAGTGGATTTCCAACCGCAGCTCTTCTTATTACTTTCAATAAGAATAACAACAACAATACTTACGCTAACACTTAGTGCAAGCGACACCTACAATAGCAGAAACTTATTGCACATACATTTTGTGCAACATCAATGACAAAAACAGCAGCGTGTTACACAAATACTTTGTGTAACATCAACAGTAACAGCTACAAGCAAGAACTACTTCTTACTTCATCACAACTTCAACAAAGTTCTTTCAAAGAACTTTCACCAGATGAGTTTTGCGGAAAAAGTGAAATCACACTTTTTAACGAATCTAAATCACAAGCAAATGATCAAATATGTGTAGTTCCTCTTGTGTTAGACTTCTACTCTCTCAATTGCAACAAAGAAAACAAACAACAAGAGCTTAATGAGATTAAAGCACTTTGCACATTTGAGAGCTTTTTACAACAATGGGGGATGAAGCTTGAAGATCATAAAAGTGTGTGTACTCTCATCTGATCTTCTTCAACATATAAAGGATGTGAGCCACGTTTTTGCAGCCTTCTTCAAGTCTTCAAATTCAATTAAAAATCTTGACAATGTCCAAATAGTCTTTAGCCACCCTATATGTAGCGCCCCGTACCCGGGCATGTCCCATGTACGGTGCACCCGCCGTACCTCGCTATGGAGAGTACAAAGTGTCGATGCGATACAGTAAAATTCCATGATTCTAACACGGACTGCTGAACAACACATCACAGTAGTGGCAGTAAATTGGCAGAATTTCAAACATCCACAACAAGCAGTCAACATTTTTCATAATACATAAGTACCATAAAACTCGTAGAGATCCACAAAAGAACATAATACTAACAACAGATGTTCAAGCCTAATAACTGCCACTCTCACAAATGCTCCTGTTGTAGTTCATCCTCGATATATCCAGTCTCGTGCTCCGGAGGTTCTGAAAAATGTAAGAGATAAAACAAGGTGAGTGATCAAAATCACCCAGCAAGCATTTCCCCTGATCTACTAAAAAATATATCAGAACATTGAATAAAACTCTAAATTTGCTAACTAACATAATGTAACCGTAACTTACCTTACCTGACGCACTACTTCATCGGACTTTTTCAGATTAGCATGATGCAACATGATGCATAATGATGATGTACGAAATGCAATGATACCATTTGAAACTAACACGATATAATACTTTACCTTTGAAAACATTACCTTCGAAAACGATACAATACGTTACTTTTCTTTTGGAAGACATTCCATACCGTACGATACTTTAGAAGCGATACCATTCAATACCATACTTTAAAATAGCCATGGCATATCTTTTCTCCGTATGAACAAAAAGTCAATTATGAATGATTCCGTCCATAACAGTAACTGTACATTACCCCGGCAACCTACAAAAGGATGTTACGCTCGGGTCCATAACGATAACCATAACGATAACTGTACATTACCCCGGCAACCTACAAGAGGATGTTACGCTCGGGTCCATAACGATAACCATAACGATAACTGTACATTACCCCGGCAACCTACAAGAGGATGTTACGCTCGGGTCCATAACGATACCAGAATCAAACATAATGACAGTTTATTCGATACGGGTTTTTAAAGCACTTTCTTTCAAAGCAATACTATACTTTTTCTTTCAATACAGTACTCCCATACTTTTCAAAAACAATACCATACTTAAAACGATGTTATGATATGTATGTGATGTAATGATGCCATGCACTCAGGTGCCAACCTATACCACAGCCACATTTGATGTATCAGGATGAAACGTGACATAATGTGAAATGCGATGATGTCAATCAATGCAATACTATACGTTATCCGTTTTAAACCATACTATACTGTACCATACTTTTAAAATATAGCCATGGCATACCTTTTCACCGTATGGATAAAAAGTCAATTATGAATGATTCCGTCCATAACCATAACTGTACATTACCCCGGCAACCTACAAGAGGATGTTACGCTCGGGTCCATAACGATAACGATAACGATAACTGTACATTACCCCGGCAACCTACAAGAGGATGTTACGCTCGGGTCCATAACGATAACGATAACGATAACTGTACATTACCCCGGCAACCTACAAGAGGATGTTATGCTCGGGTCCATAACGATATCGGAATCAAACATAATGACAGTTTATTC
Organism: Eustoma russellianum; assembly: GCA_036186865.1. Classification (NCBI taxonomy): domain Eukaryota; kingdom Viridiplantae; phylum Streptophyta; class Magnoliopsida; order Gentianales; family Gentianaceae; genus Eustoma; species Eustoma russellianum. Next base: position 14,972,316 of record AP025051.1, read on the forward strand.
GATACGGGTTTTTAAATCGACATCATACTTTAACTGTTAAAACCATACTATACTTTCAAAATAAAGTCATGCAATATCTTTTTCAAAAGAATGTCATGATATGCAAATGATGCAAGGAAATGAACTCCGTAACCATCGATACCTTTGTCTCTAATTTCTTATGTTGTTTTTCATTCTCTTTTCCGGGTTCCTTATTTTGTGCTATAAGCTGGAAAATTCCAGCATCTTAAACAATTTTGTTTCCTCCCCATAACCCCAAAATCGGTTCCGAATCGATACTAACGCGACCCCGGTTTGCACAGTGCCAAACTATCATCGTCTTAGCCTAATTATAAGGACAATTTCGGTAATAAGAGGGCATATCCGGGACTGTTTTGGGGCTGTTTTATGTTCCTACGATTTCGCATTTTTAATCAAGTTCAATTCTTAGCATAGATTCCCTAGATCATCTTAAAATCAATTAATTATCATCATGCATCTTATAATGACAAGAAATTCAACAAAATAACCATCTAATGCCCCTACAAAATGCCGAGACATATATATCAACATTCAAGAGTAGGTTTCAACTTACCATAGGCCATGCTTAAAGACCTCTCCATCTTAATAAACCATGATACCATCCTAAGATGGTTCTTAAACTTATGAACATAATCAAATCATCCCCATAATACCATGTAACAATTATTTGTAAACAGTACAATGTTCTTATTGATTACAAATTCTTGCCACCAACATAAAGTAAAAATAGCTCCTTCTGCTTCTCTTGGCTTCATATCTTGGCTACAAAAGAGAGTTCATATTAGCAACTTTAACTCATATATCCAAAATAGTCTTTTGTCTCAATAACAATGAGGTCCATTGGTCATCTCAAATCACATAATTCATCCTAAAATATAAAGCTTGAAGACCAAAATCCACCCTCACTCCTTTAGTCCTAGCCGTGGAAGGGGGGGTAGGGGCCCTCATTCCATAATTCTTGCTTTACTTCATGCATATGCTTTCAATATTAAATAGGAATCATTACAAAAGCAACACAGTGCGTATCCATTTACTGTTCTTTCAAGCCACTACATTCTTTTGTCACTGTAAATCAAATACAAAATATGAGATTTGAAAACAAAAGTCTACCATTCAATACTTAAAAATATAAGGCTTGAAAAATTAATGCACCCCCACTGCCTTGTCCAAAGGAAAAAAAACGTGGGTTATGGAACCCACTTCCCAACCACATTTCTTCACTTTTCAACCAATATGACTTCAAGCCTTTATTCTTCTCCTTTAATTTTAACACAGTAGGCATGCCTGCATAGTCTATCCCTACTACTGCTTAACGCCATTTTTCCCCATTCTCCTTTCTGTGACCTTCCACAATTTTCCCCAAGAGAGAGAACCCACTTAAATACTTGGTAAATATGTACAATCTCCCCAAACTCTCTACCTGCCTTCTTAGCTTAAAATGAAGTAACCCAGACCCACCATCCGTAACCCCCTTCCATACTCCAAAACATCACTAAATTAGCACAAGCTACCTAATCAAGTAGGAACAACAACATTCTTCTATTCCTAAAATGTATACTTCTTAACATGGGTTTCATGCCTATTGTCTAGAATAAATTCATCCTTCCCCCATAAACAAGAAACCGTCCCCCCTGCCTCCCTCAAATTCAATCTCTCATTCAACAGTTATCAAGATGCAGCCATTAGTTAACCTCTCCTACTCCTATCTTTGTCATTTTCAATGAGTGAAGTTCAATTATGGGGGAACCCATTTTCCGTTCACCTGTACCCCCTGCCCCTACGGGTATTCATCCACCAACTCAACAGAGCTCTTAATGTTTAGCCACCTGAGAGTTTACATCTTTGAATGCTATCAAATACCAAATAATCTAAACTTTAATTCTAAAAGACAATCTAAGATCTATGGTAGTATATTCAAAGTTCAAATATATTTCTAGGTAGATTAAAAGAAAATACTTGCCTTCAAATCTTTGTTCTTGGTGGGTTCTTGAGAATCGAACTAGTTCCTTCTTTCTTGAGCTTGAAATCGGTCCTCTTTGTTTTGCTTGAATCAAACTTGTCCCTTATTTGGTTCTTTTCTTGGCCGAGAGTTTGCTGGCAGCTTGGGGTGAAGAGATATTTTCGTTGCAACAGTAGGGCTTGTGAGTGAGCCTTTCAGGTGTTCAGGGAGGTTGGAAGATGGGTTGTTCATATATATAAGGTGGAATCGAAGGTTGGAGAGAGTGGAGGAGGAAGAAGCAATCTTCCCCCATTGGAATAGTCTGGCCGCCGGCTTGGGGAGGGGAGAAAGAAGAATGGAGAATAGGGGTGTGAAGAAGGAAAGTTTTTCATTGGGGAGGGGGACTGTCCGTCAGTCACAGGGAGGGGGTAGGAAGTAGGTTTTTTTTTCTAAGTCTTTAGGTATAATGATTATAGGTAAGATATTTTTATTTTTAATTGGTTTCTTGTTGAGATCTTTTGGTAGAGGAAGGTTCTAGGTAGAAGGCTTTTATTTTTGGGTTGTAAGTCTTTTGGGCTCAAATAGAGGTGGGCGGACCGGCCTACATGGGAGAAGAGATTGGGATTTTTTTTTTCTTTAACTCTAATAGCCCATTTAACCATAGTGGGGCTAATTGACTTGACTGTTATTTAATTACATAAGCTATTTATTTCAACGGTTTATTTAATAAATTATGTTATTTATGTTATAACTTCTGATGAATCAGAACACGTTGTAAAATGTACGACCTAGCCCGAAAGTATAGTTGGATTTGATCTTCAATAGCTACCCTTGAATATCTTAAAATTGTGCATAATAGTCAAGAAAGAATGATAGATGTCGGGAGAAGTCTGAAAGAAATTTGAGTAAGAGTGGAGAGAGAAAACACTTTAAATCTTCCTTGGATTTTGTTCCAACAGTCATAAAAATATGTATGCTGGATGACATCGATCGATCGATCGATCGATGTCACCATGTAGAGAGATCAATATCTTCTAATAAGGTCTCAGTTTTGCACCTTACATACATCGATCAATGTATGTCTCGTTATCGAGAGATCGATGTCTTCCAGTAAGGTTTTAGCTTTGCGCCTTACAGACATCAGTCGCTTGGTGTCTCTTCTTTGAGAGACTGGTGTATACATCGATCGGTCGATGTCTCCTTATTGAGATATCGATGTCTTCCAGTAAGGTTTTAACTTTGAACCTTGATAACATCGATCGACCGATATCTCTAACTTTGAAGACTGATATCACATCGATCGATCGATGTGTCTCAAACTGAGAGATCGATCTTGGTCAGTAAGGTTTCAACCTTAAACTATCCCAACATAGATCAATCGATGTCTCTTCTTCAGAGACATATACACATCGATCGATCAATGTGAGATATCTGTGTCTCACAATATACTTTTCTCATTTTGTTTTAATTCCGAAGTATGACATACCTTTTTAACTCTTTTAAAACAACTTTTGATTTTATCAAAACAATTATTCCAACTAGAGAGAGGTTGTGACACCTGAAATCAATAATTTGTTTATTTTCTCTCTTTTTGCATCAAACGCAGAAGGGCATATTGAGTATCAAATCATTATTTAGTTTCGTACCTAAACTATGAGACATAACTTCATCGTGCACTCTTTACTAAAGAGAAGTTTGTTTCCGTAATTTTACATATATTGTGCTGGCATAAATTTCATAAAGCATGGCTTCTTTGTACAGCTACGTATTGTCAGCAGAACTAAATGTATTAAAATTTCACAATCATAAATATTGAAAGAAAAAAACAAAGTAAGAAAGAACAAGAACTCTGATGTTATATTTTTAGACATTTAAATAAAACTTAAATTGAATCTATAATAGTCCCTTTTAAACATACATATATGTGTGTATTAGCGTGTCTTAGTGCACATATACATAATTCTATGATGAAGAAAACAAAGAATAGCTTAAATAGACTATTATATTTATAATTTAATATTACTTTCAATGCATAAAAAACAAAGAAATAAAGAGAGCAAAAGTTTCATTAAATTGAAGTTAGCGCCTCAGGAGGTATAGTTCAATGGTAAATCACGTGGTATTTGAGGTGTAGTGCTTTTCCAATGCTGGAAGTTCTGTGTAGTGGATGTCCTTTAAAGAACTTTGAATATATTGGGATGGTGGTACAGCAAAGATTTAACGCATTGTAAGCTATGTCGTAAGCCTCTTATCAATGGAGCACATCCTCGATATGTCTTCAACATGTAACAATAAGCCTATGTAACACTTGAACGAACTTCATCTTAGACGAATCAAAAATCCAAAAACCGGTTTGGTAAACCAAATTAACTTAGAATATATCAAAAAAATATATTTATATATAGGTTGTAACATAGTAGGAAGTGTATGATGAAGATAAGAGACATATTTTATGTAGGAGATGAAATGTTGATTAAATAATCAATGTGTCTTTCGTCATTAATTAACCAGCGTACTGTCTCAAAAGGGTGATAAACTATACAAACTTTAGATCCAGAGGACAAAGCATACAAATTGCGGACACGAAGACAATGAAGTCATGTGTCTCATCTCTGTCAACTGTGTAGAGCTTTATGTTAAATGACTCAAAATGTCACTAAGAAAACATATGCTTTCATTTAAATCCATATATATATATATATATATATATATATATATATGTATATATATATTTATGGACAAGATATTATATTTGAGGTGTAATGTTTTATGCACTTTGATATGCAATAAATAAAAGCATAGGTGTAGGGAAGGGAAAACTATTAGCAGAATGTTGACAAGATATATATATTTATGGAAAAAAGGTGGTATTTTCACCTTAAATATAATAGTAACGAAATTGCACTGTAATCCTTCCGGAATATATCGTATTCTGCACTTCTCCTGTAGTATTAAAACTAGGTGAGATTCTCTCACTGTTTTCGTCATTTACCCTTTTCGATCAGTCGTACATCTTGTGGCATGATCTCATGTCTCTTGCTGAACATGTATCGTCGGATCATTACTTGTGTTAAATAGATCCGACCCTATTAAAACATCATACCAATTTTAAAAGATTGCGAAATTTCTCCGAAGTCAGAGATATGGTGCCAAGTGTATCGACACAAATAATTAGATAGACTTCACAACCACTAGCTGCCGACAGTGTGGCTTTCGGTCTATTCTGCAATGAATGCAAGACATTTACAAATGTCGTCTTACTTTGGCAAGAAATACCAAAAAAAAAGACATATAGCGAGAGACAAAAGTCGTCGCTATTTCGTCGCTACATAGCGACGAAAAAAGTTGGTCGCGATACGGCTTGTCGCAAAGTGAATTTCGTCGGTGAAGCGTCGCTATATTGGGACGGAAAAATTTCGTCGGTGTTGCGTCGCACAATTGCGACGAAAAACTGTCACTTCTGCGACCAGTTACTGCCGTCGTTGTTTCGTCGGTGTATGTTTTCGTCGCTATTTTATAATTTTTTATTTTTTATTTCTTTTCTGCGACATATTATTTCGTCTCAAAGTTTCGTCGGTATATTTTTTCGTCGCTGTTTTTAAATTTTTGATTTCTTCCTTCTATATTGGGTTGTGAGATCCCTCGCCTATTTCTTCGGCATCAACCTGACTGGGTCCCCCTTCGACGTGTACAGTTGCAGATGTAGACGCCCCCTCATATTCGCCGTGGCAGTACCATGTATGATAATTGTGCACGAAACCTTGTTTCAATAAGTGAACTCTCACGTCACCCGGATGCATATATTTACGGTTCTTGCATTTCTTACACAGACATCTAATCTGCGTTCCACTTTCATTACTCGTTGCAAAATCCATAAATTCTTCGAGACCTTCAACAAATCTAAAACTCCACTCCCCGCTGTTTACTCTCTCGTACATCCACTTTCTATCGCTCCTCCTCGGATCCATTTTCTCGCTATACCTTCAAAATAACAACAGCTATCTTTTCTCGGTGGTGGAAAACATCAAAATTTCACACAATAAGATTTCTTCCTTCTATATTTTCGTAGAAAAGATATGATTTTTGTGTTTGAAATGGGAGAAGAATGGGAGAAGAGTGGAAGAAGAAAGCTGCGTTTTATGGTTTTCAGCGTGCTATATTACCGACGTATTAGCGATGATATAGCGACGATAAGCGACGACCATGAAACACGAATCCCGGCAACAAACAAACATAAATACCGACGACTACGCGACGACTTAGCGACGACCAAGAAACACAAATTCCGGAAACAAACACAAACACCGACGACTTAGCGACGCACAGCGACGCATACGATGTGTTTCGTCGCTGAGTTCGTCGCTACGTCGTCGCTATTCGGCACAGCCCGACTGTTACACTTTCGATGCATGTACGTCGCTATTTCGTCGCTATGTCGTCGCTGAATTCCCTATATAAACAGGATGGACTGTGACCCCAACTACATAGAAAACAACCTCCTTTATAATCATAAAAAAAGACCCAAATATGGTTCGTACTAAGGCGCAAGCGCGACGTGGTAGTTGCCATTCAGCGGCAAGACGGTCTATTCAACAACCCTCTTCTTCAGCGGTTCCTCCACCACAAGAATCACCCTCACAGGCTGAGTCCTCTGAACCCAGTCTTTTTGGGCCACGTCGGGATCGCCAAATTGGCGATCTCCATAAAGAAATACAAGAACTGTGGAAAACAGTGGATGACCTGAGGGAGCATATTATGTACCAGGATGAGCGTCTCCAATACCTGGACACAAGGCAGATGCGGATTAAATCCAAAGCTGCACAGCTGAGACGCCTCTTGAAGGCGTGCGCAGAGAGTGTTGCTACTCTCTGTTCGGATGACGAACAGTGAATGGCTCCTCTCCGTTATTCATTTAGATTAGTTTTTCCATTATTGTCCTAGTATATTTTGTAATTTATAATTTTATATTAATGAAGTTTTATTTTTCTAATCATCGCTTTCGTTTTCTTAATTTAAACACGTGTTTAATCTCTTACGAATTTTGACGACGCTAAAATACAAACGAAATGTGGCTCAGAAAAATTTGAGACGACTAATTGACCGACTAAACATCAACTATATACCGACAAAACTTAATACAAAGACGAGAACCTACTAAACATATCGACGAAACTTAATACAACGACGAGACGAGAACCTATTATCCGCGAAACTTAATACAACGACGAGAACTTATTATGCACGAATTTATTGGAAATTAGCGACGCTTTACCGACGCCCTAGCGACGCACGACGTTATTTCACCCCATCGACGCGTTTCGTCGCTACGGCGTCGCTATTCCGTTCAGTTCCCAACGGTTACAACGTACGATATTATCTTCACACCTATTTCAAGTTGCGTCGCTAATGCGTCGCTAAGGCGTCGCTATTCCGCAGTGTCCGTTCAATTCTCAACGGTTACAATTAATTAGAACGTTTTTACGTCGCTAATTCGTCGCTAAGTGCGTCGCTAACTCGAACAAACCGTCCCGCCCGCACAAATTTCGTCGCTAATTCGCACGAAGCGTCACACCCGCACATATTCTCATCTTGGTTAACAGTCAAAGAATGCGTCGCTATACCGTCGCTAAAATTACCTATTTATACCCCAAACATCCGCACATATATATACACACATACAAAGTTATAAAACATCAAAATATACCGCGTCGTTTTAGAAGAACCCCAAGGCGTGGTGGAGGGGCAAACAGTGTCCCGCCACAAGGGCCTCCTCCCCAGCCACCATCGGTTGAGCGGGAGGGTTCTGTATCTGTGTATGGCCCACTACCACGAGAGGATGCTCAAGAACAAACGCCGGAACAGGATATCGACTATCGTATGCTGATAGCAAACATGCAACAGCAGTCGAGACAACTGCACAGCATGACTAGAAGGCTGCGGAAGTTGAAATTCAGATATTCCAAACTGAAGCGTCCCCTCAGAGAGTTCGCAGATAATGTGGCAGCCACTCTTTCTTCCGATGACAAAGAGTGAACGGCCCCTCTGCGCCTCTCTTTTAGATTTCTTTTTTTAATTTTTCGTTTCATAATGTAAATTTTTATTATTAAATTAATAATTTTTTTTCCAATCACTGCTTTCTTTTTCCTTAATTAATACACGTGTTTAATCCTCGACGAATCTGCGACGACACAATGACAAATCGGAATATGAACGAAAAGTAAAACAAAACGTTTGCGACACGCGAGTTTCATCGACAAAAAAACCGACGATACACAACGGCAAGAACTTACTCACCGACGAATTTATTGTATCATTGTTCTGGAATTTTAGCGACAAAATAGCTACGATATAGCGACGTAAGGCTATAAACTATATAGTGACGAATAAAACACACAGAATAGCGACGCACCACCGACAAAACACCGACGAACGTATTAATCTGACTACTTTTCTGCTAGCGACAATGCTTTTCATCGTATTTTCGTCGCAATTAACGACGAAAATTAGTGTATCACAAATGCGTCGCAAAGTACCGACGCAACACCGACGAACGACGGTTCGTCGGTGATGTTTTCGTCGGTAAATGAAATTCTTTTTGTGGTGAAACCTCTGCTAAATTCGTAAGATATTATAAACTAATACTATAGGGGCGACTCACTTTCTGTTTCGCTTTTATCATTTAGCCCTGTAATTATAAAAATAATATTATTTAAATAATTATATTACGGTTTCTTTTGTTTATCTACTAAAAAGAGAAATTATTTAATTTTATTTAAAGAAAAGGTGAATAACGTTTAGAAAAATGAAAGGCTATACAATTGGGGCCAACGGCGTAGTTGAGTCTTAACGTTAATGGAGGAGAGAGGCTTCAAGGTTTACTTGTTGTCAACTTGGCTACTGCCGTTTGGTAGAAGGTATTGTATTTATTATATCATTCTGAACACGTTTTATTACCTTAGATTTTGTAACCCAACTTGTATAAACGAAAAGGTTTGTTGGCTTGTTCTAGGATTTTCATTGTTTCAATCTTATAAAACTATATACAAGATGTAAATCATGAATTCACCAATTTCTTAAATTGGTACCAGACAATCTACACAAAAAATCTACTACAAAGTGGACTTATAACTCAACATCCATTTAGATCAGATTTGTACCTTTGACCTTCAAACCCACCAAAACGAAAAGGTTTGTTGTCTATATGAATAACAGCTAAGCTATTATAACACTCGATGATTCCGAAAGAAAAAAATTAAGAAACAAGAGATGTTAACTTTATATAATTTATATGTATTTAATAGAATAACAAATGTCATCCACCTTTTTTTCCTTTGATGTTATTTACTCATGAACAACTACCGGCATATTGAAATTTTGGTTAAACACTAATTCAAACTTGTTCGGCACGACGCAACCCAATAAGTCATGTGTGAACGCATAGACTAAGTATTTATCCATCATGACATGGCAATGATTTATCTAACCATATTCTTGTCACTTTTGTATTTATAATCTGCTCATATAATAAGGTATATAAGTTGATGTACAACTTGTTATTTGAAAAAGGATATAAAACAAGAGGACACCTCTTGTACACAAAGGAACCACGTCAATTTGTTCTTCTATTTTCTTAAGTTAGCACGTGAGAGACCAACTTATACACTTAATTGAACAACAATAATAAGATTACCTCATTGACTTAGATGATTTCGTCTATAATGGAGTATGGGAGGGCAAATGTACGTAACCATACTCATGTGTTAGAAATACACAGAGGTTGTTTTCCGATGACACACAATGAAAATTGCGTCAAGATGTGTCGATCAACTGCTACTTTATAATATAAGAAACGCAACAAATTTAGTGAGTCATTTTGATTTATTTCATCATATTTCAAAGCCAATGAAAATGTGTAGAACATATCAAGTCAAATGCAAAAACACCAAACTTAGTAGAATAAAAATAGTAACAAATTTCATCTTCCTATTCCTATAAATAGACGTGACTAGCAAAAGCCAAACACCACACTTCCTCTTTTCTATTCCCACAATAGTCCCTCCACTTTCTACTCCACCCCCAAACCACCAAAACAAAAATGAAGGCCACAAAGGTTGCAGTTCTTGCGATTGTACTAGTGATCATGGCTGGAGCCAACCTCCAGGCCGCCGCGGTGTGCAACATAGGCTCTCTCCAGAGGCCTTGCGGTGCGGTGCTCCAGTCCGGAGCACGGCCTAGTCCACAGTGCTGTTACGCTCTCCAGCAGAACCGCCCTTGCTATTGTGGGTACATCAAGCAATACCCTAGTTTGAAAAACCTCATTTACTCTTCCACTGGGAAAAGGGTTGCAAGTGCTTGCAAACTGAGTATCCCTAGATGTTAAGGGCACTTTGCACTTGTAGGGTGTACTGCCCTCTACTGTCCTATGAGTTTTTTGGACGGTATGTTCCATGAGAGCCTTAATAAGCTTTTATATGTATGTGTTGTGTAATATTGTGTGATGATCTTTTTTCACACAAGAATATGTTATTATGTACTTGACCAACTTGGTCTAATAATGGGTTTTGAGCTACTTGTGTTTCCGTTGTTTGTAATGCTTTTATATTTATCTAATCCTTATGGATTCGGGAAGTTCTTATAATAATTATATTAGTAAACTAATTAGACGGATAATGGTACTTTATATCTTTTCAAGCCCTTTGTTGGTCTTTCTTTGAAGTGAACTTTCAGAATGAAAAGTGCTACAGTTCGAACCTTCATGTGGTTAAACAAAATATATCTATTTGGTCTTCACAGTGAACGTTATATATTAAATTTGGACTGGTTTGTTTATGACGATGGTAAATGGACGACGACAATAACATTACCACATTATCTTAGAGGATCCCGCCTATGGCGGAATATGAGGTCTGATGTATGCAACCATATACATATGTTAGAAACACACAAATGCTGTTTCACGATTATTTATAATAAAAACTACGTCAAACTGTGTCGATCAACTGCTACTTCATTGCCATGGTAAATGGACCTAACCACCAAAACCGGTGGTACGTACTTAGGCCAACTCTTGAGTTTTACATGTGAATAATACGAACAAATAAGTTGAATTGATGGGTTACCAATTAAACTGATGGATCAAATAGGATAGGCCAACCAGGGCAACAAATTAAACTTTTTGGTCAATCTGTATCAAAAATAGTTCACATTCTTAAATAATTCAATGATCAAATCAATCCGATTTTATGGGCGGTCAACAACTCACCGGGTTTCTCACTAGACCGGTTGGTTTTTATAACGACTAGGATCAGAGTTACTCAAAATACTATACAGCAAAAGAAATATTAAACACCATAACATTTATTTTCTTTCAATTCCTGAAATTAAAAAGTATGAGTTAATTAAACGTATTGTGGAAGCATGGATTGGAAGGACCAAAACAAAGGGTAGGAGAGGGCATAGCCTGTGCGGTTGACTCCTCCGATTTTGCAGTGGAATCCGTTGGTCCAATTCCTTATGCCCTATATTCAGATCTAAATCGTGATGAGACCTAGTTCTAATTTCTGTGTGATAGTCACTCTATTTTCCTTCCTAATATATATTAATTTGTCCGCAGTAAAGTCAGGCTAGCAAACCTTACTCTTTTCTTGCTAAGTAAACTTCCTTACTCATTCTTGCTACCTATAATTTTAAAGGTTGTTGCGATTAGTATACATGACTACCATATTAGCATCTCAGATCAATAAATTTGATGTACCGTCAAGAAAATTCAATATTGAATGAAAAAGTTAATATCCTAAAACCAACGTGGTGTTGATCCATACAAAATTTAACAAATCAGCATTCATATATATAAGTTAAAATTTTTCATCGGCTATACACCGGGTTACGAAATTTGTTCACATCCACCTCGGCCTTCTACTCTTAGGTCGCCATCAAACTAGTGTAAATTCCTCCTTCTGCTCCAAATCCTCCATTTTCACAATCTCCACCATCACTTTACCCTCTCTTCTGTCACCATTGTTAAAGGCAGCAGAGTAATGGATGGCAGCAGAGAGGTGTTTTTGAATGCAAGGGGAATACAGCAACGTTCTGGTGAACATAAGTGGAAAGAAGCGTGATCCAGCTCAAGAGGCATAGGACAGTTGAGCACCGTTGGATTGTGGTAGATATCAGAGGCAGTTATGCCGTCACGTGCAGAATCAAGTGGAGTGCGAGGTTGAAGAAGGAGGAAGTGTTCAGGAGGAGGAAGAAGGTGGAGAAGAGAGCGGGAAGTGTTTAAATGGTGTGAAATTACGGAAGTGTCCTTGTATTAATAGATTTCTAAGCTATAGCTAAAGGGCAAAATTGTAAAATGGTTGTTTTTTTCTTTCCCGCTGTATTCACAGTGTCAAAACCGAATGGTGCAGTGCAATGATTCAATTGAAGCGGTTATCAATAAAATTTCCAGTTCCTTGAGCGTTTTTGTCTTGCTTTCATATTCCTTGATTCAATTTCGATTTTATGTTCAAGATTTGATGAGTTTTGTCATGGTATCAGAGCAAAATTGCTTCGGTTGAATGATTATGGTGTCATAGATTGATTAATTTCTTTGTGATTCATTTGATTGTTTGCGTAGTTTTTTTTTTGGTTTGAGATGGCGACGACATCAAACAATCCTGCAAACTCTAGAGTCGGTCAGAATCAGTTGAATAATAGTCCTGGACAAAATGTTGTGTTTGGATCCAGGGAAAATCGAGATCAGAATCAAATTCCTGAAGTTGATCTACACAAACCACTGCAGAATCCTTATTACCTCCGTCCTAATGATAGTCCAGCTATAGTGCTTGCACAACCTCCATTGACTTGTCACAATTATCACACTTAGAGCAGAACGTTTGAAATGGCGTTGGTAGTTAAGGACAAAATTGGTTTCATAGATGGAACAATTCAAAGACCTCCTGTGACAGATCCGCAATATTCCCTTTGGAAGCAAGTTAACACGATGGTGCAGTCCTGGATGATGAATTCAGTGTCTCATTCCATTGCACAAAGCATTATGTGATGTGATAGTGCACATGATGCTTGGAATGATCTTCAACTAAGATATGGAAGTACTGGCCCTTTCAGATTGTCAGATTTACTGGAATCGTTCTATAGTATAAGATAAGATACCTTGAGTGTCAGTGAGTACTTTACTAAACTCAAGATTGTTTGGGAGGAGTTAATGGGTGTGAGGCCTATTCCAATGTGTATCTGCAGAGGGTGTGTGGGTGATGTAGTAGTCAAGACGAGGAGATTTGTGGAGACTGATTATGTTATTAAATTTGTTACAGGTCTGAATGATAGTTTTGATCCAGTTAAGTCTCAGGTGTTTTTCCTTACACCTTTGCCTAACATAAATACTACTTTCTCTATGGCCTTGAAGTATGAAAGGAAAGTGTTGGCCGATTATGGTGTTGGTTCCTTTGACAGTAATCCTATTGCCTATTAGTAGAAGTACAATCAGCGGATGGATTTGTGGCATACACTGGTAGGGGTCAAGGTTACAAGAGAGGAGGTGGTAGGTTTAACAATGATAATGTTAGACGTTTTATATGTACATATTGTGGATTGCAGGGACACACTGTTGATAGGTGCTATAAAAAACACGGGTTTCCTCCAGGTTTCAAGCCTAGGAGCCAGGTGAATTTGAGCAAGACGTTAGAACTGGTATCAAAGGAATCACAGGAGGCTCAGGCCACCAAAAATGTACAATCGTTGGTACTAACTCTTCAGCAGAATCAGAAGCTGCTGAGCTGGTTGAGTAAGCATAAAGATGATCATGAAGGAAATGTAGCTGCAACTCAGAGTACTGTGATATCTGCCCAGACTGGTAAGGCTAAATGTAATTCTCACACTAATGTTTTAAATACATGGATTTTGGATTCTGGAGCTACTGATGACATTGCCTCTAAACTTGCAATTTTTTCTTCTGTTAAACCTATTGAAAATATCATCATAAACATGCCCAATAACTTTCTGTTTCAGCCACACACATTGGTTTTGTGATTGTTAACCCACCACTTGTCTTGCATGAAGTTCCGTTTGTACCCTCATTTGCTTATAATTTGGTTTCATGAAGCAAGTTAGCTTCAAACCCAAACATACTTATTCAAATATCTGGTGATTGTTGCTTGATTCAGGATCAATTATCCAAGAAGATGATTGGTTCAGCTAAGTTGTCACATGGCCTTTACTATCTGAATAGTGTTCCACATAAGCAAGGTTCTGTCTATTTTTCAAACACTGTCATTGCTTCACCAAACATGTTGTGGCACTATAGATTGGCACATGCCTCAGTTTCTAGAATAAAGGAGGTTCAAAGATGTGATGCCTCAGTTCTAGCCGGAAATCTTGATGAATTTTGTACAATTTGTCCTTTAGCCAAGCAAAAAAAATTACCATTTCCCACTTCTACTTTTATTTCTGTTCAGCCTTTTGATTTGATTCATGTAGATGTCTGGGGGCCCAACAGGCATCCTACAATGTACTCTCAGAAATACTTTCTTACTGTTGTAGATGATTGTAGCAGGTATACATGGTTGTATTTGATGAAATCTAAATATGAAGTCAAGCATATTTTGCAAAGTTTTCACGCTTATGTGCAGACTCAGTTTGATAGAAAAATAAAGGCCATAAAAAGTGACAATGCTCCAGAGTTTAAGATGTCTGATTTTTATAAGCATCATGGCATTGTGCATCAAACAAGCTGTGTATATACGTCATAGAAAAATGGCATAGTGGAGAGAAAATACCAACACATACTGGTGGTGGCTAGGTGCCTCAAGTTTCAAGCTCAGTTACCTTCCTCCTACTGGGGGTTTGCAGTGTCACATGTTGTATATCTTATAAATCTCATTCCTACAACAATCCTGTCTCAGAAAAGTCCTTATGAAATCCTCTTCCAACAGACTCCAACTTACCAACACATCACAGTGTTTGGGTGTTTAGCCTATGCCTACAACACTGCACCAAACAGACACAAATTTACTGCAAGAAGTATCCCATGTTTATTCTTGGGCATCTCATCTACAACAAAGGGCTATATCTTACAAAATCTGGCTATAAAAGATATAATTGTATCCAGGAATGTACAATTTCAGGAAACACATTTTCCATACTCTACCTGTTACGACCCGAGACCGGGGCTAGTGGAAATGATGAAAATGGAACGCAAATGCGATGTTGATGAAATTTCAGTGGAATTTTAAATTTCTATTTAGATTTAATAAAGACATCGACATTAAATATCGGGGTTAGAAAAACACATAAAATAACCTTAAGGTAAGTTAACGGATATAACGAGACTGGTTGGAACTAGACAATGACTGTATCGGACATACAAGGTATTTAAATAAATTAGTCGGTAGCAACATAAGTCGATAGAGATAAATCAAACCGAATAAAAATACCCGATACGATAACTATAATACACACTATTATCATATTTTCTTTCACTTCATCCTACATGGCAACAAAAGAAAAAACCCTCCTCATATTTCCCTACATGGCCGCCCACCCCTTATCCAAGTGGGGGGAATCTCTACTTTCTTCACATGGCAAACAACCACCACTTACTTTACACACTTTTACACCCACTACTCACTTTCTTCTATTCTATTTCACATGCCACAAAACAATAATTAATCTCCTTCTTCCTCACCATTCACGCCAACTACACCACAAAAAGGAAGACAACTCTTTTTATTTTAACTATTACCCACCTCCTTTTTCTTTATAAAATTATAATACACCACTATCTATTCACTTTCTTACACCAAACAATTAACATTTTTCCTTTTTCCTCTCCAACTTTCGTTGAGAGTAAACAAGAGGACAACCCTCTTTCTTTTCTTCACTTCACCCATTTTACATTTCTTACACTAGACAAAACACTCCCTCCTCTCTCCTCCAAGCAAACAAAGTCTCCAACTTCATTTCCTTCTTGGCCGAAAGTTTCTCCTTCAACAAGGAGAAGATTTTCTTCTCCTTTCTTCACACCAACCTCATTCAAATCAAGTACCATAAACACTCCATCAACTAAGAAAGATTCAAGAAGGTTGTAGCATGTAGAATCAAAAGCAAGTAAGGTAAGAATTTTATGAAGTTAAGTTTGATTCTTCCATATAATTAGTTTCATAAGTTGTACATTAACTCTCCTTTTTGGGCATCATAACCATATACACCAAGGAGAATGAGGAGAAGTATGTTCTTCAAATCCAAGTGAAGGAATCACCATCTAAGAGTAAGAAAGTAAATCAAGGCAAGTATTCTTCCTAGATCCTACATGGTTTTACAATATTGAGTATTTATGTTCATATCAAAGTTGGATCATCATGTAGTATGTTCAAGATTTCTTTTCAAGAAAGTATAGATCTATGTTGAGTAATAAGTGTATATATATATATACACATATATACATACGCTATATACATGTATATACCTTATGTATATACACGCATGTATATACACATTATAAAAATATGTATGTTGTTATATATATGTATAAGTATATGAATCTACATGTATACGGATCTCTATATATAGGTATATGTACAAGTAGTTATAGAGGTGTAGATGTATATAAATAAACATACTGTTTTGTATAAAAGTAATTAAATATATAAACAAATGTGTGGTTGTGATATAGATGTATGTATATATGCAAAGTTATATATGTATAGACATATATATATATACACACGGCTTATACACACACATACATACATGTATCTCAATGATTTTACGTATATATATATATATATATATAGATATGTATACACGAAAATTATATATATGTATATACAATATGTGAAAATTGGCTTTAAGACCATTTAAGGTTAAAATATATTGTTACATGATTCATGTATACATATATGTATAACATATATGTTAAGATATAAAAATGAATAAGTTTTGGATGTTATACAATATATCATAAAATGATTTATATATATATATATACCATATATATACACATTCGGCCACTAGGCCTTAATTGACAACAAGTGATTTCAATATATTTCATACAAATATATATATATGTATATTATGATGAATATGTTGAGATATGAAAATGAATAAGTTTTGGATATTACATAATACATCACAAAATGACTTATATATGTATATAGTATGTACATATATGTTCGGCCCTTAGGCCTAGTAACAAAGATGACTTCATCATATTTTTATAAGTATATATGTATATATATGATGAATATGTTAAGATATGAAAATGAATAAGTTTTGGATATTACATAATATATCATAAAATGACTTATATATGTATATAGTATGTACATATATGTTCGGCCCTTAGGCCTTAGTGACAAAATGATTTTATTATATTTTTATACAAGTATATATGTATATATGATGAATATGTTAAGTTATGAAAGTAAGTTAAGTATGTAAATTGAAAATGAATAAGTTTTAGATATTATATAATATAGCACAAAATGATTTACATATATATATATATACCATGTATATATATTCGGCCTTTAGGCTTGGTGACAAAATGATTTTATTATATTTTTACACAAATACATATGTATATATGATGAATATGTTAAGTTATGAAAGTAAGTTAAGTATGTAAATTATATATTAAGTTATGAAAAGTATGAAACATAAATAGGCCATATTTATGTATGTGTAAATATAAGACTACTTACAATGTATGTACATGATATGTTACATGTTATATATGCTAACATAGATAGGTTATGATAAATGTAAGTTATGAAATCTTAGATGAAATGTAAAGTACTTAGAAATTTTCATGATGTAGGCATTTAAGTTATGAATTATGATATGCATGTATGGAATAGATGCTACCAAATTATTGTGGGATGATAATAGAAAAAGGGGGCTGTTTTAGTATGATGGCCGAATGGTACTTATTTGTAGGTGAAAATGATATTTTGTTTAAGTTGTGATATGTAGAAGGAAATTAAGTGAGTGATGTTACTAGTGGTAGTATGACAAGATACCCATATTTGACCGAGTCTCACGTTGCATGAAAACAAGATTTGCAAAGTTATGTTGTCACATCTCATGTTTAAAAGTTCATATGCATAGGAATAATAAACACGAGACGAATGATTCCGATGAGACACGATATGTTATGTTATGTCATGATCATGATTATGTTATGTTATGTTGAAGCGCTGTCCTGACATCGGGACCGGAGTGGTAGGTGTCAGGGGCCCATGTTTACGTTATGGCTGAGTGTAACATCGGGTCTGGGACACGGGATCTCAGTCATAATGCGTCAACGTTAGCACATGTGCATATGATTCATGATGTTATGTCGCACATGTACTATATGGGGAATCATTCGGTATGTCGTGCGTTATTATTCTTATGAAAAGTGCTATAGCCAATGATGTAAATGTTATGTCTTCATGTTATGAAAAAGTTATGTTATGCAAGTTATGAATATGTCATGTTATGCAAGTTATGAAAATCATGTCATGATTATGAAAAGTCATGTTTACGAAAAGTCATTTTATGAAAAGTCATGTTTTATGCATCACGTCATGATCATGTCACCTTAGGATTATGATTAAGAATTCTTTAAGTATATGATAGCACTACAGTGGACAATGTAGTGTTAAGCATGAGAATGTAGTACATGTAAGATATGCAAAGATGGTATAAGTTATGGATTAGAAGTTAAGTATGGATATAGTATGATGATTGGATTAAGCAGAATGAGATGCTGTTATGCTATGTATGCTTTGAAATCTTTCTAATTTATCTGCTTTCAGTTTACAGCAGTTTACAGATATGATATGATACTTTACTTGTTAGAAAGGAGACGTGCTTATTATATTCAAAATTTATGGTTATTATGATTTGTCACCCCGTCTCTCCATGTATGATCCACATGTCGTATCTGGTAAGACTACTTACTGAGCGATTAAAAGTCGGTGGTTATCGCTCATACTTGCCTCATTTATAATTTTCCAGATAACAGGTATCAATATACAAGCTCGTTGAAGACATGCTAGATAGACCATTGATAACGAAGAGCATACTGAGAGATTGTTTCGAGGGCATTAAGTTTCGGATTACGATATATGATATATGATTTCAGTATTCTGTATATGATGATTGTACAGTTTATAATGTAGTACAGTGCATGTCGATGAAGATTTGTTTATGTTATGTTGCTTCCGCTTATCGATTCATTATTCATGTCGACATGTACATGTATCGTATCGACGCTTTGTACTTTATGGAGTAGAGTACGGCGGGTGCACTGATCCGGAACCCTGGTTTCTGACGGGGCGCTACAGTTGGTATCAGAGAAGTGGCTCTAGATCCACTGCGGACACATAAGTAAACAACGACATGAACTTAAGCAATGATCTTAGAATTTAAGAAATGATCATAGACGTAAGAAACGATCTTAGATGAAAGCGACAACCTTAGTATAAGAGAAATAGAACGGTATTAGACAGATACGAGAAAACTAGAAAGTATAAGTAGGTCGTTTAGGCTTTCCGACAATTGTACAGGTCAAGTCACTAGAATACCTCAATGCTATTTTCTAGTTAGTAACATAGTAGTTATAAATTGTAATCTCCACAATTTCAGGTTTAGCTCTAATTGGGATAACATTTGGAGATAGTGATAGAAATTCTTAGGCTGATTAAGATAGGATATGTAATAGAACTATAAGCAGTGATTTATAAGAATTACGATGATTAGAGTTTGGCAAATATATGGCACAAATAGTACGCGTATGAATAAGATGATGAAATTAGAAATTTTCAGAGTAGGTCAAAGATGTTAGTCGTATTAGGGATGTAAATTCATAGTGATAAGAGTACGATTATATAAATAGATATGAGGATATAATGAGTTAGGCCACATTGGGAGCTAAATTATGAATTTAGAAAGTCGTCGGACTATCTGATTGGAATTAGTATGTGTAAGTTGAATCGAAATAGGCATGACTAGAATTAAGTTGATATGATTTAACCGGATTAGGGTTAGTGGCTGAAAATTCGGTAAGTATAAAAGTTACTGTAACGCGCAGAGATATGAAGTTGTAGAATACCTAAGCGGATTAACAGGAGGTATACAAAAATTGTGAATTTAGAAAACATTTTATCATAAGTTGGCAAATATTAAGTTGAATCAAAGGCGATTAAGAAATGACGCTAGAAATTAAGTATTTAAATCATTAAGGACAAAATCGATACAACCCCTAAGTTTCGAGGACGAAACGTTTTATAAGGGGGGAAGAATGTTACGACCCGAGACCGGGGCTAGTGGAAATGATGAAAATGGAACGCAAATGCGATGTTGATCAAATTTCAGTGGAATTTTAAATTTCTATTTAGAATTAATAAAGACATCGACATTAAATATCGGGGTTAGAAAAACACATAAAATAACCTTAAGGTAAGTTAACGGATATAACGAGACTGATTGGAACTAGACAATGACTGTATCGGACATACAAGGTATTTAAATAAATTAGTCGGTAGCAACATAAGTCGATAGAGATAAATCAAACCGAATAAAAATACCCGATACGATAACTATAATACACACTAGTATCATATTTTCTTTCACTTCATCCTACATGGCAACAAAAGACAGAACCCTCCCCATATTTCCCTACATGGCCGCCCACCCCTTATCCAAGTGGGGGGAATCTCTACTTTCTTCACATGGCAAACAACCACCACTTACTTTACATACTTTTACACCCACTACTCACTTTCTTCTATTCTATTTCACATGCCACAAAACAATAATTAATCTCCTTCTTCCTCACCATTCACGTCAACTACACCACAAAAAGGAAGACAACTCTTTTTATTTTAACTATTACCCACCTCCTTTTTCTTTATAAAATTATAATACACCACTATCTATTCACTTTCTTACACCAAACAATTAACATTTTTCCTTTTTCCTCTCCAACTTTCGTTGAGGGTAAACAAGAGGACAACCCTCTTTCTTTTCTTCACTTCACCCATTTTACATTTCTTACACTACACAAAACACTCCTTTCTCTCTCCTCCAAGCAAACAAAGTCTCCAACTTCATTTCCTTCTTGGCCGAAAGTTTCTCCTTCAACAAGGAGAAGATTTTCTTCTCCTTTCTTCACACCAACCTCACTCAAATCAAGTACCATAAACACTCCATCAACTAAGAAAGATTCAAGAAGGTTGTAGCATGTAGAATCAAAAGCAAGTAAGGTTAGAATTTTATGAAGTTAAGTTTGATTCTTCCATATAATTAGTTTCATAAGTTGTACACTAACTCCCCTTTTTGGGCATCATAACCATATACACCAAGGAGAAGGAGGAGAAGTATGTTCTTCAAATCCAAGTGAAGGAATCACCACCTAAGAGTAAGAAAGTAAATCAAGGCAAGTATTCTTCCTAGATCCTACATGGTTTTACAATATTGAGTATTTATGTTCATATCAAAGTTGGATCATCATGTAGTATGTTCAAGATTTCTTTTCAAGAAAGTATAGATCTATGTTGAGTAATAAGTATATATATATATACACATATATGCATACGCTATATACATGTATATACCTTATGTATATACACGCATGTATATACACATTATAAAAATATGTATGTTGTTATATATATGTATAAGTGTATGAATCTACATGTATACGGATCTCTATATATAGGTATATGCACAAGTAGTTATAGAGGTGTAGATGTATATAAATAAACATACTGTTTTGTGTAAAAGTAATTAAATATATAAACAAATGTGTGGTTGTGATATAGATGTATGTATATATGCAAAGTTATATATGTATAGACATATATATATACACACGGCTTATACACACACATACATACATGTATCTCAATGATTTTAGGTATATATATATAGATATGTATACACGGAAATTATATATATGTATATACAATATGTGAAAATTGGCTTTAAGACCATTTAAGGTTAAAATATGTTGTTACATGATTCATGTATACATATATGTATAACATATATGTTAAGATATAAAAATGAATAAGTTTTGGATGTTATACAATATATCATAAAATGATTTACATATATATATATATATATATATATATGTATATATACCATATATATACACATTCGGCCACTAGGCCTTAATTGACAACAAGTGATTTCAATATATTTCATACAAATATATATATGTATATTATGATGAATATGTTGAGATATGAAAATAAATAAGTTTTGGATATTACATAATACATCACAAAATGACTTATATATGTATATAGTATGTACATATATGTTCGGCCCTTAGGCCTAGTAACAAAGATGACTTCATCATATTTTTATAAGTATATATGTATATATATGATGAATATGTTAAGATATGAAAATGAATAAGTTTTGGATATTACATAATATATCATAAAATGACTTATATATGTATATAGTATGTACATATATGTTCGGCCCTTAGGCCTTAGTGACAAAATGATTTTATTATATTTTTATACAAGTATATATGTATATATGATGAATATGTTAAGTTATGAAAGTAAGTTAAGTATGTAAATTGAAAATGAATAAGTTTTAGATATTATATAATATAGCATAAAATGATTTACATATATATATACCATGTATATATATTCGGCCTTTAGGCTTGGTGACAAAATGATTTTATTATATTTTTACACAAATACATATGTATATATGATGAATATGTTAAGTTATGAAAGTAAGTTAAGTATGTAAATTATGTATTAAGTTATGAAAAGTATGAAACATAAATAGGCCATATTTATGTATGTGTAAATATAAGACTATTTACAATGTATGTACATGATATGTTACATGTTATATATGCTAACATAGATAGGTTATGATAAATGTAAGTTATGAAATCTTAGATGAAATGTAAAGTACTTAGAAATTTTCATGATGTAGGCATTTAAGTTATGAATTATGATATGCATGTATGGAATAGATGCTACCAAATTATTGTGGGATGATAATAGAAAAAGGGGTCTGTTTTAGTATGATGGCCGAATGGTACTTATTTGTAGGTGCAAATTTTTGTTTAAGTTGTGATATGTAGAAGAAAATTAAGTGAGTGATGTTACTAGTGGTAGTATGACAAGATACCCGTATTTGACCGAGTCTCACGTTGCATGAAAACAAGATTTGCAAAGTTATGTTGTCACATCTCATGTTTAAAAGTTCATATGCATAGGAATAATAAACACGAGACGAATGATTCCGATGAGACACGATATGTTATGTTATGTCATGATCATGATTATGTTATGTTATGTTGAAGCGCTGTCCTGACATCGGGACCGGAGTGGTAGGTGTCAAGGGCCCATGTTTACGTTATGGCTGAGTGTAACACCGGGTCTGGGACACGGGATCTCAGTCATAATGCGTCAACTTTAGCACATGTGCATATGATTCATGATGTTATGTCGCACATGTACTATATGGGGAATCATTCGGTATGTCGTGCGTTATTATTCTTATGAAAAGTGCTATAGCCAATGATGTAAATGTTATGTCTTCATGTTATGAAAAAGTCATGTTATGCAAGTTATGAATATGTCATGTTATGCAAGTTATGAAAATCATGTCATGATTATGAAAAGTCATGTTTACGAAAAGTCATTTTATGAAAAGTCATGTTTTATGCATCACGTCATGATCATGTCACCTTAGGGTTATGATTAAGAATTCTTTAAGTATATGATAGCACTACAGTGGACAATGTAGTGTTAAGCATGAGAATGTAGTACATGTAAGATATGCAAAGATGGTATAAGTTATGGATTAGAAGTTAAGTATGGATATAGTATGATGATTGGATTAAGCAGAATGAGATGCTGTTATGCTATGTATGCTTTGAAATCTTCCTAATTTATCTGCTTTCAGTTTACAGCAGTTTACAGATATGATATGATATTTTACTTGTTAGAAAGGAGACGTGCTTATTATATTCAAAATTTATGGTTATTATGATTTGTCACCCCGTCTCTCCATGTATGATCCACATGTCGTATCTGGTAAGACTACTTGCTGAGCGATTAAAAGTCGGTGATTATCGCTCATACTTGCCTCATTTATAATTTTCCAGATAACAGGTATCAATATACAAGCTTGTTGAAGACATGCTAGATAGACCATTGATAACGAAGAGCATTCTGAGAGATTATTCCGAGGGCATTATGTTTCGGATTACGATGTATGATATATGATTTCAGTATTCTGTATATGATAATTGTACAGTTTATGATGTAGTACAGTGCATGTCGATGAAGATTTGTTTATGTTATGTTGCTTCCGCTTATCGATTCATTATTCATGTCGACATGTACATGTATCGTATCGACGCTTTGTACTTTATGGAGTAGAGTAC
Source organism: Eustoma russellianum (assembly GCA_036186865.1). Taxonomy (NCBI): domain Eukaryota; kingdom Viridiplantae; phylum Streptophyta; class Magnoliopsida; order Gentianales; family Gentianaceae; genus Eustoma; species Eustoma russellianum. Next base: position 14,996,693 of record AP025051.1, read on the forward strand.
GGCGGGTGCACTGATCCGGAACCCTGGTTTCGGACGGGGCGCTACACTATCCCTTCATTTCACTCAACTGCCCTTGAGTCAATTGCTAATGTCCTTATCTTTCCACCTTTTCCACAGCCTGCCTCACCTATTACAGACTTTCCACTAAATTCTTCTCCTTCTGCCTCTATTCCTTCCCTGTCTTCTGTTTCTTCATGTACTTCTTCACAGTTTCCTTCCCATTCTTCGGATCCAACAACACCAGATCCAAAACAGTTTCCCTCCATTACTCTTGATATTCCTCTAGTTATCAGAAATGAGGACCTACCACCAGCTACTGCATCATCTTCTTCTCCCATTCGTTCATCATCTCCATCAACACATAAAACTCATTTATCACCACCAGACCATGAACAATGTGTTGCAAGACTAAGGAAATAACCTTTTTATCTGCGTGAACATCCTCTGCCATTGCATCATCTGTCACATCATCAGTACCATATCCCATTGAGCATTATCACTCCTTAGATCAGTTAGCTCCTCAGTTCAAAAGATATATTCTTAATCTTAGTGTGCAGCAAGAGACTCAGTCCTATCAACAGGCAGCTGGTTCAGTGCATTGGGAAAAGGCTATGTCTTTGGAGCTCGCTGCTTTGGAGGCTAATCATACCTGGATCCTCACAACCTTGCCACCAGGAAAGAAAGCTATTGGCTGTAAGTGGGTTTATATACTCAAAAGAAAGGCAGATAGATCTATTAAAAGGTAGAAAGCTAGATTGGTGGCCAAGGGTTATACTCAGCAAGCAGGTGTTGATTATGGAGATACCTTTTCTCCTGTAGCCAAGATGACCACTGTGAGGTTGGTATTAGCTCTGGCAGCCATCAAGGGATGGTATATACATCAGCTAGATGTCAATAATGCATTCTTTCATGGAGATTTGGATCAATAGATTTATATGACACCCCCAGAAGGTTTCTCTGCACCTCCAGGCACTGTGTGCAAGCTTACCAAGTCATTGTATGCCTCAAGCAGGCTAGTAGGCAGTGGAATGCCAAAATGAACTCCTTTCTTTTATCCATAGGTTACCTTCAATCCAAGAATGATTACACCATGTTTACTAAACAGCAGGGTAACACATTCTTGATCCTTCTGGTCTATGTGGATGATATTGTGGCAGCCAGTGAATCTTTAGCAGCAATCCACAGTCTTAAGGTCAGTCTTCATTCTGCCTTCCAGATCAAGGATCTAGGTGAGTTAAGATATTTTCTAGGACTTGAAGTAGCCAGGTCTCAGGGGGTTGATTATTTGTCAAAAGAAATACACCCTTGAGCTGTTAGAAGATACTGGACACCTGGCTTCTAAACGTGCCAGCACTCCCATGGAACAAAATTTGAAGCTCTCACACGATGACTCCCCAGCATTTGAAGATGTGTCTAGTTACAGAAGATTGATTGGTAATGTAGCGCCCCGTTTCTGAACCCTAGCATCGGGAACAGTGCACCCGTTGTATCTCGCTAAGGAGAATACAAAGCGTCGAATCAATCTCTTACATGTCAGAAATGATGTAGAAATTTTTTCTCGCGGAAACATAAATCATAACTTAAATTAAACTCCAATAATTGTTATTACCTTACTGAATACAAATTCTGATAATAAAAGTAACAAAGAAGTCTATGAAAATTCCCCAAGGTATAAGTAAGAACAAACAGCTACAGAGCCCCCTCGTATCCTAGATGCAGTTATCAACCAGCTCATTTCGCTATGTCCGTCGCGTCTTCAACGAAGATATGCTTGTAGTCCTATTCCGGCTCACCTGGGAAGTGGGGTGAGTGACAGAAAATCACCCAGTAGATGCCCGCCTCAAACCAATACAAAACGTGCATACCGAAATGAAACAACCACATAGCACATAAATATAAAGATAAAACCACATAGCACATAAATACAAGATAAAACCACATAGCACATAAATATAAGATAAAACCACATAGCACATAAATATAAGACAACATGCATAAGATAAAGTAAATACGGTAAGTAAAGCACTCCACATAAAAATGCGCAACTACGTGATGCATGCCCCATCCACGTGTCACACGCAACAAAAATCATGTCACGCAATATATCCCTAGACCTATATGCAATGCATGATCCTGGGATTCACTGGATTCCTGTAGCCCATACACTACAATCCACCCTGACCGATGTCTGCGGCCCGTAAACCACGATCCACCTTAACCGTTGCCCATGGCCCGTACACCATGATCCACCATGACCGAATACCCATGGCCCATACACCTACATAAATACACATCGGCTACTATCTTCTACTTTTTTTCACAATGGCATCATCTTCAATTCCCATCAATATAAATCACAGCGCTTAAAAAAAAGAAACCCACATAGTCATATGCACACATACTCCCCATAAATGCAATACACATACAAGAAAAGCATGTTCATTAGTTTTGTCACCAGCGGCCCATATGAAATTAAGTCAACAAGATTCTTACATCTTTCATACGTATATACACATACTCGATATATATTTACAACAAATACATACGTATATACATCAATCTATGAAAATCACAATTACGTATGCATGATCCGATTTGATACGAAAATAGCATAATAACTTTGTAAAAACATAGAAAATATAGGTAGGATACTTGCCTTGTGTCTCGATTATACGCGATATACAAAGAACGGACAAAATTCACCTAAGTTTTGCCTTGATGGCTGCGGAAGAATGCTTGAATATTTCTTTGGAGAATTTAGGCTGGTCGAATGCTTGGAAATATGAAGATTGAAGAATATTGTATTTTGGGAGAAAGGGTGGCTGCGGATTGAATGTTGCTTGCGTTTGTTGAAATATGGAGATTGAAGAAATAAGTTTGGGAGAATTATGATGGGAGAATTAGGGCCGGCTGGAGCTAGTAGATTATTAGGGTGGCTGCCCTTTTTTTTGGTCAATGTTGAAAATTGTGTTATGTGTAGGTATATAGATATAGGTGCATATTAGGTAAAATCCTAAGTTAATTAGGTTATCTTATCCTAATATAATTAGAATTCGTAATTTGATTTAAGCTTATCTATTTACTCACTTCCTAATCATATTAGGATCCTAAGTTTAAATTTTATCTTCTTTTATTTTTTTCTTTTTCCTCCACTTGCCGTGTGTGCGTATTTGTAATATATATATATATATATATATATATATATATATATATATATATATATATATAATTGTTATTTTTGTTTGCTGACACGTGTGTGTGCATATATATTCCATGTAGGAGACGCGGGTTATAACATGTAAGCTACTCTATTTGACTATCACAAGACCTGACATTAGTTACACTATCCAACAACTGAGTCAGTTCTTAGACACATCAACACAGCGGCATTGGAAGGCAGCCCAGAGGTTGTTAAGGTACCTTAAAGGAACTCCAGGACAGGGACTGTTTTTCCCTAGCACAGGATCACTTAAATTGACTGCTTTCTCGGATTCAGACTGGGGTGGATGTGTAGAAAGTTGAAGATCAATAACTGGTTATTGTATGTTCTTTGGGGATGCATTAGTCTCTTGGAAGCCTAAGAAACCGACTACGGTTTTCTAAATCTTCATCTGAAGCTGAATATAGAGTTCTTACCTCAACAACATGTGAGGTTCAATGGATACTCTACCTATTGAGAGACTTGCAGGTGGTGCATTCAGATCCGGTGGAAGTGTTTTGTGATAACAGGAGTTCTATTTACATTGTAGAAAATCCAGTGTTCCATGAAAGAACCAAGCATATAGAGATTGATTGTCACATTGTGAGGGACAAGTTTCAGGATGGAGTGATTAGGCCCATGCCAGTTAGAACAGACCTTCAATTAGCGGATGTGTTCACAAAGGCGTTGGATTCTAAAAGATTAAGCATCCTGACTAAAGCACTGGATGTCTGCAATGTGTTTAGTCAGTCAGGATTGAAGAGGGGTGTTAAAGGCAGCAGAGTATTGGATAGTAGCAGAGAGGTGTTTCTGAATGCAGGGGGAATGCAGCAACGTTCTAGTGAACATAAGTGGGAAGAAGCGTGATCCAGCTCAAGAGGCATAGAACAGTTGAGCACCGTTGGATTGTGGTAGAGATCATGGGCAGTTATGCTGTCACGTGCAAAATCAAGTGGAGTGCGAGGTTGAAGAAGGAGGAAGTGTTCAGGAGGAGGAAGAAGGTGAAGAAGAGAGCGGGAAGTGTTTAAATAGTGTGAAATTACGGAAGTGTCCTTGTATTAATTGATTGCTTAGCTATAGCTTAAAGGACAAAATTGTAAAATGGTTGTTTTCTTCTTTCTCGCTGTATTCACAGTGTAAAAACCGAATGCTGCAGTGCAATGATTCAATTGAAGCGGTTATCAATAAAATTTCCAGTTCCTTGAGCGGTTTTATCTTGCTTTCATATTCCTTGATTCAATTTCGATTTTATGATCAAGATTTGATGAGTTTTGTCAACCATTATGTTCTACCACAGTCTTCTACTCTTATGCCACAACCAAATCATTATCAACTCCTAATTCATCTTCAAAATCTCATTCTATACCACAATTCGACCATCATCTCAAAATTCACTTCCACCTTCATCATCAGTCAATATTCCTTACCTACATGCACCCCTTAACCTCCACCCACCCCTAGATCACCCACACCATCTCCTCCCCCATACCCGCCACCGTTGCTAGTGCCACATTCATTCAAATCAGACCAAATAAGCTTGTACTTAATTTTAGGTTGAAGAGAAAAGACTTTAGATTAAAAAAAAAACAGAAACTTGGACTTTGAGAGAAAAGAAATTAAGGCTAGAGGAGGAGCAAGGTGTTGCGGTTTGGGGTTTACTCCTTGAAATCCTACCAAGGTAGAGGAAAATTGAACAACTTGTTGAAAGTTTAAAGGATGTGGAAGCGACAGGGACGTGGTTTCACATTTGAATGCTAAACTGGATGGTTGACTAAATTTCTTTTAACTTATAGATATGAGAGTTTAATGCGTTAAATATATAGATATGAGATACTAATTTGTTAAATTGCATATAGACCAGTATTATGTCGCCGTGAGGACATTGTTTTTTTTGTGAATGCTGAATTTTCACGATGTCACATCAAAGTTACGGATATCTGATGCTAATACGATCGTAATGGATACTAATCATGACGATTCTCAAAGTTACGGATGTGGTGCGTAATGAACTCAAAACAGTAACAAATTTTCATCAACGGTCATGGATGTTTGAGAAAAAGAGTTGAGTGATTTACAAATGCATGATTTAAATGCTACGTGTTTACGAAATGCATGACAAAATTATTACTTGACACGTTTATGTGATAAACATGCTTTATATGCTTATATATATTGTTGCCATACTAACAAGCCATGAAGCTTTAAAGCTTACATCATATGGCAAACATTTGTTGTCTTTGTACTATTTTCAGGTGCCATAATTAATGAACTAAACTAGTTTATTCAGTGAAGTGCTTAAGTTAATGAACTAACTAGTTTGTTAAATAAAGACATATTTGGAGAAAGTTTTATGACAACAAAATTGAGAATGGAAAGTCTTCTCCCCATTTATTCTACACGCCTTATATACATATAATATATATATTCATATTTTTTTTTTGAAAAGGCACAATACACATATATTCTAACGTACCACCGACACGTCACATATATTATAAACGTACGTCGACGTCATGCCACTATATACACCTCATATTTAGAGTATATTCAGGTCTTATATCATATGATATAAGTCATGGTGACGTCAAAATTGTAACGATATGTTACAAGGTCATAAACAAAAAATTGCCGTATCGGGTGACTACCGAAACTTCACCGACATGTCACGTACTTGCCATATAAAGATGGCCAACCCATATATATCAAAAATAGCCAAACATTTTGTGACTCACATGTTAAAATCAGCCACTAAATCATTCTACGTTGGCACACACAAATCACCCACAATTTAGGCTAGATTTGTGGAGAATTCAAATTCGATTTCATTTTTACACATGGACGTTTTCTACTCAGCTATTGAAGCTGAATATACAATTTATTTTATGTATATTACGTGTGGCATAATATATATTACATGTGTAAGAAGTTTGAAATTAATCGGAGAAAAATCGCGTAATCGACGAAAGTCGAAAATTTGGTTTTTTATGAACATACACACATGGAATGTTTTTGGGGCATAGATGTAACAAGTATCTAGACACTTTTTACACATTCAAGACATGTTAAAGTGTTCTAGAAAATTCAAAATAGGGCTGATTATTATTTACCATATATGTGTAAATATTTTGCATTATTTGACAAAGCTTACTAAAATGAAATTTCACCACATGTCCAGCTAATTCTACACACCTGTTACATCTTGATTGAAACCTAGGTGGAGATTATTTGGAATTTCAATTGGTGGAGAATATGCCACATAAGATTGGTGACATTGAAGAGGGCACCATACAAGGAAAGATTTCAAAATACAACATATGCTAAAAATTCAGCACATGTTGCAATAGTTGGCTTTTTTTGCTCCTTAATGCACCTCAATTTGTCTCCCAAATTCAAGGGATTGAAATGTGATAGTATGGTAATGTTTTGACTATATTTGAACATATGTTTTGAAAGTTTTTTTGTAGAACTTATAGCTCATTAAAGGATGCCAAGTTGGACCAATCAATAAGTGACAAGTAAGCAAGGTCAAGTCATCCTTTTCAATCATGTTTCGCCAAGTAAGCAAGATGGTGACATCTCTACACAAAGAAATTTTTCAAGGACATTAAAGAGAATTCTCAAGAAGGAAGAAGCCCTAAAGGGGGCGGCCAAGTGTGCATAAAAGGGAGAGGATAGTGCAAACAAGGCTAAGGCAACAACTCACATTCTCTCGAGTGCAAGAAGCTATACTACTTTCTTCTTCTCCTTTTCTTTTTCCTTCTTCTTCTTCTTCTCTCAAGTTTATTGTTCATATATTCTACATATTTTATAGGCTTTGAGTATACCACCCATACACGTTCATTGTTGTAAAAGGCTGATCAAGGTTTAATCAAACCTTCATTCGTTCGGTGGTGGTGTCCGTGATTCGTTTCCTTGATTCTATTGGTTGTAAAAGGATGGATATAGTGTTTAACTCCAGTCACCCTTGTGGTAAGGTATTTATTGTGTTTAATGATAACCGAAGAAGGTGTCCTAGAAGACTGGAGTAGGTCGATTCAACCAAACCAGTATAAAATCCTTGGTGTTCTTACTTTACTGCACTTTACTTTCAGTTTTCAGTTTTCTGCATTGAGTTCGTTGTAACGCTAAAAATAGTAAACGATTTTTAAAAATTATAAAACTTTTCAGAAACACAGCCACATATCCTACCTTTCCTTTGGCGTAAGTTCAACTCATTTGGATAAGTATAAGTCAGTTAAACGTGAATAGTTCTGAGACTAGTGCAATCTGATTTTCAGATTTGCAAAGGTTGAGAACATCAACGTGGTTGACATACTTCCCAAAGAAATTTTCAAAACTGTTTCAACCCACTAGAATACATACCTTAAGGGTCTTGTCATAAAAATTTCAGATAATTTGGAGTCATCAATTAATAGGTATAAATTTTGCAAGTCGGAGTACTGTTTCTAGCAGATTTGCGTAATCTGACCAAAAACTTATTTTCAAGGAGTTAGGAGTGGAGTTTTAATTTGAAATTTTTGTGAGACACTCAGAACATCTGAAAATACATTCTCATCAAATTTCATAATTTTTAGAGGTCTGCAACTAGGTCATTTAAATATTTCAAAACATGATCTGAAAACAGAAACTGTTTTCAAGAGTGAGGTTTTTGGTCTAAAAGTTTTTAAAACCCAATTTTCTGCACTCACTATTCAACCCCCTTCTAGTGCGGCTATACAGGTCCTACAATGGATTGTATCTTGCTAATCTCCAGAAGACCTCGCTAACTATATATGCAGATGGGCTTGGCTGCAAATTAAAACGGATGTTCGATATGCTCAAGTACGTGCAGGCCATTACGAGTTAAAGCCTTAAGCGTCACAATTTTTAGGAAATTATCTAGTTGGAAAAGCACACACAACTTAATAGAGTACTAATTTTATTTCATTAATTGGACAAATTGACTTGACATATTCTTATTTCTTTTCTATGAACCATTAAGACAGTTAAACCTTATTAATTACTCAATATCATTATCAAAATAGTGTGAAACTTATGAAATACTTGCTATAAGAACGGAAGCATGAAAAGGCCTACACTAACCATATTTATTTTTGAAGCTTTCATATACATTTTAAAAAAAAACAAAAACTCGTACTACCGACTTCTTAACATTGTTATCCCACATGCCAAATAGAAAAAAAAATTAAAATATAAATTCGTTTTGATTTTTAACATGATATAATATAGTTTACGTTATGTCGTAATGACAAAATGGACATATATTTTGTGATAGAATGAGTAATAGATATCACCGAACTCAATTTATTCTCATCACAATTGACAAAATTTCTGAAACTCGCCGAACTGAATTTCTCTTCGGACTTATGGAAAGCAACAGTTGGAGAATGGTTTGGATGATTAAAAGAAGTAAAAATACTATGTCAAATTGCAACACAAAACTATAAAGCAAACACATACACACATATATATACATACATACATATATATATATATATACATACATACATATATATACATATACATATATATATATATATATATATATATATATATATATATATATATATATATATATTTGAAGGAAATTATGATTAATAATAAACCTCACTTTTGGCGGAGGAAAACCATATTTCAATCGTCAGAGTATGCAAATAAATGAACTAACGAACTAATGATAACATATATCCAGTCGTATATGATATGCCGCATTAAAACCTTGCCAAGTAAAACCACCCTTGTAGATAAAACATTGGCGAAGGAAAAAGCGTACATATTTATACTGTTGTCATTGATATGAATTGAATCGAAGATTGAGTACAAATGTGTGCTTGCTGCAGATGTTGGTGTGGACCGAGTGCTGCAGAGTAAGCTGTGGAATTTGTTGCTTGAGCTTGACTTATCCTGGAAATGCCGTACCTCGGAAGATTGCCAGGGAGAAGTTATACCGATGATAGAGAGAATCCAAAGAAGATAAAACAGAGAAGTCAAACACATACCGAAGTCGCCTTGGCGAAATTTGTGGCAAGGCGACGATGTTATGCAAGGACGCGCCAGTGGGGTCTTTGCCGCTGAGTCCGCCGGTGCAAGATAGAAAAATCTCACCATCAAGACATATAATCCAAGCCATGCGAAGGCAAGCATAAAGAGCCAGTGATTAATCAGTAGGAAACAGAATAAAATCCAGGCCAAAAGATAGCAACACATACCAAGCCTGCCTGGATCCCGTAGAGAGGCAGTGAGTTTGATGAAACGCCAATCCATGTGGAAGACTGTAGTTTGTCAAGGGATACGCAACTGAACGGAAGAAAGATCTAACGAGATAGTAGCGCGCACCAACGATGGAAGAGTATGCGATGAGTAATAATGTGTGATGGGGTTCAACATTGCGTGTTGAGCCAAGTAATGCGCTGCCATATTTGCCTCCCGATAGATATGATGATAATCAAGACGGTGGAGATGAAAAAGTGTGTGCAGTAGCCGGAGATAATAGTTGCCATGTACCATCTGCGGGCGGGCCAACCGAGATAGCAGTTGGGCACAATCAGATTCCAATGTGATGTCATGATTTAGGGGTAGAAAATACAAAAGACCAAATAATGTTGCTTGAATCTCCGCATTTAGTGGCGTATTTGGAGGCAGTCTAAATGAGATTGCTCCCACACAAAATCCCCTATGATCGCGCAATATAGCACCCCCTACTGCATACTGTCTGCCAACTGCCGCATCTGTATTCAATTTCAACCGACCTGGCAGTGGAGATATCCAGCGAATCAGAGAAGGCCGTGGGAGTGACAACGACGGAAGCCAAGAGAAATATTGTCTAGGATCAGTGGCAAGTTTAGTTCCTGCTATTTTTTGCACCAAATGGTCATGTCATATCGAATTGAAGCCTGAAGGGATGTTATTGTAATGTTAGGTTGCTCTCCGTAGACTAAAGATGTATATCCACGCCATATGTTTACAGTATAATCGCTGGAATGATAATTTTGAAAACCCCAAGAAGAGACGAAAATGATGAACGATGCCACCAAGCAAGCATATACTGGCGCAGATGCAAGGACGATGGCGGAGGACAGTGTAATTCTCCAGCATAATAAAGCCATAATGGGCGCACATGTGAGCAATGTAAGAAAACATGATCTACTGAAGCTGACGCTCTTTTGCAGAATGGACATTGCGTTGGTTGAGAAGTAATGTACCTGCCAATATAATCCTCTAATGGGATCGCATAATGGAAAAGGCGCCATAAGAATATCTGAATAACTGGGGAATGATGTTTAAACCAAATGAACTTTGCCGAAAGGAGGTGTGGATGAGGCATGCGGCAAGTATCATAAGCACTTCGCAAAGTAAACTCTCCTGTTGACGTGTGTAACCATGTGAGATGCACACCTTGGCCAGCAGTCTGCGAAAGACAGAAAGGATGTATGCGGCAAATAATTTTCCAGATTGGAGAATCTGGTAAACGAGGCAAGTAATCTCCACGATGTCCATATTTAGCGTGCATATATTTGCTCCAAAGTGTGGAATGTTGTTGATATGACCACCAAATACGGCAATGATAAGCTTGTTGCAACTTGTTGAGGTCCCGAATCCCCAAGCCTCCTTCCTCCTAAGGCGCGCAAATTGTACTCCAAGAGACCCAGTGATGTCTACAACCCCAATAAAATGACGCCATTTTCCTATGTATGACCTTAATAACCGATTTAGGCAGCCCACCAGATGCGAGGATGTGTAATGGTAATGCCGCTATAAAAGAACGTAATAAAACTAAACGACCAGCAGAGGAAAGTAATCGAGAGTGCCATCCATGAAGCCTGTCATCAATATGCTGCAATAAAGGAACACAGTATCTGGCACGGAAAATACCTTTGTGTAAGTAGGAGCCGAGGTATCTGAAAGGTAGAGGAGAACATTTCATGTTGATGATATCCTCTAAATTACGTCGCTGCCGGGGAAGATATATGAGTAGATGGAATCATACTGCTTTTTTGAAAATTGACCTTTTGTCCAGAAGCAGTTTCATATTGAGTCAGGAAGGCATGAAACCGCCGAAGATTTTGCTGTGTACCCCATAAAAATATCAATAAGTCATCCGCATAGGCCAAATGTGTTATGGTAAATGGAATTCGCCCTAAGCGAAAAGGTTGCAATTGCCCAGCTGCTGTTAATGCTTTTAATCCTCTGCTGAATCCCTCTGAAGATAAAATAAACAGTAATGGAGATAAAGGATCTCCCTGTTTTACGCCTCTATATGGCCGAAAGGTTGAGGAAGGCTGACCATTAATTAAGACTGCTAATGTGGTAGCCCGCAAGTGATTAAGTATAATGCGAATGAAAAAGTCAGAGAAGCCAAAAATGCGCAATAATTTTTCCAAGTACTCCCAACTGACTCTATCAAATGCTTTCATCATATCCAGCTTTAAACATACCTGTGAGCCATCCTTATCCATCATATGTATCATCTCCCAAGCCATAAGAACCTGTGATGAAATGTCGGAGCCTGGTATAAAACCTGTTTGCTCCGGAGATATTAATCGTGGGAGCAAAGTACTCAAGCGACTAGCAATAATTCGTGTGCACACTTTGCTCAGAAAATTAGTTAAACATATGGGTCGAAAGTCACTGAAAGTAGTAGGAGACTATTTCTTTGGAATCAATGTAATTAGCACAGAAGCCATCACAGCAGGCTGTGAGATGCCAAGGAAGAATTCTTGAACCGCTTTTACCACATCAGTATGAATGATAGACCAAAAGGATCGATAAAACTGACCATTAAAACCATCAGGGCCTGCTGCACTAGTAGGATCTAAATGTCAAACTGCATCTTTAATTTCCGGTTCCATGGGTATTTGCGTGAGCAGAGTATTATCATCCGAAGAAATCACCCGTGGAATATGGCAGAGAATATCATCATAATTTTGTGTTTGCTCACAAGCAAATAGGGATGTGTAAAAGGATACCGCTTCAGCCATAATCTCATTGGGCGTGGAGCATAGGTCGCCGTTAGGGGTGTGTATTTGTTGAATGCGTAACTACAACCGTTTTCCTTTGACAATAGAATGGAAATATCGTGTATTGGCGTAACCTTCTTTTAACCACCGGACGCGAGACTTTGCTTCCAAAATTGTAGTTCATAGGAGGATGCTTGAAGATAATCGGCTTTTGCTTTATGATACATGATCCGGTTTGCTTCAGTAGGAGATGCATCCCAGACACTCTCCGCATGTGAAAGTGTCGATTCAACCTGCTGGACATTTGAAAATATATTACCAAAGATCTCCTTGTTCCAATGCTGGATGTCTTTCTTTAAACTGAACAATTTGGAATAGAAACCATGCATGCCTCCAGTAGTAGGATAAGCTGCCCAAGCATTCTATGTATAAGTGTGAAAATCCGTATGTAGTAACCATGAGTCTAGAAATCGAAAGGAACGACGAACCGCGGGCTGACTTATACGGCAAAGAAATAACAATGGCGTATGATCAGATGTAATGCGCGGAAGATGAGTGAGCTGTAAATCCTCAAATTTATCCTGAAAAGCATAGTTAATAAATAACCAGTCTAATCTCCGACGTACCCAGCCAAGTCCTCTGCCATCTGTCCAAGTAAATTTTGACCCATGAAATTGCGATGACATCAAGAATCATGACTCAATACAGTCATTAAAATCCTGTAAAGCTGAAAGAGATGGTTGTGGACGGCCTTCATGATCAGACAAGGACCGAAACGTATTGAAATCTCCCCCAACAATCCAAGGCAATGTAGACATTTCTGAGAATGTACATAAAGAATGCCATAATGCACGGCGTAGCAAGAGCGTATGTTTGCCATAAACTACAGACAGCACAAAAGAATATTGCATTGGCCGAAAGAGTAGAGTAGAGTGTATCACTTGATCGTCATTTGCACCGACATCAACTGAAAATCTGAGTCACGCCAGGAAAACCAAATGCGTTCGGACTGCGATGAAAAAGAATTTGTAAAACCAAATTCTAAAGCATAACGAGCAATATTGGAAGACAAATGTTTTGGCTCTATCAAAGCAAGTAAATTTAAACGATGATCACGAATTAGCTGATGCATTCTAGGTAGAGAGGCACACATGCCCCTTATATTCCATATCATAATATTCATTGAGAAAGAGTATTGTCACTTCCCTGAATCGCATGAGACACACTGCATGTAAGCATAGTAGATGGCGGCAACGGAGGAAGATCTTTTCTAGCCCGACGCTTTCGACGTGGAACAACAGGAATAAATTCTGCTGAGTCTGTCGTTTCCTGTAAGCGTGAAATAAGAATATCTGTGTCTGGTGTTGGAGGCATAAGATGTATACGACGGACAACCTCATCCAGGACTGTCGGAATGTCTGAGGGAGGTTCTTCGGTGGGAAGATCATTATCCGAAGAGTGGCCTATGTCACAAGTATCCGAAATATCCTGCAAAGTATTTGTGGCAGGCTCATCAGCTAAATCTGCCTGGATATTAGCTGGGGAGGCCGGTGGGTCACGGTGAGGTGGTGACACTGGAGCAGCCATTGGTTGATCCACATGAGATGTGGCAGTCGGCGCTGGAGGTTTATTTTAGATCGGGGTCCAGCACTGCAACGGACGACGTGGCGGTAGGGGAGGCGGAGGAGGAGGTATCGAGGTTGATTTTTGCGGCGGGCATGAGGCTTCTGCATAGCCTAATCACCTGCATGATGTACAAAATAACGGCAAGTCTTCATATTCAGTAGTCTGCAGTATGAAACGATTCTTTGCCTGCAGATAAATTTTTTGAGGCAATTTTTACGAAACATCTACTTCCACACAAACCCTAGCGACTGAAGGTCACAGTCCATCAGACGTTGCAAAATCGAGTTTTAGGGGGGATCCAATCGGCCGAACTATCTCAAACAGTGTCTCTTTACGATGAAGATGAATAGGTAAACCAGGCAATGCTATCCAGAGAGGGACTATAGGAATATCAGTGGTTGGATCAAAGTCCACTGTCCATTTCGTAATATGCATGTGGTAGCCTGAGATATGCCATGATCGACGATAAAAGCAACGTAAATAATCAGCCTCATTCCGGAATTTCAGCAGTATATGAGTTTGATCAATTAGGGTAATCCGGAGATCATGATGAAAGCCGTTTTTCTCAAAAACCTCTCTTATGACCTTCAAAGGAGGTCGCCATACCAGAATGTACCCACCAAAGAATATTTGAAAGGTACAGCAAGGGCATCAATTTCTGAATCCAAGAAGGAGATTAAGGGGATACCTTTGTAGCAAGAGACTGTCTTTGGTGAAATGTTGATCTTTTCTGCGGAGGAGGCGCCGGCAACAACAGCCGCAAAGGATGGCGGTGTGGATTCGATATGTATAAACGATCAGAATTGAGAGTGAGTGAACGTAGTTATGCGGAGAGAAAAGTATTGATCGAGAACAGCGAAGGCAATGCCGGAGTCAGCGATCAATTCACCGGCGCTAACGAGCAGGAGGAGCGTGAGCGGCGGCGGCTACAGCCGCCGGAGTGCGTGATTTCAAGATATCACTGTAATGTAACCACGGTATTCCTCCGCCACAAATGAGGGAAAACATACATACATACATACATACATACATACATACATACATACATACATACATACATATATATTTCAAGATTAGATCCTTATGATTTGAAGTGACTTTTAAATGTTCTAGGGACATAGGAAGTTTTCGATGGTTTGGCGGGAGTTCCTTCTTTTTTGGTCAATTTGGAGGTCTCATTTAGCTAGTACAGTTACGGTTTTTCTTCCGGTTTCTTCACATTTTTCAAGTGTTATTGTACGTTTTGCTTGCTCGTTGTTGTTATTATATATATTTACCCTTACATGCATAAAAGCATCAGAGAGAATACATACATACATATATATACACACACACATATATATGTATGTGTGTGTCTATATATATATATATATATATATATATATATTGAATGATAAGACAAAGATAATGGATTGATCTAAAAGGATGCCACGTGCTCCTGTTATTATCATACCGTGGAAATTATGTACCCTTAAGTGTCGTTCTCCCCCCCCCCCCCCCAAGTGATGTGCCCTTAGGCTGGTTGGCATCCTCTAAACACCAATAAAAGAGTATGTTCCAATGTTCCATCAAGTAATGGCCACAATATAAACGGTTCAATCGGTGTCATGATATTGCATTGCATGTACAATTGCCAATACTTTGTAGCACATTTATTAAACCTGGACCAGACGTCAAGTCACCGGTGAGTCATTGGTTCAACCGGTGGCCACCTATATAATAGTATGAAAACATTTTAATTAGTTGGAATATCAAATATTTAAATAAAAAAATTGTGATGCTAAACCTATTTTTATACCTGAAACAATCATAGCCCGTTTGATTAAAAATTAAGCGTCAGCATGTTGAACTTAAAATATGTATGAAAATTATGAGCTCTTTGATTTTGATTTATATTGATGTATTTGTTTGATATCATACAAACAATTAATTAAACATAATATTGAGAAATTTTAAAATATTTATAAGCTTTTCAAGTAAAAAGTAATAATGATTCGATAATGCTAATCACAAATTAATGTTATTACTTGTTCATATATTTTTTTTTTGTTGAAATATTAGTTATTTCTAATTTTATTCAAAATAGATTCAAGCTCGGCATTCTAGGGCAGTTCCTTTGCGACATTTTTGTAAAGGCTGAAGAGTTATCCCCTCAGCCTCGTCAGCCGTGGGGTTTCATTTGAGTTAAGGTCAACAAGTCTTATCACTAAGGATAAGCTAAGTTCGTCCTTTCTGTAGGCAGTTCTTTGGAGTGACATGCTACGCTATTCGTGTTCTGATAATTCTAAAACTTATGCTACAAGAACAGGTGGTAAATTTTATATTGATACAAATGGTAAATTTTATAATGATAATGAATAACTTATAAAAATCTTAACAGTTATAAATTACCTAATATACAAATAGAAGGGATGTTGATATGTTGACAAACATTTCATGTGCCACAAACTATTTGCTTTTACTATATTTATTTTTAATTTTTAATATACTCAAAAGTGTATATATATTCAAAACTGTGTGCATGCATGTATATATCAAAAATACAAACTATAACTAGGTAAATAGGAATCAAAGCAACAAAAAAAATAGAAAAATATTTTGTACTTCCCTGTTGTTGAAGGAACTTATATGATGCTACACCTTCATGTGCAGAAAAGAAGAAGGCATGTGGTCACTTTAGAAGAATTTCTCGTCCTCTTTATTGACATAATACCCACTGCCCCATAAAGGTTGATTACTTAGGGGACCTTTTGTCTTCATATGAAATCATGGAGAATTTTACCGTCCACGTTTCTCTTTATATAACGCAATATAAAAAATATGAAATAAAATAGATGATAAGAAATAGAGAATAAAATGTATTTTTTTTACTTAAAGATGTGTATAAAATGTCTAACAAAGTGTCTTAATTATAGGACTTTGGGGATGAGGATACATTGAACGGTTTATACCCTTTGTTGTTCTCTAGGGCACTTTTGGATTAGTATAACCTTTGTTGTTCTCAAGAATACATTAGACGTCCACAATTTTATAATTTCCATAATACTCTCCCTTGGTTGTCCAAATTATAGAATATGACTAGTTAAAACCTTGCGAAGAAAAACCCAGTGGGATAAAAACTTGGATAAAGAAAAAAGAGTACACATTCATAAAAATTGGTTCGTGTGATGCATTATCTCGTTAAAGCCTTTCAAAGAAAAACCCAATGGGTTAAAAAAATTGGACGAAGAAAAAAGAGTACAATGTATATGTAGCAATCACACTCCCCTGATTTTGGCATGAGGTCTTTAAGTTGACGCATTCTAATATTTTAGTCCATCTTTCTAAACGTAGTCATTGGTAGTGCTTTGGTGAACAAATCATCAAAATTCTTGCTTGATTGTTTCTGTCGGATATCAATGTCACCATTCTTCTCAAGATCATGAGGATAAAAAATTTTCGTGACATATGCTTCGTCCTATCTCTTTTGATGTAGTCATTCTTAATTTGACCAATACATGTAGCATTATCCTCAAATAATGTTGTCGAAGTCTTCCTTAGTGAAGATAATCCATATGACTCTTGGATATGCTGAATCATCGACCTTAACCAAACACATTCATTAACTTGCTTCATGCAATGCCAGAATCTCGGAATGGTTAGAAGATGTGGCTGTTAATGTCTGCTTCACTGATATCCATGATATGGCTGCACCTCCACAAGTAAAGACATATCCAGTCTGTGATCTTTCTTTATGAGGGTCAGATAGATATCCGGCATCAGCATAACCTATTTAACGTGACTCGGAATTTTTTGAGTAGTATAAACCCATATCTAGGGTTCCATGAAGATAACGTAAAATGTGCTTGACACCATTCCAATGTCTTCGTGTTGGTGTTGAACTATACCTTGCCAATAAATTAACTGAGAATGCTATATCTGGTCTTGAGAAATTTGCCAGATACATTAATGCACCAACAACACTATGATATTGTACTTCTGGACCTAATAATTCTTCATCATCTTCTGGTAGTGGAAATGGATCTTTCTTTACATCTAACAGTCGCACAACTATACGACTACTCAATGGATGAGCTTTATCCGTATGGAATCGTTTTAAGATCTTTTCTGTATATGTGGATTGATGGAGAAAAATTCCATTACGTAAATGTTGGATCTACAGTCCGAGACAAAATTTGGTTTTGCCAAGATTTTTCATCTCAAAATCTTTCATGAGATAATTAGCAGTTTTAGTAAGCTCTTCAGGAGTTCGAACAAGATTTAAATCATCAACATATACTAA
This sequence comes from Eustoma russellianum, assembly GCA_036186865.1. Lineage (NCBI taxonomy): Eukaryota > Viridiplantae > Streptophyta > Magnoliopsida > Gentianales > Gentianaceae > Eustoma > Eustoma russellianum. Next base: position 15,014,757 of record AP025051.1, read on the forward strand.
AATTATAGAGAATCTACTATCAGATCTCTTGATAAATACACAAGGACAAACTGGATCATTTATATATACTTTTTTAACAATGTACTCACTAAGATTATCATACCACATCCTGCCAGATTGTTTTAATCGATACAAGGATCTCTGTAATTTGATTGAGTATAATCCATGCGTCCTTTGATTATATGCTTCATGCAATTTGAATTCTTCTAGAATTTTCATATAAATATAATTGTCTAATGGTCCATATAAGTATGTGGTAATCCATTAATCGCATATCAAGGTTTTTAGTGACTGCTAGGCTGATTAGATATCATAATGTTATCGCATCAATTATTGGGGAATACGTTTTATCATAATCAAGTCCAGGTCTTTGTGAAAAACCTTACGCAACAAGACGTGTTTTGTATTGCACAACTTAATTTGTCTCGTTGCATTTTCGTACAACAACTCATTTATATCCAATAGGATTTATCCATTCAGGGGTTTGAACTATGGGTCCAAATACTCTGCGACTTCCTAACGATTTTAGTTCTGCTTGGATTGCATCTTTCCTTTTTGGCCAATCATTTCTCGGTCGACATTCTTCAACGGATCTCGGTTCAAGATCCTCATTTAGAATTTCACATGCAATCGCATAAGCAAAAACATGATCAATAGTAACCTTTTTTCTATCTTTATTTTCTCATGTACTTACATATTCAAAGAGATTTCCTCAAAATTTTGTTCATTTGCTTCTCCAGAAGCAACTTGTTTATCAATTTTAGACTGATCAGTTTCTATTTCTATAGCGCTTTCAAGTTGTGAACTTCTTTTCTCTTATGGAGTATTAACTTGTACCCTTTTCCTTAGAGGGTTCTTATTTTTTGAACCTACCGGACGCCCACGTTTCAGATTTGATTATGGTAGACCATCATTTTTTCTTTATGAGACATTAAGTCGAATCAGCGTATTCATTGTTGGTAGATGAGATTTTGTTACCTTTTTACTATCAGTAAATGCGTCAAGCAATTGATTTGCAATATTTTGTAAATGAATTATTCTTCTTACTTCTTGCTCGCATTGATTTGTCCGTGGTCAAAATGAGAAAGTTAAGGAACGTTCCATGTAATTTCATGCCATTGTTCAGGAAATGGTAATTTTTCTCCTCTTAACAGCAGGAAAACTTTCTCATCAAAATGGCAATCGGCATATCTGCCTTAAATAAATTACCCGTCAGGGGCTCAATATATCTCAAAATAGAAGGAGAATCAAAACCCATATATATTCCTAAACGTCTTTGAGGACTCATTTTTGTCCGTTGTGGCGGGGCAATCAGAACATAAATCACACAACCAAACATCTTTAAATGTGAAATATCAAGTTGTTGGCCAGATACCATCTACAATGGCAAGCATGGTTGAAACGAACTAGGTCTAAGCCATACCAAAGCAGATGCATGCATAATTGCATGTCCCTAAGCCGAGGTGGATAAATTTGACCCCAAAATCATAGGTCGGGTAATCAGTTGTAAACATTTGATAAATGACTCAGCCAAGCCATTTTGAGTATTCACATGTGCCACTGAATGCTCAACATAAATCCCAATCGACATGCAATAATCATTAAAAGATTGGGAAGTAAATTCACCGGCATTATCAAGACGAATAGATTCAATCGGATAATCTAGAAATTGTGCTCTTAATCGTATAATCTGAGCAAGAAGCTTAGTAAAAGCTACAGTTCTTGTTGAGAGCAAACTTACACGAGACCATCACGAGGAGGCATCCAATAAGACCATAAAATAACGAAATGGTCCACAAGGGCATCAATAGGTCCACAAATATCTCCTTATATTTGTTGTAAAAATATAGCAGATTCACCATAAACTTTATCGGGGATGGCCTCTTGGCTAGTTTTCCTCGTGAACAAGCGACACATGCACAATCACGAGATAAAAAAATCTTCTGGTTCTTTAAAGGGTGTCCATGTGAGTTTTGTATAATTTTACGCATCATTACCGAACCCGGATGACCAAGTTGATCATGACATAACATAAATAGCTTTGGATCATTGAACTTCTGGTTCATTACAATATTAGATTCTACTAGATGTATAGTCGCATAATACAATCCAGATAAGAGAATTGGGAATTTTTCTTTAACAAGTTTCTGGTCTGAATCACTGTATGCACTACATAAAAATTCCATATTTCCCTCATTCATGGCTTCAACATGAAAACCATTGAGACGTATATCCTTGAAACTCATTAGGTTTCTTTTCAACTTGGTAGAAAATAATGCCGTAGTAACCAAGATATGTGTACCATTTGGCAATATAATGGTTGCTCTTCCGGAGCCCTCAATCAATGTTGTAGTACCAAAAATTGTACTAACATTTGATTTGCCAATTGTAACGTCAAAAAATATTTTTGATCACGAAGAATTGTGTGCGTCATTCCACTGTTAACCAAACATATGTCACCATCATTCATCTTGAATAAACGTCTAGCATAACATATACAATTTTTATTATTAAATTTAATTCGAAATAATCAAGTTAAAAATAGTGAATTGTGTTGCTTGATGAAAAATTTCTTTTACACGCCAATTAGAATTTTTGAAATTTGTTTTTCAGCTCATGCTGTAAATTGGAATTATACAGGAAAAATAGACATCACAATTCTAAATAATTTTATTTAGGCAAATATAATAGTGCAAATTTTTACATAATAAACGAAAAGACAATCATTCTTGATTATTCTCATTCACAAACTAGATCACATTGCCATCCATATTCGGCTCTATGAGAAAATCTTCAATATCGAAATGAGTAAAATCCCTTGAATCCATTTGACCATCATCTTCTATGTTACCGAAGTCTGCAAAATGAACTTTTTCTCCTTTGCTTTTATCCTCCTGGGATGCTTAATAAAGTTCAACCAAATGCTTTTGAGTGCGGCAAGTACGAGACCAATGCCCTTAGGCTCCATATCGATAACAAGTTTCTTCGTGGTTCTTAGCTGGTGCACCAATTTTCATAGCTTTTCTATTTTCTTGTGGCTTTTTCTTATTATCACACTTCAGGTGGTATGATGCAAAATTTCTACCATGGCCGTGACCTCAACCACGACCACAACCTCAACCACGACCACGGCCACGGCCACGTTGATTATTATAATGACTTACATTCGCTTCGGAGAATGGTTGTGACCCAGTCGGGTGAGAATTGTAGTTTTTCATTAAAAGTTTATTATTTTATTTAGCAACTAGCAGACATGAAATCAGCTGAGAATACTTTTCAAACTTTCTTTCCCTATATTGGTGCTGTAGAAACATGGTAGATGCATGGAAAGTGGTGAACATTTTTTTCTAGCATATCAGCATCAACAACATTGTCTCCACACAATCTTAATTGTGACACTATCGAGAACATCGGAGAGTTATACTCATTTACCGTCTTATAATCTTGCAACATTATGTGCAACCAGTCATATCAAGCCTTTGGGAGTATAACATTTTTATGATGATCATATCTTTCTTTTAAATGTTTCCATAATGCATATGGATCTTTCACTCAAAGATACTTGGTTTTCAGCACGTCATGAAGGTGATGGCGAATGAATATCATGGCCTTTTCCTTGTCTTGTTCGCTTGCCTCAACTCCGTCCTTGATAGTATGCTCAAGATTTCTAGCTGTCAAATGGATCTCAGCATCAAGAACCCATACCATATAATTTCTTCCAGAAATATCAAGGGCAGCGAATTACAGGTTTGTGATGTTTGCCATGAATCTGAGTATACACAAACAATATCTCAAAAAATTATATAATCTCAAAACTACAAGTTTGAGTCTAAATTATATGCTTATGGTATATCATACTTCAGGCATTTGACTATCCATGCTTCAGACATGTCAACTATTCATGCTTCGGGTATGTCAACCATTTATGCTGCGGACATATCAACTGTTTATGCTTCGTGCATATCAACTGTTTATGCTTAGGGCTTCAAGCCACATACTATTCTTTTCTAGCTTCAAACTAAATCTGGACTTCAGGGTAGATCATTTCTTTTATGAGTATTTCTAATATAAGATAGAAGTATATAATAATAGAAATGCACGAACAAAACGCAAATCTGAAAAATTTTTAGGCAGAAAAACTGTTTCCAAAAGCACTGATTAGATCAACCTAGAGATCTAAAAACACATCTCCACCGTTCAAAACGTACCTCTACGTGTTAGGAACAATCTGTCAGAATTCAGTGATGATCCAACGGTGAAACACTTGGCAAATGTAATTCTCCCAAACCTGCGCAGAACAGTCCAGCACCTCTGGATATTGTTCTCCTTCTTTTGTTTGTGTCTCTAACATTTTTCTTCCTTTCTTCTATTTGTTTCTTAGAACAATCGTGATGATAATTTGTTATAAATTGAAGTAATCCAATATAGAAATATGAAACAAAAAGAGAGGATAAGAAGCAGAGAATAAAATATATTCTTTTTTTATTCAAAGGTGTATATAAAATGTCCAACAAAGTGTCTTATTTATAGGACTTTGAGGATGAAGATACATTGAATGGGTTATACCTTTGTTGTTCTCTAGGACACTTTTGAATTGGTATAACCCTTGTTGTTTTCAAGAATACATTGGATATCCATAATTTTATAATTTTCATAACATTTCTCTATTTGACGTATTTGTCATTAATTTTGAAAATAAAAAGTTAAGGCATCTATCCACACTTACATTCTACGTTTACCAGTAATTCAATGAAATATAACAAAATGGTGAAGGGTGGAAACACAAATGTACAAAATAAAAGAAGATTGGATATATACATGTATGAAAAAGAGAACAGAAATATCATTTTCTTTCTCTAACGTAGCTCAATATACATGCAATAAACTCTATATGAAACTCTTTAAAACTGGAACCATGAAAATAATCAGAATCAAAATATGTTCCTCTCTTCCAAATAAAAGACATTTCTAAATGGCATGACTGTTAAAATTAGTCCCTAACTCCTTCAGATTCTAAATGTAAATGTCAAATAGATGCAAAGAACAGTGTAAACCTCACCAAGAATGACATGGAAAGTTCATCTTTTCGTTAGGCATAACTTTGGATTAGGGGTGAGCAAAAAATTGGGAACCGTAAAATCGGACCGAAACCGAACTGAAAATATGGATTTTAAACCGAACTGGAACCGTTTAAGTTTCACGATTCCAGTATCATTCCTAATTTCCCTAAACCGTTAGAACCTGGACCGAACCGTATAAACAATAGTATTTTACTTTTTAAAATAAATAATAAATAATAGTTTTTTAAAAAAAACTAGGAAAATGAAAAACCCTACAGCAGTAAGCCAGTAATAGCATTACACTAAGTGAGGTCACTCTGCGCATCGCCTCTGCCTTTCAACCTTCTGCAAAAACGTTGTTGGCGCCTTGCCGCCGAATCTTGGAGAAAGTGAGAAACGCATTGTCGCCATCTCACCGAAAATATGGGTTTCACTTTGTTTGTCTTCAACCTGGAGAGGGAAAGTAGGGAGGGGCAGGGAGGGAGTGAGGGGATAGATGGGTCATGGGGCTATGTGGAGAGGAAAGGGTGGCGGGAGGCGTTACAGGGGCAAAGGGCGAAGTGAAAGAGGGAGGTTGCTGGGGGTAAGGGACTGTGAGAAGAGAGGAGGGTTGAGACAAGAGAAAAGGAGGAGTTGACTGGACAGAAAGAATAGAGAGAGGGAGTAGTTGGTTTCTTTTTTTTAACAATTCAGTTTTTTCCTGGGCGGTTCCATGATTCTAAACCGGAACCGAACCGTTTTAAACGGTTATACGGTTCCATAGTTCCACAGGTTTACAGTGTTATTTTGGTTCTAAAAATATCATGCTAAACGGTTTCCGGTTCCAACGGTTCTGGAACCATCAGAACCGAAACCGGACCGTTGCTCACCCCTACTATGGATTGCTATATATAAAACAAAACAAATTAAACAGAAAGGTAAGTCCGTCTTAATTTAAACATTTTAAGTTATCTATGGACATTCTTGCAAGTTTAATGCTTTATGTCTAGATGTTTAGTTAAGCTTAGTATGTGGCGCCCCGCTCTCGAACCCTAGCATCGGGAACAGTGCACTCGTCGTATCTTGCTAAGGAGGATACCAGGCGTCGAATCAATTTTTAACATGTCCGAAAAGACGTAGAAATTTTTCTCGCGGAAACGAAATACTATACATTAAATTCCAATAATAAAAGGAAATATCTCAATAGAATAATGAACAAGTCATGGCAATAGTATCAAAGTGTTAGCATCTAAAGTCTATCGATCTAAACAGGGTAATGTCTGATGGGATCCCAATGAAATAATAACAGACAGCCGCAAGGTCTCCCCGTGTCCTATATGCGACCATCAGTCTGCTCACTCCACCGTGTCAGCCCCGTCCTCAACAAAGACATAGTCATAGACGTCATCGTACTCACCTGGAGGGGGGAAAGTATGGGTGAGTGATGGAAAATCACCCAGTAGACACTTGCCCCCAACTAATACAAGACGCACATACCGAAATGATATAACACATAGCACATAGAACATGATATAACATAAGCATATAAAAGAATGCAGAAAAGTAATTCACTCCAGATAAAGAATGCGCAACATCATGATGCATGTCTAGCTATGCATGTCACACGCAACGCAATCATGTCATACAAGATGTCGATATCCTTACCGTGCAATGCATGATCCAAGGTCCTACTAAGTGGCAGTGGGTCGTACCCACCCACTGTCACCATACTGAGTGTATGTGGCCCACCACTATACTGCCGCCACTATACTGAGAGTATGTGGCCCCGCCACCATACACCATACTGAGTGCCCGTGACCCATATGTCACGACCCAACATAAATGCAATGCACTTGCCATGGATGCAAAAGCCAGATTGCCTGAGGCCTTTTGGCCAATCCTCACCATCCTCTGACACTCAAATCTAGGTTCAGTTATTGCCCGAATGCTAACTAAATATTGTTCGGCATCAAATCCACTTTTCCACGGCTTGTATACATTTATCGGGCATTTTCTATATTTTTCTTCATTTTCACCTGTTTATTTTAATCTATTACCTAATTATTCGAATTAAATAAATTATCATAATTAAAGAAATTTAGTGAGAATAATTGAATTTCTGCTTTCTAAAATTTTTGGAATTTTTTTATGATTTTTTTATATTTATTTGTATTTTTCCTATAACTATTACTATTTTTAATTAATTAAATAACATTTATGGAAATTCAGGAATTATATCATTTACTAAATTACATTTGGGGGGCCCTATTTCTGGCAGCCCAGGTCCGCCATCCCCTTGTCGGTCTAACCCTTCAGAAGCCGACATGTTGCCCTGCTTTTCTTTTTTTTAATCGGCTAATTGGGTCAGCCAACAGCTAGCCCGGTTCGTTGGCCATTCGGCTCGGTCCGCTAAGCCTGCCGTGCTTTTTTTATATACTGCTAAATGGCTGGTCCTGCAGCTACCAGCCAGCGGCCTATTAAGGGGCTGGCCTGGTCTGTGCGCTGGCAGGCCGGTCCTTTAGCAAAATTATTTTTTTAATCGGTTAATTGAGCTGGCCAACAGCTGGCCTGGTTTGCTAAGCCTGCCACCTTTTTTTATATACTGCTAAATGGGCTGGCCCTACAGCTGCCAGCCAGTGGCCCATTAAGGGGCTGGCCTGGTCTGCGCGCTGGCATGCCGGCCCTTTAACGAAATTATTTTTTTATTTTTATGTATATTGCATCCAGCAGCTCTAGGAGGCGCGTGCGACCTCACATGCAGCCATTCTGGCTGCGCGTGAGGCGCACCTATGGCCTCCGACGCCTATTTTTTTGTTCCTGGTCTATATTTTTGCCTATTTCCAGTCTATAGGAACCTAATCTAAGGCCAAAACAAAACTAAAAAGTCTTAATCATGCCAAAAGTGTAATATTTCGATTATCGAATTTATTTCAAACATTAAATGCAAGGCATGCAGTACAATACACGCATTCCACAGTCTCCAAAACTCATGCTTCTCATAGATTCACATTCATGCTATAGAAATTCAACAATTAAATCAACAAAACACATGGAATACCACTAAAGGTATGCTTGGGTTGTACCAATTGGAGGGAAAAAAGGCAACCTACCTCGATTGTAGACAATTTACTCGACTAGAGTGAATCCTGTTGGCTTCACTTTTTTTTCCATTCCTCTTTCTTCTTCCTCTTTTTTCTTCCTTCCCTTCCCTTTCTTCCTTCCGCCCCCCTCACCTCTGTTTGCCCTCTTTTCTTTCTTTCACTATTTTCTCTTCTTATTATTGTTACTAGATTTCTCCCGTAACATCCCCCCTGCCATTTAATTGCCATCATGCAAGATTTGAGAGGCGGTTACAACCCCCCAATAAGGTCTCCTTTTTTTCATTATTTATTATTATTTATCTTATTTCTGTAGGATCTGCAAGGCACCACTAGAAGGGGGGGTTGAATAGATGGTGCGGAAAGTGTGCTTTTTAAAATTTCTTTAAACTTGAACAATTCAAGTTTTGAAAACAGATTCTGTTTTCAGGACCTGTTTTAAAACGTTTTTAAAACCAGGTTAGAGGTCTCCAAAAATTATGAAATTTTGAGAGAACTTAGCCTCAGATATTATGAGGGTCCCCTAAAAATTTCAAATCAAAATTCAACCTTTAACCCCTTCAAAAACCGTTGGTACTCAGATTGTGCAAATCTGCCAGAAACGGTAGATGGTTTTGAAAAATTAATGCCTATTTGTGTGAACGTCCAAATGCTCTGAAATTTTGACCAATAACTCCTTATATATTATATTTAGATGGGTTGAAACAGTTTTGGAAAATTCTTTTGGGAAGTAGGTCAAATACAATCAAAGTCTCAACCTTTGCAAGTCTGAAAATCAGACTGCACTAGTCTCAGAACTTTTGATGTTTAGTTGACTTATACTTGTCCAAAAGGGTTGAAACTTGTGCCAAATTAACTCTAGAACGTGTAAGTATGTTTCTGGAAATTTTCGTAATTTTTGAAAATTGTTTACTATTTTTACGGATGCGAACAAGAAGGATAAACAGTGCAGTAACTGAAACGTAAATGCAGAAAGTAAATGGCACCAAGAATTTTATACTGGTTTGGTTATAAACAACCTACTCCAGTCTTCTAGGAACACCTTCCTTGGTTCACACTAATCACACACACGCAGTACACCTTACCGCAGGGTTGATAGAGTTACACCTAACTCCAACCCTTTACAAACCTTGTATGACGAGTACAATTCACACGAACACCACCACCTCGCTAGAATGAAGATTGATCACACCTTGATCAATCTTTTACAAAGATGAATGAATGGTGGTTTATATGAAGCCTATTCAAGATTGAAAGATGTAAAGAACAATAGGCTTTTGACAAGAAAAGAGAAAGAAAGAAGATGTAGGAGAAGAAGAGCTTGGCAATTTGATCACTTTGGAATGCAATTCTTGTTCTTGTTCTTGTTTGCTCTCCTCTTCTTTCTTTTAAGGTTGCAGCCGTCCCCTATAGGCCATCTCCCCCTCTTGAAAATTTCCTTTTAAGTGCTTGAGAGAGTGTAAGACATCATGGTGACAATGCCTTGCTTACTTGGCATCATTCTATTGGATCATCATTTAGTCTTCGCTTACTTGGCACCTCTTTATTGGCTCAATGTTGTCATCAAGATGACATGAAAATAATCTGAAATAATCACTTAAAATGTGCCAAAAAATCAACCATAAATTCATACCATAAATCAAAAATTTCATCATAAATTGCAAGGCCAACAAATCCTTCCTTTTTACTCCAAAAAAATCGGCCATCATGTTCTTGCCATGCTGAATTTTTCAGCATGTGCAACCTTCCATTTCCTTGAAAATAATACCCATTATTCTTTGATTTTTCACCATAGAAATGAATCAACAATACATGGTAAGTCTTGCTATCAATTGAGAAATGAATTTGGACACAAAATAGTGCTAGAATTCGTCCATCCCCCTTGTACACATGCTGAAACATTTTCAGCATGTGATATGTATAATATCCCCTTTTATTTATTTAAATTACATTCAAAACATTACCATATCTTCTTCAAATTTATCACCTAATAAAATATGACAAAATATGTCACATTAAACATATAAAGTTCGGCCACTTTAATGTTAGTATGCTGAAATTTTCAGCATGTGACATAAGAGAGATATATGTTGAATTCTTACCTTTTGTAGCTTCTCTCTTTGATTCACCAACAATGTATGATTGATCCTTGACCAAACAATATGCCAACAAGGATCCACATGTGCTCCATCTCAGCTGTATGTGCGTTGGAAGATGTATATACATGTGCTGAAATTTATTTTTGTTAACTTTGTAAAATAGTGCACATTTAATAATACACACATGTAATATTCCAATCAGCCCTTAATTTAATTTTCTAGAACACTTTAAGATGTATATCATATGTAAAAAGTGTCTAGATACGTGTCACATGATGTTCAAGAAAAACGTTCCATGTTATGTGCGTAGAAAACCGAATTTTCGATATTTATCGATTACCCGATTTTTCTCTAATTTAAATTCCAACTTTTGCACATGTTATATATATTATGTTATACATAATATATATAATATATACTTTAAATCTCAGCACTTGGCTGGTTTAAAGTGGTACCATTAACATGTGACAAAATTAAACTTGGAATCTTCACATTTTAGCCTTAATGTGGAGTAATTTGTGTGTGCCAACATGGAAAGTATTTTTGGCTGAATATGTCATGTGTAGCACGAAATTTACATCATATTTTGATGTATATGGGCTGGCCATTTATTTATGGCAAGTACGTGACACGTTGGCGAAGTTTCGGTATTCGCCCGATACGACAAATTTCGGTTTAGAACCTTTTATCGTGTCGTATTTAATTTGTCATCACCATAGAATATACTCATAAATATGAGTTAAGTATAGTGGTGTGACGTTAACGTACGTACGAAAAATATATAACGTGTCAGTAGTACGTTGGAATACATGTGTATGTGCCTTTATCAAAAAATCTGAAAATATGTATAATATATGTATATGTGGCGTGTTTAATGAAGATGGGGAGGAGGAGAGAACTTTCCTTCCTTGGCCTTGTTGCCTTTGTGCCTTTTCCAAATTAATCTTCCTTTAATGAACTACTTAGTTTATTAAACTAAGTACTTCACTTAATGAACTAATTTAGTTCATTAATGGTGGCACCTGAAAATAGTATAAACACAACAAATGTTTGCCATATGATGTAAGCTTTAATGCTTCATGGCTCGTTAGTACGGCAACATAATATATAAGCTAAATAAGGCAAGTAATGGCAAGTTATCATGCATACATATACACATTTATGCACGTTTATACATACATATATATATATATATATGTGCATTCAAATTTCTTATTTTGAAATCACTAAAACCCTCTTATTTCTACAATCTTCCCCTTTTGATGATTTTCAAAATAACTTGTGTACATGATTTAAATGCTATCTCTCCCCCTTGAACTATGCATAGATTTGAAATTTGAATTTCGAATTTCAAATCCGGCTCCTCCTTGATGTGTGCAATTAAGATCAATTAAGATCAGTCAGTGTCTCTCTCTCCCCCTTAAATCATGCTTTTCTCTCCCCCTTTATTTTGGAAAGTTAATCAAAAGATTCCTGTCAAAAAGGAAAGTAAATCAAATAATATCGCATCAAATCATATCAACGGGAATCATGCCTAATTTAGAACGAAGAGATTCATATGTGGCTTGATTTAAGGCCTTTGTAAATATATCCGCTACTTGTGATTCTGTGCGTACGTGATCTATGACAATATTACCATTGTTAACGTGATCACGAAGAAAGTGATAGCGAACTTCTATATGCTTAGCCTTAGAGTGTAACACGGGGTTCTTAGACAAATTTATTGCACTCATGCTGTCACAATATATAGGAATTTATTTACGGTAATTCCAAAGTCCAAAAGTTGTTGTTTTATCCACAACAACTGTGTGCAGCAAAGGCTAAGAGCCATATACTCAGCCTCAGTAGTGGACAAAGCAACACTTGCTTGCTTTTTGGAAAACCATGAAATAAGGGAATTTCCTATAAATTGGCAAGTTCCGCTCGTGCTTTTTCTATCTATTTTGCAGCCGCCATAATCTGCATCAGTGTAAGCATGTAAGTCAAATGTAGAATCCTTATCATACCAAATACCTAAGGTGGGCGTGTGTTTAATATAACGGAATATTCTTTTTACCGCATTTAAGTGTGACACCTTAGGTTGACTTTGAAAACGAGCACACATGCATACGCTAAACATGATGTCAGACCTACTAGCAGTTAAATATAGTAAAGAACCTATCATAGATCGATATAATCCATTATCAACGTCTTTACCATGTTCGTCTTTGTCTAATTTAGTAGTGACACTCATAGGGGTTGGGGATGGTTTCAAATTTTCAAAATTAAACTTTTTGATCATGTATTCAATATATTTTGCTTGGCTTATATGAATTCCTTTACTCGTTTGCTTAATCTGCAAGCCAAGAAAATAATTAAGTTCACCAACCATAGACATTTCAAATTCAGATTTCATGCAATTTTCAAAATCTTTAACAAGTCTATGTGAGGTAGAGCCAAAAATAATGTCATCTACGTAGATTTGAATAATAAGTAAATCTCATTTTTCTTGTTTCAAAAATAGTGTACTATCTATAGTACCGCGTTTAAAATTATTTTCTAAAAGGAAAGTAGCAAAACGATCATACCATGCTCTTGGCGCTTGCTTTAGGCCATATAGTGCCTTCTTTAGTTTGTACACGTGATCTGGATGTTTCAAATCTTAAAAACCGGGTGGTTGCTTCACGTATACTTCTTCTTGTATGAATCCGTTTAGAAAAGCACTTTTGACGTCCATTTGATACAATTTAAAATCTTTAATGCAAGCAATAGCAAGTAAGAGTCGTATAGCTTCTAAACGTGCTACGGGTGCAAATGTTTCATCGTAGTCTATTCCTTCTTCTTGATTATATCCTTGAGCTACGAGTCTTGCTTTATTTCTAACGACCTTTCCTTCTTCATTCATTTTATTCCTAAATACCCACTTTGTGTCTATTATAGTCTTATCTTGTGGTCGTGGCACTAAATCCCATACATCATTTCTAACGAATTGATTAAGTTCGTCATGCATAGCATCAATCCAAGATGAATCACTCAAAGCATCATGCACATTTTTGGGCTCCATTTCAGAAATCATAGCATGAAATTCATTTATTTCATCCGAAGTGATTCTTCTACGTGGTCGCACACCGTGAGTGATGTCGCCTATGATGAGATCATGTGGGTGATCTCTATGCCATCTTGGTTGATTATTCTCTAAGTTATCATGCATTTCTATATGATCATGCATTTCTAGTGTCTCATTTATATCATGCATATCAAAAGAATCATTATCTTCATTCAAAACGGGTTTCAATTCAAAATCATCGTCATATTCCTTATCTTTATCAATCTCACCAAATTCATTGAATTTAACATGAATAGATTCTATGATTTGTCTAGTGAGAGGATCATGACATCTATATGCTTTTGAATTTATGGAATACCCAACAAAAATGCACTCAATTGATTTGGATTCAAATTTATCTAAATTATCTTTTGTATTCAAGACAAAGCATTTGCATCCAAACACACGAAAATAATCAATCTTAGGCATGCGATCATTCAAAATTTCGTAAGGCGTCTTGTTTATTTTCTTTCTTATAGATAGGCGATTTACAATATAGCATGCACAATTTATGGCTTCCGCCCACAGAAATCTAGGCAATTTATTTTCGCAAAGCATGGTTCTAGCGATTTCTTGTAGTGTGCGATTCTTTCTTTCTACTACTCCATTTACTTGTGGAGTTCTAGGTGGCGAAAACTCATGTTTAATTCCTTTTTCTTCACAAAACGAAATCATCTCTTTATTTTTGAACTCACCGCCTCTATCGCTTCTTATTCTTTTCACATTTACACCGTATTGATTTTCGAGTTGTTTAATTAATTTAGCAATCTCTACGGCGCTATCATCCTTATGTGCAAGAAATAAAGTCTAAGTATAACGAGAAAATTCATCAACAATTACGCAAGCATAGTGACGCCCACCAAGGCTTGTAGTACGACTAGGACCAAACAAATCGATATGCAATAGTTCTAGTATTCTAGTCGTGCTTATTTCATTTTTCGGCTTAAGTGACTCACGTGTTTGTTTGCCTTTTATGCAAGATTCACACAACTGAAAGTTGTCTAAATCAAGCTAGGCAATCCCCGTACTAGGTTCTTTCGTTGCAATTTTACTAGTGTGGAAATACCTATGTGTCCTAAACGTCTATGCCATAAATTCACATTGGGTTCATTTGACATAAGACACTTAACTTTAGCATCTACTACATCATCCATAGATAGCATAAAAATATTGCCTTCTCGTTTTCCTTGTAAAACGGTTTCTCCATTTTTATTTATTATATTGCAATAAGGGTGAGTAAAACACACATTGAAACCATTGTCAAAAAATTGAAAAATACTAAGAAGATTGTAAGATAAGTTGCTTACCAAAAATACGTTGGAGATTTGGAGTGTGTTCGGATTGCCAATCGTACCTTTTCCAATGATCTTGCCCTCATTGTTGTCTCCAAAGGTCACGGATCTGCCTTTTGTGACCTTCTTTAATTTGGAGAACAGGCTCGGGTCACCCGTCATGTGCCTCGAGCAACCACTATCAAGGAACCACTTTATTGATGTATCTTTCGATGTGTGGTCTCCCTGCAATGTGGAAAAGTGATTTAGGTACCCTTTTGGGTCCTTTCGAGTTAGTTAATCACCTTTTGGTAAAGGTACCTTTCGGTACCCATACTTGGGTGATCCTTCTCGGTCTATCAAATGGCAAGAATGTAGATGAAGGTGCAATATAATATACATGTGGTGCATGTACTTTGGGTCTTTGCCCAAGAACTCCTCTATACTTATTGAATGAAGGACGCTTTTGATATGTCCTTGTGTGTGTGTGCATAGTGCGTAGATGATATGTATTTCGTGTATGCATTGTTCTTCTCTTTTCATATCTATATGGTACCACGTTATATTTTACATGATATGATGGATTGGGGCATGAGGAAGGGGGCACTTTTTGCGTCATCTTAGACGCCACTTGCGGCTTAGGAGTGTCCACTTTCTTAGACACAACAAACATGGTTGGTTTGATTGATACTTCGTTAGTATCAACGTATCCCAATCCAGTTTTGTCACTGTCATGCTTTTGTGATAATATGATGCGATGCAGCATGTTTGATCCTGTATCAAATTGTTTCATCATTTTCTCTAAATCGCTATTCCTTGATTTCAAATTTGAAATCTCGGATTTCATTTCATTATTTTGAGAGGTTAATGATGAGATCTCGGTTTTCAATGCAGTGATGACACATGAAGACTCTTTCTTTGAATCGCTTAATTGAGCGACAAGATTCTCGTTAGAAGATTCTAACAGTTTCTTGTCTTCAATTAAACGTTTCTTTTCTTTAGCGAGAGTCTTAGTGAATTTATGCAGTTCTAGATACTAACTAAAAAGATCATCATAAGAAGGTTCAGAGTCAGAGTCAGAATCAGATGATACCTCGTTAGATGCTTTCGAGGCAAATCATACTTGAGCGGTCTCCTCTTCGGTCTCAGTTTCAGAGTCTGATGAATCACTCCATGTGGAGGCCTTTAGTGCACGTTTCCTTTGTTTAGGATCTGAGACGGGTCTATTTTTGTTCCGCTCCTTGTCAGGGTACTTATTAGTTTGCTTTTCTTTGTTTGGGCAGTCATATGATAAGTGTCCGAGTTTGCCACATTCATAACATTTAATGTCCTTATCATTTGACTTGTTTTTATTTCTCTTAGATGTAGTGCCCTTGTTTTTATTTCTAAATGACTTTCTCATGAATCTTCTTAGTCTTTTAGCCAATAGGATTAAATCATCATTATCCGATTCGGAATCACTATCATCTACGTGATCGGAGGGAGGGAAGACGTGTTCATTTGATTTAAAAGCAATGGTTTTACCTTGTTTAGATGATTCCGATTTCCGAATAGTAAGTTTGTTTTCATAGACTTTGAGTTAGCCAATTAGTTCTTCCATCTTTATTGATTTAGTCTCCTTGCTTTCCTCTATCGCAGTCACTTTAGGATCCCATTCAGAAGGAAGGCTTCGTAGGACTTTCTGTACTTTTTCCTGCGTAGTAAAAGCCTTACCAAGAGACTCAAGAGAGTTGTAGATGTTAGTCAAACGAAGATCCATATCTACAATAGACTCATTAGGCAAAAATTTAAAGGACTCGAGAGTGGACATAAGCATATTAATTTTTGACTCTTTTACTTGACTCGTGCCTTCGTGTTTCATTTCTAGTATCCTCCACATTTCTTGTGCACTCGAACAGTTTGACACATAACTAGACTCACTTTTACTTAATCCGTTTAAAAGCAATTGCATAGCCCTAGCATTCATACTAAGTTTCTTTTTATCATCACTCGTATATTCTTGTCTAGTTTTAATAACTTCTAAAGTAACTCCGTCTACAGTGGATACATTAGATGGGACATAAGGACCATCTTCAATTATTGACCAAAGATCTATATCTATAGCCATAAGAAAAAGTTTCATCCTAAGTTTCCATTGAATAAAGGACTCACCGTCAAAAAGTGGAGGCCTTTGGCTCGACATACCTTCTTGTTCGGTTTTGAGATTTGTCGATGCCATCTCACTGAATCGTTGGATTCCTTGTAGTGAGTATTCCTGCGCTCTGATACCACTTGTAGGATCTGCAAGGCACCACTAGAAGGGGGGGGGTTGAATAGATGGTGCGGAAAGTGTGCTTTTTAAAATTTCTTTAAACTTGAACAATTCAAGTTCTGAAAACAGATTCTGTTTTCAGGACCTGTTTTAAAACGTTTTTAAAACCAGGTTAGAGGTCTCCAAAAATTATAAAATTTTGAGAGAACTTAGCCTTAGATGTTATGAGGGTCCCCTAAAAATTTCAAATCAAAATTCAACCTTTGGTACTCAGATTGTGCAAATCTGCCAGAAACGGTAGATGGTTTTGAAAAATTAATTCCTATTTGTGTGAACGTCCAAATGCTCTGAAATTTTGACCAATAACTCCTTATATATTATATTTAGATGGGTTGAAACAGTTTTGAAAAATTCTTTTGGGAAGTAGGTCAAATACAATCAAAGTCTCAACCTTTGCAAGTCTGAAAATCAGACTGCACTAGTCTCAGAACTTTTGATGTTTAGTTGACTTATACTTGTCCAAAAGGGTTGAAACTTGTGCCAAATTAACCCTAGAACGTGTAAGTATGTTTCTGGAAATTTTCGTAATTTTTGAAAATTGTTTACTATTTTGACGGATGCGAACAAGAAGGATAAACAGTGCAGTAACTGAAACGTAAATGCAGAAAGTAAATGGCACCAAGAATTTTATACTGGTTCGGTTATAAACAACCTACTCCAGTCTTCAAGGAACACATTCCTTGGTTCACACTAATCACACACACACAGTACACCTTACCGCAGGGTTGATAGAGTTACACCTAACTCCAACCCTTTACAAATCTTGTATGACGAGTACAATTCACACAAACACCACCACCTCGCTAGAATGAAGATTGATCACACTTTGATCAATCTTTTACAAAGATGAATGAATGGTGGTTTATATGAAGCCTATTCAAGATTGAAAGATGTAAAGAACAATAAGCTTTTTACAAGAAAAGAGAAAGAAAGAAGATGTAGGAGAAGAAGAGCTTGGCAATTTGATCACTTTGGAATGCAATTCTTGTTCTTGTTCTTGTTTGCTCTCCTCTTCTTTCTTTTAAGGTTGCAGCCGTCCCCTATAGGCCATCTCCCCCTCTTGAAAATTTCCTTTTAAGTGCTTGAGAGAGTGTAAGACATCATGGTGACAATGTCTTGCTTACTTGGCATCATTCTATTGGATCATCATTTAGTCTTCGCTTACTTGGCACCTCTTTATTGGCTCAATGTTGTCATCAAGATGACATGGAAATAATCTGAAATAATCACTTAAAATGTGCCAAAAAATCAACCATAAATTATTGTTGTCTTGCTATT
Organism: Eustoma russellianum; assembly: GCA_036186865.1. Lineage (NCBI taxonomy): Eukaryota > Viridiplantae > Streptophyta > Magnoliopsida > Gentianales > Gentianaceae > Eustoma > Eustoma russellianum. The sequence goes on from AP025051.1 coordinate 15,032,938, forward strand.
CTCTTTTCATATTTTCGTTCATACTTTGTGTAGCTAAGGTGTTCCATTTCTAGTTGTTGTCCAGCTACACTATACACACCTTCTTGTGTCTTATTTGTAAGATTGATTAGCCAAATCTATAAGGCTACATCAATAGGTGATAGAGGTGTTGCAACCAAGAGTTGCATAAAGGTGTTCATCCAAGTCTTGAATAGGGTTGGTGTTTAACCCAAGGATCAAGCTTGGTTCTTGCTGTAATTTGGTTTATACCATAGTGAAATCCAAGGAAAGGTGTTCCTTGGGACTGGAGTAGGTCACATTGACCGAACCAGGATAAATTCTCGGTGTTCTTCTCTTGTTTCTTTATTTTTATTTTCTGCCCGTTTTTGACTGCAGTTTTCATACCACTTCTCACAATTTTAAAAAATATCTAAACATTTTCAAAATTTGTGATTTTTGGTTGAGTTATACTTCAGACTGTTAGCTTTCATTTGCAACAAGAATCACTTGATTTGCGCAAGGAAAAGTTAGTCTTTCAGTCTTTGCAAGATAACTGCTCCAATCTGGCTGCAATCTGACCAGTTTTGAGAAAACTTAAATTCTGTATTTTTCAAGAGTTGGTTAAAGTCAGGGCCTTTTTGAAACTTCATCTACACATCCTAAGGAGTGTTTTGATATAAAGATCAACCTTTTTGGTTGAGTATTCAAAGAGAATCACGTTTTGCAATATCAGCAACATTCTGTCCAATTCTGTCCAGATTTACCATCTGAATCTTTTTATTTATTTGAAGGGTCAAATGATCTTATTTTTGTCTGATTTTTGGATAGAGTCTTCTTAACTCATTGAAGTTACATTCTGGAAAGTTTCATAATTTTGGTAGTTGTGTACAATTATTTGTGAATTTTTGAAAAACGGGTTCTGAATCTGAGGTGGTTTCAGATTCTGTTTTCAAAGGGGATTTTAACAAAGGGTTGTAGTGTAATTTCCGCTAACCACTATTCACCCCCCCTCTAGTGGTGTTTATTGCAGGTGCACGGTCCAACATTATGTGCATAGAAAACCGAATTTTCGATATTTATCGATTACCCGATTTTTCTCTAATTTAAATTCTAACTTTTGCACATGTTATATATATTATGTTATACATAATATATATAATATATACTTTAAATCTCAGCACTTGGCTGGTTTAAAGTGGTACCATTAACATGTGACAAAATTAAACTTGGAATCTTCATATTTTGGCCTTAATGTGGAGTAATTTGTGTGTGCCAACATGGAAAGTATTTTTGGCTGAATATGTCATGTGTAGCACGAAATTTACATCATATTTTGATGTATATGGGCTGGCCATTTATTTATGGCAAGTACGTGACACGTTGGCGAAGTTTCGGTATTCGCCCGATACGACAAATTTCGGTTTAGAACCTTTTATCGTGTCGTATTTAATTTGTCATCACCATATCTTATATCATATGATATAAGACCTGAATATACTCATAAATATGAGTTAAGTATAGTGGTGTGACGTTAACGTACGTACGAAAAATATATAACATGTCAGTAGTACGTTAGAATACTTGCAAGGCCAACAAATCCTTCCTTTTTACTCCAAAAAAATCGGCCATCATGTTCTTGCCATGCTGAATTTTTCAGCATGTGCAACCTTCCATTTCCTTCAAAATAATACCCATTATTCTTTGATTTTTCACCATAAAAATGAATCAACAATACATGGTAAGTCTTGCTATCAATTGAGAAATGAATTTGGACACAAAATAGTGCTAGAATTCGTCCATCCCCCTTGTACACATGCTGAAACATTTTCAGCATGTGATATGTATAATATCCCCTTTTATTTATTTAAATTACATTCAAAACATTACCATATCTTCTTCAAATTTATCACCTAATAAAATATGACAAAATATGTCACATTAAACATATAAAGTTCGGCCACTTTAATGTTAGTATGCTGAAATTTTCAGCATGTGACATAAGAGAGATATATGTTGAATTCTTACCTTTTGTAGCTTCTCTCTTTGATTCACCAACAATGTATGATTGATCCTTGACCAAACAATATGCCAACAAGGATCCACATGTGCTCCATCTCAGCTGTATGTGCGTTGGAAGATGTATATACATGTGCTGAAATTTATTTTTGTTAACTTTGTAAAATAGTGCACATTTAATAATACACACATGTAATATTCCAATCAGCCCTTAATTTAATTTTCTAGAACACTTTAAGATGTATATCATATGTAAAAAGTGTCTAGATACGTGTCACATGATGTTCAAGAAAAACGTTCCATGTTATGTGCGTAGAAAACCGAATTTTCGATATTTATCGATTACCCGATTTTTCTCTAATTTAAATTCCAACTTTTGCACATGTTATATATATTATGTTATACATAATATATATAATATATACTTTAAATCTCAGCACTTGGCTGGTTTAAAGTGGTACCATTAACATGTGACAAAATTAAACTTGGAATCTTCACATTTTAGCCTTAATGTGGAGTAATTTGTGTGTGCCAACATGGAAAGTATTTTTGGCTGAATATGTCATGTGTAGCACGAAATTTACATCATATTTTGATGTATATGGGCTGGCCATTTATTTATGGCAAGTACGTGACACGTTGGCGAAGTTTCGGTATTCGCCCGATACGACAAATTTCGGTTTAGAACCTTTTATCGTGTCGTATTTAATTTGTCATCACCATAGAATATACTCATAAATATGAGTTAAGTATAGTGGTGTGACGTTAACGTACGTACGAAAAATATATAACGTGTCAGTAGTACGTTGGAATACATGTGTATGTGCCTTTATCAAAAAATCTGAAAATATGTATAATATATGTATATGTGGCGTGTTTAATGAAGATGGGGAGGAGGAGAGAACTTTCCTTCCTTGGCCTTGTTGCCTTTGTGCCTTTTCCAAATTAATCTTCCTTTAATGAACTACTTAGTTTATTAAACTAAGTACTTCACTTAATGAACTAATTTAGTTCATTAATGGTGGCACCTGAAAATAGTATAAACACAACAAATGTTTGCCATATGATGTAAGCTTTAATGCTTCATGGCTCGTTAGTACGGCAACATAATATATAAGCTAAATAAGGCAAGTAATGGCAAGTTATCATGCATACATATACACATTTATGCACGTTTATACATACATATATATATATATGTGCATTCAAATTTCTTATTTTGAAATCACTAAAACCCTCTTATTTCTACAATTTCTTCTTTTTTTATATATTTCATTTATTTTCTATTTTTTTTCCTACCCTATATTACTAGCTATACACATATTTACATAACCATTATATGTACTTACAAAATCACTCGGACATAGTTAACACGCTACAACTAATTTAATTTCAAAAAGATTGTTACACCAACGGCTACTTAGTTTTTAAATTAGCACATAATGGTTAGTTCAGAAATTTCAGGGTGTAACATTCTACCTCCCTTACAAGAAGTTTCGTCCTCGACACTTTTTGTACCTTATTCGAAGAGATCGTGGTAGCATTCGCGCATCCGATCCTCCAGCTCCTATGTTGCCTCATTTTTCCTATGGTTGCTCCATTGCACCTTGACATACGGAATAGTTCTCATTCTCAGCTCTTGGTACTTTCGGTCTGTAATCCGAACAAGGGTTTCTCCATATGACGCATCCGGTCTGATTCTCAAAGGTGGTGCGTCCAATGCATGACTCGGATCCGAAATGTACCTTCTTAGCTGAGAAACATGTAATACGTTGTGTACTTGGGCCAACGCCGGAGGTAACACTAAACGGTAAGCTAACGAACCGATCCTTTCAAGCACCTCGTAGGGCCAATGTAACGAGGCCTTAGCTTACCCTTCAGACCAGAACGTGCAACTCCCTTTGTAGGTGATACCTTCAAGTAAAACTTTTCTCCGACAGTAACCTCCCGGGGACACCTCTTTGAATCTGCCCAACTCTTACTTCTATCTTGGGCAACCTTAAGTCTTTCCCGAATCAACTTTACCTTCTCCTTTGTTTTCTCAGTCAGCTCTGTACCGGTAATAGTATGCTCTCCAACTTCGTCCCAATGGACTGGGGATCTGCACTTACGCCCGTAGAGCGCTTCAAATGGCGCCATGTCGATGGCGCTATGATAGTTGTTATTGTAGGAGAACTCAATCAACTTGATCATACCATCCCAGTTCCCCTTGAAGTCAATGGCGCAAGCCCTTAACATGTCCTTCAATGTCTGTATCGTCTTCTCTGACTGTCCATCGATCTGGGGCTGAAATGCAGTGCTCAAACGTAGCTCCGTTCATTATATATATCAACATACACAAGTTTTTAATATGTGTTGTCGTTTTAATAGTTAAGTTGTTGAACATGTTTGGTATATACCAATAATATGTTGTGTATCCTTATTGTAAATACATGTATGACTTATGTATCATATGTATCTCATGAATTCACAACCTTTATCTGCAGTTTATCACATGTATTATGTTTATACTGTTTGTTAGTTGAGTTTTAAGTGGTACACATGCTATGCGCATTCATTTTAGTCTTTGTTTATCGTGATCTCTCTTTCTGTGCTTACGTTAGTTGTTAACATTTTTTTTGTTACGCGTACTCTACATTTTCCGTACTAGCTTGTTTTATTGTTGTATAAATATTGTTATATATATTATTCCGAAGAAAAATGCATAAATGAATAGATTTTTCTGTAATGTAGATATATATAATTTATTTGGATTTTCAAGTATGATAAAAAAAATTTCTTTCTGTTTTTTTTGCATATGTCATGTTATTAAGTTATTTACACTTTAATTTATTACAATGCTATCATGCAATACTATGTCGTTCCTAACTCATAATCAGCATGCTTTACTTCAATTGTGTATGTTAATGATTTGTTTTAAAACTTGTAAATATATGCCTATTTCGTAACCCATGTCTTGTATGAAAAGTATTTGTGTTACTGTATTCTTTGTAATTATGTTGTTTGTTGTTGTTATATATTATGATGTTTATTACTGTTTTGTTGTATTAGTTATGTTGTGGTGTCATTGAAATAGTTGTGTGCATACATGTGTATATTTACTTAGCATCGTTTAATTGCTTTTGTTTCGTGCATCTATTGGTATGTTTTTCTTAAATCGACTTATTTATGTTATATCATTAATTTTGTAACAAATTGTGTGTGTCTATATGCTTCTTTATTGTTGTAAGAGATTGGTTTTTTTTTAAAATTTGTATTACTCTATGGGTTAGTAACCCATGAAGTGTATTAACAACATAACGTTTATAAATTTCTAAGTTGCTTATTTGGCATTGTTTTTTCAGTGGTCATTTATCACATATAATCCTGATTATCGTATATCTTTTATATGTTCGCTACTCCTACGTTGTTATCGTATTCTATATATATTGTGAGCTTTACTTATTACTTCGTATTTTCATGTAGGTCTCTTTGTATGTATATGTATATGTGTATATATTTATGTGAATGTGTATATATATGTATATATATTTTGTTGACTTGTGTTGCTGCATATTCATAGTTCATTATATTATGTGATATCTTTTTCTTTTTTTATACTGTGTTATGCTTTTTTGTGTAGTTGTGTTGGATTCTGTATGGTTGATGTTCTAGTACATGTTTGGTATGTGGAAATATGTCGCTAAGGCATGTTGTATTGATCAGTGTGTGTATATATAGTTAATTAGCAAAACTGTGTATTATGGTCTTGTGTTTAAGTTTTTTTGGCGCAGTGAAACTTTGTTGATATCAACGGTCCACTCGAACTTCACTGTCTTTGGCTTCCGTCTGCTTCGGGCACCAGTATCGACGAAAATCTTTCAACAAATTTTCTGTAACAGCTGGCCAAACCAAGAAAACTCCTTACTTCAGTCACCTTGGTCGGTCAAGGCTACTCAGCGATATCCTTAATCTTCTTCCGATCCACTGAGGTTTGCTCTTTTGAACTTACATGACTTAAGAAATCCACGCTTCCACTGTACAACTCTGATCATTTATCTCTGACTAACATCCTCTGCACTGATAATGAGTTATTGATACCTGGTCACCGGTGGTTGAACTATGCTACGACGTCGCCAGCCTCCCCGATGTCCGCATCAGTCATCACGTGGATCTGGGCACTAATCATTGCTTCCTTGTTCCTGATTCTGCTGTGATGGTGGTGCCGGCCTCTGCTCAGTGCCCTCACTCATAAAACGTCCTGGTCGTCGCACTCATACTTGTATAATCCCCTCACACTGACCCCGAGTGTGGCATCCACAATGAGCATATGGTGGCGGCGGTGGCCATGCACTCCTCCGCGGCTATGCTTTCGTCGCGGCCATGTCGCATATCTCTGCCTCCCCGGTGACGGATCCTTCTAACCATCGAATTCCAGACATCCTGCATTTCCATGTAGTAGAACTTCAGATGCGGTGGTTGCAGCGGCGGAAACCGCTGGCTTAACTGCTACTGGCACTGCACAGTCTACTATTACTGTTGCGCCAAAGTGGTAGCCATGGTGTCGGCCAAAGCCTAGAGGATGACCCCTTAATCCTGGTGGTCATTACTACAACCACCGTTTCCTCTTTTGTCAAATTGTTCACGACACGGCAGCATTTTCTTGGATTTCACGCAAATCTTGATGAGAATTCGGATTGAACGGGGGTAATCGAAAGATTTGAGCATTTATGGGGCTCGTGCAAAGGTGCAGGATTACAACGATAATTAAATAGAGAAAGCACACCAGCGGCACACACCTCGCATAACCCGATCATAACCTAGGTCTACTTCATTTTATTATGGGTAAAATCGTCATTTTGAAAACAGATCATGACTTATGTCTAAGCGATCTAATTAATCCTACGTTTCCGAGACAGATCTGAAGCCTCGGCTCTGATACCAACTGTGGCACTCTGCTCTCGAACCTTAGCATCAGGAACAGTGCAACCACCCGCCGTATCTTGCTAAGGAGAATACAAGGCGTCGAATCAATTTCCAACATGTCCGAAAAGACGTAGAAATTTTTCTCGCAGAAACAAAATACCATACATTAAATTCCAAGAATAAAAGGAAATGTCTCAATAGAATAATGAACAAGTCATGGCAATAGTGTCAAAGTGCTAGCATCTAAAGTCTATCGATCTAAATAGGGTAATGTCTGATGGGATTCAAATGAAATAATAACAGACAGTAGCAAGATCTCCTTGTGTCCTAGATGCGACCATCAGTCTGTCCACTCCACTGTGTCAACTCCATCTTCAACAAAGACATAGTCGTAGACGTCATCATCCTCACCTGGAGGGGGAGAAGTAGCGGTGAGTGACGGAAAATCATCCAGTAGGCACCTGTCCCCAACTAATACAAGACGCGCATACCGAAATGATATAACACATAGCACAAAGAGCATGATATAACATAAGCATATAAAAGAATGCGGAAAAGTAATTCACCCCAGATAAAGAATGCGCAACATCATGATGCATGTCCAGCTATGCATGTCACACGCAACGAAATCATGTCACACAAGATGTCGATATCCCTACCGTGCAATGCATGATCCCCCCTTCTACTGAGTGGCTGTGGGTCGTACCCACCGACAGTCACCATACTGAGTGTACGTGGCCCCGCCACAGTACACCATACTAAGTGCCCATGACCCGTACGTCATGACCCACCATAAATGCAATGCATGTGCCATGAATGCAAAAACAAACTCGCGCGAGGCCTTCTGGCCCATCCTCACCATCCTCCGACACTCAAATCTAGGTTCAATTATTGTCGAATTCTAACTAAATATTTTTCGACATCAAATCCACTTTTCCACGACTTGTATACATTTATCAGGTATTTTTTATATTTTTCATCATTTTTCCCCATTTCTTTTAGTTTATTAACTAATTATCTGAATTAAATAAATTATCATAATTACATAAATTTAGTGAGAATAATTGAATTTAAACTTTTTATAATTTTTGGAATTTTTTTTGATTTTCTGATATTTATTTGTATTTTCTATAATTATTACTATTTTTAATTAATTAAATAACATTTATGGAAATTCAGAAATTATATCATTTACTAAATTACATTTAAGCTGGCCCTATTCCCGCCAGCCCTGGTCTGCCATCCCCTTTTCAGTCCGGCCCGTCAGAAGCCGGCCTGCTGCCCTGCTTTTCTTTTTTTAATCAGCTAATTGGGCGGCCAACAGCTGGCCCGGCCCATTGTCCATTTGGCCCGGTCCGCTAAGCCTGCCACCCTTTTTTATGTACTGCTAAATAGGCTAGTCCTGCCGCTGCCAGCCAGCGGCCCATTAAGGGGCTGGCTTGGTCTACGCACTGATTATTTTTTAATCAGCAAATTGGGCCGGCCAATAGATGGCCCGGTCCGTTGGCCATTCGGCGCAGTCCGCTAAGCCTGCCACCCTTTTTTCATATACTACTAAATGGACTGGTCCTGCAGCTGCCAGCCAGCGGCCTATTAAGGGGCTGGCCTGGTCTGCGCGCTGGCAGGCCGGCCTTTTAGCAAAATTTTTTTTTATTTTTATGAATATTGTGTCACCGCTGCCACCATGTGCTCCTTGTGGATGCCACACTCGAGTCAGTGTGGGGGATTATGTAAGTATGAGTGCGACAACCATGACGTTTTACAAGTGAGATCTCTAAGCAGAGGCCGGTGCCACCATCACAACAGAATCAGAAAAATCATAAAAGGGAAGCAAGGTCAGTGCCCAGTTCCACGTGATGACTGATGCACACATCGTGGAGGCTGGCGACGTCATAACAGAGTTCAACTGCCGGCGACTAGGTAACAATGACTCATCATCAATGCAGAGGACGTCAATCAAAGATAAATGATTAGAGTTGCGCAGCGGAAGCGTGGCTTCCTTAAGTCACGTAAGTTCAGAAGAGTGAACCTCAGTGGATCCAAAGAAGATTAAGGATATCGCTGAGTAGCTTTGACTGACCATGGTGACTGAAGTAAGGAGTTTCTTGGTTTGACCAGCTGCTACGTGGAATTCGTTTAAGGATTTTCGTCGATACTGGTGCCTCTGAGCAGACGGAAGCATAAGAAGGCGAAGTTCGAGTGGACAGTTGATATCAACAAAGTTTCACTGAGCCAAAAAAATAAAAGACAGTAATACCCAAATTTTGCTAATTAACTATATATACACGTACTTATCAATACAACATACTTTAACGACATATTTCCCCATATCAAACATGTACTAGAACATTAGCATACAAAATCCAACATAACTACGCAATGAGACATAACACAGTATAAAAAAAGAGATATCATATAACATAATGAACTATGAATATACAACAACATAAGTCAACAAATTATATATATATATACATATTTACACATATACCTAAATATATACGCAAATACATATACGTACAAAGCGACCAACATGAAAACACGAAGTAATTGGTAAAAGCTCACAATATATGCATACATATAATACGATAACAACGTATGAGTAGCGAACATGTAAAAGATATACTATAAGTCAAGATTATACGTAAATGTTAAGTTGTTAAAAAAACACAAAACAAAAACAAACAGCACTGAGTCTATTGCGACAACAAAGAAGCACATAGACAAACACAATTTGTTACCACGTTAATGATATAACGTAAATGAGTCGAATTAAGAAAACATACAAATAAATACACGAAACAAAAGTAATTACACGATGCTACGTATATATGCACAGGTATGCACACGACTATATCAATGACACCACGACATAACTAATATAACAAAACAGTAATAAACATCATAATATATAACGACAACAAACACACAACTACAAATAATACAGTAACACAAATACTTCTCATACATGACATAGGTTACGAAATAGGCATACATTTACCGGTTTTAAAACAATTCATTAACACACACAATTGAAGTAAAGCATGCTAATTATGAGTTAGGGATGACATAGTATTGCATGACAACATAGTAATAGGTTAAATTGTAAATAATTTAATAACAGAAAAACAGGAAAAAATTATCATACCTGAATATTCAAATAAATTATAAATCTACATTACAGTAAAATCTATGCATTTATGCATTTCCTTCAGAATAATGTATATAACGATCTTCATACAACAATAAGATAAGCTTGTACGAAAAATATAGAGTACCTGTAACAAAAAATTATTGACGACTAAAATAAATACAAAAAGAGAGATCACGATAAACAACGACTAAAATGAACGTGCATAACGTTTATACCGTTTAAAACTTAACTAACAAATAATATAAACATAATACGCATAACAAACTGCAAATAACGGTTGTGAATTCATGAGCTACATATGATACATAAGCCATGCACGCATTTAAAATAAGGATACACAATATACTATATGTCTATACCAAACATGTTCAAACAACTTAACCATTGAAATGACAACACATATTAAACTGGTGTATGCTGATATATATATATATATATATATATATATATATATATATATATATATATATATATATATATATAATGAACGGAGCTACGTTTGAGCACCACATTTCATCCCCAGACCGATGGGCAGTCAGAAAAGACTATACATACATTGGAGCACAGGTTGAGAGCTTGCGTCATTGACATCAAGGAGAACTGAGATGGTATGATCAACTTGAATGAATTCTCCAACAACAACAACCGCCATAGTGATATCGGCATGGCACTATTTGAGGCACTATATCGGCGCAAGTGTAGGTCCCCTGTCTATTGGGATGAAGTGGGTGAGCATGCTATCACCTGGCCAGAGTCGATTGAGTAGACCAAAGAGAGTGAAGCTAACCCGTGACGGCCTCAAGGTTAGTCAAGATAGAAGCAAGAGTTGGATGGATTCGAAGAGGCGTTCCTTAGAGTTCGCAGTGGGTGAGAAGGTTTACTTGAAAGTATCGCTCATGAAGGGGGTTGCACGATTTGGCTTGAAGGGTCAACTGATACCTTGTTACATTGGTCCATACGAGGTACTCGAGAAGGTTAGTACATTGGCTTACCGGTTGCTGTTACCCCCTGCATTGGCTCAGGTGCACTGCGTGTTCCATTTCTCAGCTGAAGAGATATGTTTCGGATCCGAGTCATGTGCTAGATGCACAACCATTAAGGATCCGACCGGATGCATTGTATAAGGAGACCTCTATTCGGATCATAAACTGCAAAGACCAAGAGCTAAGGAGCAGAATCATCCCTTATATCACGGTACAGTACAACAGCCATACAGAGTGTAAGGCGACTTGGGAGCTCGAGGAGCATATACGAGAGAGATAGTCGCACCTCTTCAATTAAGGTACGTCAAGTTTCAAGGACGAAACTTCTAGTAAGGAGGGTAGGATGTTATAACCCATAATTTTTGAACCAGTTGTTATGCATTAATTTGAAAAAAAAAACTAAGTAGCCGTTAAGTGTAACGACACTTCCGGAATGAGGTTAACAGTAGCATATCAATTATACCCTAGTAATGTTATAACGATATATATTTATATACATATAGGTAAGGAATATAAAAAAAGAGGGGATAATTAAATGAAAATAATTAAGGGGGTGGCAGTTAAGATGATAACAATAAAATAATAATAAATAAAATTTAAAACAAAAGGATAAGTAACGTGATTTGAGGGGGGATAACCGCCCCCCTAATTTTGCACAAACTGGTGTAAATAATAAGAATTGAGGGAAATCTCAAGGAAATAAAGAAACGGGGTAACGCGCAAGGGGCAGAGAAGCAGCGGCGGCGGAAAAAGAAGAGAGGAAAAAGGAAGAAGAAAGAGAGAAGAAGGAAAGAGGAGAAGAGGGAACGTGCAACATGTTCTTCAACTTGTTCAAGGTTGGGAGATTAGTCGTATAAATGTCTGTGTCCAGGTAGGTTCCCTTTTTTCCTTCCAAATGGTATAAATTCAAGCATGCCTTAGTGATATATTATATGTCTTTGTTGTTTTAATTGTCGGAATCTATAGCATGTCGTTTAATCTTTAAAAGATCTGTACTTTGGAGTGCTGTTGATGTGTAGTATGATTTGCGTGCCTTGGATTTGATTTTAGGGAAAAATTTGATAATCAAAATAGTAAAATTGTTGCATGATTAGGATTTTTCATTCTTGTTTTGACCTTAGAATAGGTTCCCATAGACTAGAAATAGGTGGGAAAATAGATCGGGATCGAAAAACAGCCGCCAGAGGCCGTCGGTGCACCGCATGCGCCGCCAGAAATGGCCGTGCGTGGGCTGCGCGTGCCTCCTGGAGGCTGCTGGACGCAGGATAAAGAAAAACAAAAAAAATTCGTTAAGGGCCGGCCTGCCAGCGCGCAGACCAGGCCAGCCCTTAATGGGTCGCGATTTGCAGCTGCAGGATCAACCCAATTACGCTGTAAAGTAAAAAAAAAGGGAAGGCTGGCGGGCCGGACCAGACACCGGTAGGCCTAATAACATCTGAAATAAAAAAAAGGTAGGAAGTGATTTCAGACCGGACCCTTGGCGGGCCGGACCAAGGACCCGCAGATTAGGGCTGGCGGAAAGGGCCAGCCCATTTTATAATATTAATTATTTTTATGAATTTCTGGAATTTAGTAAATGGTATTTATTTAACTTAAATTAGTATTAATTATAAGAAAATTATAAATAAATATCAGAAAATTATAAATAAATTCTAAACTATAAAATGCAAAAAGTAAATTATTTTCATTAAATTTCAGTAGTTGTGTTAATTTATTTAATTTAGATAATTATGTAATAAATAGAAATAAATAGGAAAAAATGAGGAAAAATATAGAAAATGCACGATAAATGTATACATGCTATGGAAAATGGTTTTGTCATCAAACAACATTAAATCATTATTCGGATAATAAATGAACCTAGATCTGAGTGCCGGAGGATGGTAAGGATGGGCCCGGGGCCTCAGGTGATCTTTAAATGAACCTAGATTTGAGTGCCGGAGGATGGTGAGGATGGGCCAGGGGCCTCAGGCGATTGTGTTATTTGCATTAATGGCACGTGCATTGCATTTATGGTGGATCGTGACGTATGGGTCACGGGCGCTCAGTATGGTGTACGGTGGCGGGGCCACGCACACTCAGTATGGTGTACGGTGGCAGGGCCAGGCACACTCAGTATGGTGACTGTGAGTGGGTATAACCCACAGCCACTCAGTATGTCCCGGGATCATGTATTGCATGGTGGAGATATTGCCATTCTGTGTGACATGACTTTGTTGCGTGTGACATGCATAGTAGGACATGCATCACGATGTTGCGCACTCTTTATCTGAAGTGAATTACTTTCCGCATTCTTTCATATGCTTATGTGATATCATGTTCTATGTGCTATGTGTTATATCATTTTTGTATGCTCGTCTTGTACTAGTTGGAGGCAGGTGCCTAGTGGGTGATTTCCTGTCACTCACCCCTACTCCCCCCACCAGGTGAGCACGAAGAAGCGTACGACTATGTCTTTACTGAGGACGGGGCTGACACAGTAGTATGGATAGACTGATGGTCGCACCTAGGATATGAAGAGACCTTGCGGCTGTCTGTCGTTATTTTATTGGGATTACATCAGACACTACTTTGTATTAAATGATAGATTGTAGATGTCAATACTCTTTCCAAAAGTCGGTACATTATTATATTGAGGATTTCTTTTATCATGAAACTTGACGTGATGATATTTCATTTCTGCGAGAAAAATTTCTATGTATTTTCGGATATGTAGAAAGTTGACTCGACGCTTTGTATTCTCCATAGCGAGATACGGCGGGTGCACCGTTCCCGATACTAAGGCTCGGGAGTGGGGCACTACACCTGCGGCCTCCGACGCCCATTTTTCGTTCCCGATATATTTTCACCTATTTCCAATCTGTAGGAACCTAATCTAAGACCAAAACAAAACTAAAAAGTCCTAATCATCCCAAAAGTGTAATATTTTGATTATCAAATTTATCCCTAACATCAAATGCAACGCACGCACTGCAATACACGCATTCCACAGTCTCCAAAACTCATGCTTCTCAAAGATTAAGATTCATGCTATAGAAATTCAATAATTAAATCAACAAAATACATAGAATACTTGGGTTGTACCAATTGGAGGGAAAAAAGAAAGCTACCTCGATTGTAGACAATTTACTCGACTAGAGTGAATCCTGTTGTCTTCACTTCTTTGCAATTACAATTCATACCATGAACACATGATACATTTTTATTAACCTTTAATATTCATATGTTTCACATAGGTTGCAAACTATATATATATTTTTGTTGCCTTTTGCTAATGATATCTTTTTACAACTGATGCCGTTAGTGACGTTAGAACATGTAAACATTTAGATAAAAAACGTAAATTACTCGTTAACATTAATGTATTACAAGTTCAACCTTACTATGCGCATACATATGCACATAAATCCTGCATCGATATAATAGTTCTATCTTAAATTCGTCGAACTTAGAACCTTCATCGCATTGCTCCAAGATTGCACATTAGATAGTTTGATTATTGTCTGAACAATACAGTTCCAATGCCCATGAGGCAACGTAACATCTGACCTCAAATGTTATAGTATGATATTTCAACTTCTTTTTCCCTGGAGCCCTATACAAATCAAGAATCTTTTGCCAAACATAAATGATAGATCTTAGGGCTCCAAAATTGGAAGAATTCAAAATTTTTACAAATAAGGACTGAAGAACACAGCTCAATTAATTACAAGAAAAGAATGATGATGATATTTTCATAAGTGAAGAAGATCTGAGATATGATTCCAACCCATGATAAGAATGATGATGATATTTTCATAAGTGAAGAAGATCTGAGATGTGATTCCAACCCATGATAAGAATGATGATGATATTCATAAGTGAAGAAGATCTGAGATGTGATTCCAACCCATGATAAGAATGATGATGATATTTTCATAAGTGAAGAAGATCTGAGATGTGATTCCAACCCATGATCCAAGGCCTCCTATCAGATGGAATCACAAAGCTCAGCTCAAACATTTCCTTTGACATCTTCCCACTCTCACAGAATCCAACAAGTTTAGCAACTAAATCAGCACTCTCTTGGATATGCTTTTCATCGTGAGTACTTGTCCAAAGCTTACATATAAGTTGCATCTTCCTGTGTTTCCCCTCAAGCGGAACGTCCCATTTTATGTACAATGCATTCCTTTCATCAGCATTCAACTGTGTCATCAACCGCCTTTCGAGGAACTCCCTTTCACGCTTCAAAGCTTTAATGCTGTAAAATAAAGCCGCAATGCAAGCCAGTAACATCAAACTTGTAGTCTAAATTGTTATGGCTATAGTTGGAAAATAAGCTAGAGAAAGAAAAGTACCTTGATGACAAAGAAACAGTAGGAGGCTCATTTCCTGCTTTGGCTGGGCTTGCATTTTCATGCTCTGCTAGATGCTGCTGTAGCCATCTCAATCGCCTTAGTTCCACCTCGAAATATATCTGATCAGCTACGTCGCCCTTGAATAGAAGGTAGAATTGTGTCCTATGAATGATAGAAACATGGCAAACATCCCATAATTCTATGATCTGCTGCCTTTTCTCCCGGAAAGTTGCACGCCAAGATGCTGGAGAGTCATCTAGAATTGGAAGATTGTCTTCCTCTGTGTCCAGATTATAACCAGCTGCTTCATTTGATTCTAGCTCAAGTACCTAGGAGCAGAAAAATCCATCTGTTTAATTGCCCAATTTACCTATTGTAATGTAAAAGAAAAAAAATTAAGGAAAACAATGGAAGATAGCACACCTGACAGACAAGAAGCTGCTTCTGGTATTGAAGCTTAGCAACACGCTCCTTGAGTTCAGTAACGTATGTTTTTATGCTTCTGACGTTCTCTTCTGCAGCATTTTGGAACATCTTCTGCATTTTTCTCATGTTAACGGAACTAGACCGTCTATATGGAGTGCTTTCTTTGGACAATTCCCCACTTTCTTCACTTTTTGAGGGAGTTTCTTTTTCAGGTGCAGGAGTTGTACAGGGCACATTGTCATCATAATTTGGAGCTTGATTTTCAATTTCACTTTCTGCTACTTTCTTAAAAGATGATAAAGGGGAACATGGAGACTTTATGAAGCTATGCCTATTAACAGCATTACTTGAAGCTAGTGGAAGCAGCTGCTTCTTTCTTGATTGATCTTTCACCTTGGCATTTAATTCACTGTTAGGACCTTCATCATTCTTGGCAGGAAGCGTCATTACCAATTTGTCTATCGACCTCTGAACATTTTCTAGCTGCTCTTCGAGATCCGCAATATTGCTTCCTTGAGAATGGAGTCTTGTTATCTCTTCCTTGAGGTTTGCGCTAACACTTTTATTAACACTTACATCAGTTCCAACCTTGACTTCCTGCGGAAGCGCACGGGTAGCACACATCTCCCTTATCTCCAATTGAAGCTTGGCAATAGTTTCTGCAGCATCTTGGTTCCCTAGCCTATGGCAGGCAACCTCCTTCTGCAGTATTTCTAGTGCTCGGTTAGCTTCTTCACCCAGTTGCTCCTGGAGGTGCTCAAGTTTGCGAATTTCATGCATAAGTGTGAAAGGAGCAGTTGATGATCGCCTCATGGTCTTCCTATTTATTGTGGATCTGGCTATGTCAGAACAACCATGATCCTGTTTTGGTAATAATGTTGCAGAAAATGACAGACACTTCTTTGCCATGGGGGCTGGTGACTCAGAAATCTGTAACAGAAACAGAAATCAGAAGTATCAGTGATCAAAAAGCTCGTATTACTGTCTGGATTCAGGTAGTAAGAGATAAATAACATGTAGAACAGGGTCAAGTGATAAAAACACTGAAGAAAAATGCGAGTGAGATAAAAAAAGAACCTTGTCTTCCTGAAGTTTACGACGTAAGGAATCTATTTCTGACTGTGCTAGGTCCCTTTGTCGCCTCAATTCTTCCATTTCCATCTCCATCTGTAAAAAAGCGTCTGGTGAGCTGGGAATCTTAAGTTGAAGAATGTTGAAACTAACCTATTGCTAGAAACAAATTGATAGACCTGACGAATTTTCATGTCCTTCTCAGCTGGATCTGGGGTTCTCAGCTCTGCTTCTAGTCTTGCTACTTCTTTTTGCAACTGTTTGACCAACTGTTTTTCGGAAACAATCTGAAGAACAACTCAATCAAATCATTGAAGAACTGAACTTTAAATCAATCTAATGTAGAACTTAAAGGAGAGAATCAAAATACCATGTTCACTTGTGCATTGTTTGTCACTTCCTTTGCACGCATAGCAAATAGGAGAGTGTTTCTTGATTGTTCTACATGGACAGCTGCTGGACTTAATGTGCATATGATGGCAGTACGTGCATTCCCTCCAAGTGAATGCTGCAGTATGCGCGTCAGCTTGGAATCTCTATATGGTATGTGACCGCTTCTTTTGCCCAAACTGCACCATGTCATTAAAAATCAGCAAATTAAACATTCAAAAATATATTATATTGATAACGAGTTACATGAGAATAGGGAACCACATATAGCCAAAATCTTGATGCGTGTAGGAACATAATCATTCTGAAAGTAATTTTCTTGTCCAAACCACACATAATAGGGGCCTTTATAAAACTAAGCATGAAGAGAACATATTAAATTCTAAGCGATGGCGTGCTATGATGTGGATATGAAACTGGATACTGAGAGTGTATAGATTATAGTCAAGAAGATTAAGTTCATCAAGCTTACTATTGAATCAGTAATAGTAAGTATCTTTTAGACAAGAAGAAAAAACTAATACTAATTTGCCACCCAAAGCATGAAGAAGAATGCCTAGTTTATAACTTGACTTGCAAATAGAGGACGTTTTGAAATCGAAAAATGAAGAGAGGAGATGTCATTTATGGATGAAACACGGATTCTTCTGAGACTTGTATCATAGTACTGTGGTAGTTTAATGTAATGAAAGTATAAGTTGCTATGGCGAAATATCTCTCCAGCATTTTATTTGCCAAAAGTAGCTCGTTTATACTTGCTAACCTTAGTTTTCTGATCACAGTAGTAAGGGTCATCAGGCTTAGGTTGATATGGCAGCCTTCTCTAAGCCTAGCCCCATCAGCATTTGTCTGTGGTGCCCTTTCACTTCCAGCCAAATCAACAAAGTTCTGATGGGCACAAAAACAAACAGTTGACTAAATAACAGCCACTCTGACTAATGCCTGTCAAGCTGAGGCCGAAGAGTTCGTCTTACCAAGCTAGCTACGAATGACCGCACAGTGTCTCCACTTTCACGAAGTATACTCTCTATTGTCTGCATTCTTATCCAAGATACAGTAAGTAAGGGAACCTACAGAGGTATAAAACTATGCGAGCTTCTTCTTGAAGGGAAGGAGGAATGCTTGCAAGTGAACTTACAAGCCTGATGATCTGGTGAGACCTAGAACTAGCGTCATTCAAGGCTGTCTCACCAACTTGCCTTTGTGCTGCACAACCGATACTGATGTTAAACATCCAAGTGGTTTACATCTAAGGAGAAGTCATAGTAATACAGACTAAGAATAGCAGGCCTACGTACCATCACACACACTGATTAAGTTCCTTAGATGGTTTTTATCAGTCACTGTTTCTTCAACCAATTTCTCAATCATAGTTCCTTTCTGTAATTAACATTGATATTTATCAGCATGAAAAACATAAAAATAGTATGGATGAAATTCAAACTACACTTTCCGAAATTCACTGCAAATTTACCTCTGGATCATCTAAAAGCTTGAGATTACGGCCTGAGTCTGAGTTCAGCAGGTCCCTGACATTCTCATTATAAATTTCCAGTCCAGAAATCCTTATCCTAAATTCCCTTTCTGGATTCTGCACATATAAACAAATTAAATGGAGAAGGAATAGATCCATTGACGGTAAAAACAAATAATGCACTTGAGCTTACATTCAAAATATGCATATAGATATCATCAACAGCTTTCTCGGTGATTCCTTGCATAGTATAAGTCTTACCACTACTAGTTTGCCCATAGGCAAATATCGTTGCTGCAGTAGACATGGCAACAAAAGCAGTCAGAAGTGAGCTGCTTTAGTTTTGAAATATGCAAGCACAAAAGGAAAGAATAAACACAACAAGTTACCATTGATTCCCATCAAAGAAGACAAAGCCACATTCTTCACTCCTTCCTCGTAGACTGTTTCTGTTATGCTCTCTGGACCAAAAACTTTATCTGAAGAAGGTCCATGCAAAACAAACAGTGTTAAATGGTCTTTCTAACTTAAGACAATACATCCGACAAGCTTCTTCATCCTTACCGAATGTGAACGAGGCAGCTTGAGTTGCACGCTCTTGAGGTGCTGGTTTATAGACAACTGTGTGATCACCGATGCATTCCCAAGCAACATGGTCTTTCGCTGATTTTTCCCTTCTATTTAAGGGCCTTAGTCTCACGGTCACAACAATTTTCTCTTCCTTTGTTGACTGTCCACCAGGAGTCTTCCTAGGAGTCCTGTCTATTCTTGATGCAGGTGTGCCAGGTGTTTTTACAGTCATATTTGTCAACCTTCACAACTTGATCCGAAATTTCTGAGAATCCCTTATTCAAACTGAAGAAAGTGAACTCATCTATTTCAGGGTAGGAAATGTTTTCCGATGATTTAACTCAGATTCAGTATGTATTTTGTTGAACTGTTGAATGATTATCTACTCTTCTGCTAGGACAAACAGAAAGGTTGTATTGTTCCGATCAGTTGAACATCTTTCTGTTCCATTTTTTTCCAAACATTTTTTGACCATAAAAACCAGTAGGGGTGATTCTACTGCATTTTACATGAGAGAACGAAATCAAGTGGAGAAACATTTCCACCATATCATTTGAAGTTTGAAGTATTAACCGCACAGTAAAATCTCCTATTTCAGTTTATGTAAACAATAATCCATTTCATTGTTCACAGATCTCATTAACTGAATTATCCTGATTTCTCATGGAATCCGGTTTCTCATTTTCACTAAATTAATCAAACCAAGGATCATAAAACAAAATCTTCAATCCTTCATCCAGTACATAAGACGCCAACTCTTTTATTTATACACAGAGAAGGTAGGAGAAAGATACGGATTTGAAGCCGTTCTCATTGAGAAGTGCAATTGAACTAATTCGAATTCAAATCCCTAAAGTTTTGTTCTCACCACAGAAGACTTCATTCTCTAAGAATTTGTTCAACCGAGTCGAGGATTGAAAGAAATGCCGAAAAAAATACGGGTGTCTCCGGCCATTTCCACTCAAATCTTTACCTCAATCAAAAAAGAAAAGGAATTGGTACTTAATGTTACAGACTAACAAACTCGAATACAATTGCAGTTGGTGAAAATTAAGGAGAAGGAAAATGACATAATAAACACTTCAACAACATCTATACTGAGAAATTTCAGATCAGACTGAGAAAAGGAAACTGAATATAAGTGAAAATTGACTAAATGCGAGTGAGAAAAATCACCTGCAAAAATTACGGATAATTGACCTCCAAATCCAAAAAGACTTTCTGAAATTGCGAGTGGACTAAGCTTCAGAACGGATCCAAGTCAGAAAGAGAAAATCTGATATGGAGAAAAATGAGGTGGAGAAATTATGGTAAGAATGAAGGAGAAAGCTAAGGCGTAGTTATGGGAATGTGCTTTTTCAGAAATGGGGGTTTGATTTAGGGCCACGCCAACGGCTAGTTTTAATTTCTCGGGAGCATAGTTTAAAAACGGAATTCTCGTTCTCTCTCCTCAAAATATCGCTCGCTGCCAGCGCTGCTTATTTTGAGTGGTTTCCATTAACGGTTTTCTTGTGCATTAAAAATGATTGTTTTTCTTTCGCACAATTTGTATTTAATAAATTTTGTCAGTAACACATTATCACATTGTATTTTTATTATTGTGTCATATATATATATATGTATTTGTATATATATAAATATATAGCCGAGGGTCTTACTGAAGTATTGTTTGTCTGCCACCTACCTTCCCTAGACTCTAACAATACCTTTTGCTACCGTTGCGGTATACTAGGTATGTCTCTCTTTTTGTTTTTATTTTTGCCTTTTTTTAACATGCACTTATACGGTGAAAAAGATAGTAATTTGAATCCTTGTTGACACTAGAAAATACAATAACATCTGCTAATATACATAATTCAAGAATAAATACGGTTATTCGTTGATTATAATCATGATTTTGTGACAATGACTATAAGTTTGGACTCTTTTAATTTTAATGGATTCAAATCATTTGACTGAATTTCCTATAAAAAATACGAATCATCTGATGTAATAAGTTTAGGTTTGTTATACATATTATCAAAATAGATATAATATTCAATATTGTACTTGTTTAATTCCTCATAACAAGTTCCTTAATATGAAGTAATTAATTTTTAAAAATGTAGGATCTGCAAGGCACCACTAGAAGGGAGGGGGGTTGAATAGGCGGTGCAGAAAGTGTGGTTTTCAAAATTTGTTTAAAACTATACAAATCAACTTCTGAAAACAGATTCTGTTTCCAGGTCCAATTTTAAAACGTTTTTAAAACCAGGTTATAGGTCTCTAAAAATTCTGAAATTTTGAGAGAACTTAGCCTCAGATGTTATGAGGGTCTCCTAAAAATTTCAAATTAAAATTCAACCTTTAACCCCTTCAAAAACCGTTGAAGCTCAGATTGCGCGAATCTGCCAGAAACGGTAGACGATTTTGAAAAATTTATTCCTATTTGTGTGTAAGTCCAAATGCTCTGAAAATTTAACCACTAACTCCTTATATACTATATTTAGGTGGGTTGAAACAGTATTGTAAAATTCTTTTGGGAAGTACGTCAATTACAATCAAAGTCTCAACCTTTGCAAGTCTGAAAATCAGACTGCACTAGTCTCAGAACTTTTGATGTTTGATCGACTTATACTTATCCAAAAGGATTGAAGCTTGTTCCAAATTAACCCTAGAACGTGTGACTATGTTTCTGGAAATTTTCGTGATTTTTGAAAGTCGTTTACTATTTTTATGAACGCCAACAAAAAGAGTAAACTGTGCAGTAAGAGAAAGTAAATACTGAAAGTAAATGGCATCAAGAATTTTATACTGGTTTGGTTATAAACAACCTACTCCAGTCTTCAAGGAACACCTTCATTGGTTCACACTAATCACACATACGCAATACACCTTACCACAGGGTTGATGGAGTTACACACCAACTCCAACCCTTTACAAACCTTGTACGTTGAATACAATATGCACGAACACCACCACCTCGCAAGAATGAAGATTGATCACACCTTGATCAATCTTTTACAAAGATATGGAATATGTAGTGGTCTATATCAAGCCTATTCAAGATTGAAAAATATGAATACAATAGGCTTTCAAGAAGAAAGAAAGAAAGAGAATGTAGAAGAAGAAGAGGCTAGCGTTTGATCACTTTTATTTGCAATGCTTGTGCTTGTCTTGTTTTTGCTCAACTTCTTTCCTTTTAACCTTGCATGGCCGTCCACACTTGGTGCCTCCCCCTCTTGAAAATTATCTTCTAAGTCATTGGGAGAATGTAAGACATCATTGTGACATGGTCTTTCTTACTTGGCATCTTCTTATTGGATGATCATTTAAGCTTTGCTTACTTGGCACTTTATGATTGGTTGGATGTTATCATCATTGATGACTTGGAAAAATCTGAATATATCACTTAAACATGTGCCAATATCAATCACAAAATAATTTCCATAAAGCTCAAGATTGTCACATAAATGTTGCAAGACAAAATTTCTTCCTTACTAAGTATGAAAATCGGCCATAATGGAGTTTTACCATGCTGAATTTTCAGCATGTGTTACATGGTTATACAATTCAAAATAATTCTATTTTTATTTGATTTTTCTAATTAAAATGAATCACCAATTGATAGCAATTATCTTGATCAATTTGAAAATGAAATTTGGTCTCCCACATGGCCTCAATTTAGGCCATTATACATACTACACATGCTAAAAAATTTTCAGCATGTGTGATATAAAATATCACACTTTATGAATTTAACAAAATATTCAAATTACTTCCATTTCTTTCCCAATCAATCACATAACTCAAGATGATAAAATATAGCCTTTTAATGCTCAAATTCGGCCACCATACTTACACATGCTGAAATTTTCAGCATGTGTTATAAGTGAGACAAAGTTTGAAATTTTACCATTTGTAGCTTCTTTCTTTAATTCAACAACATTGCATGGTTGATTCTTGACCAATCAATATGTCAACAAAGCTCCAAATAAGCTCCATCTCAGCTGGAGGGGCGTTGCATAGTGTATGTGCATGTGCTGAAATTTATTTTTGCTAACTTTGTAAAATAGTGCACATTTAATAATACACACATGTTATATTCCAATCAGCCCTTAATTTAATTTTCTAGAACACTTTAAGATGTATAACATATGTAAAAAGTGTCTAGAAACGTGTCATATGATGTACCAAAAACGTTCCATGTGTTGTGTGCGTAGAAAACCGAATTTTCGATATTTATCGATTACCCGATTTTTCTCTAATTAAATTCTAACTTTTGCACATGTTATATATATATTATGTTACACATAATATATATATAATATATACTTTAAATCTCAGTACTTGGCTGGTCTAAAGTGGCGCCATTTATCATGTGTTAAAATTAAAATTGGAATCTTTACATTTTGGCCTTAATGTGGGGTGATTTGTGTGTGCCAACATGGAAAGTAATTTTGGCTGAAAACATTGCCATATGCACGAAATTTATGATGATTTTTGAGGTGTAGGGGCTGGCCATCTATTTATGGCAAGTACGTGACACGTTGGTGAAGTTTCGGTATTCGCCCGATACGACAATTTTTGGTTTAGAACCCTTTAACGTGTCGTATTTAATTTGTCATCACCATGTCTTATATCATATGGTATAAGACCTGAATATACTCATAAATATGGGTTACGTATAGTGGTGTGACGTTAACGTACGTTCGTAAAATATAACGTGTCGGTAGCACGTTGGAATACATGTGTATGTGTCTTTTTCAAAAAATCTGAAAATATATGTATTATATATGTATATGGCGTGTATATATATTTAATAGAAGAGGAGGAGAAAACTTTCCTTCCTTAGCCTTGTTGCCTTTGTGCCTTTTTCAAATGTGGCTTCCTTTAATGAACTACTTAGTTTAATAAACTAAGTACTTCACTTAATGAACTAGTTTAGTTCATTAATGGTGGCACCTGAAAATAGTATAAACACAACAAATGTTTGCCATATGATGTAAGCTTTAACGCTTCATGGCTCGTTAGTACGGCAACATTATATATAAGCTAAATAAGGCAAGTTGTAAGCAACGTATCATGCATACATTGATATATCATGCACGTTTGTACATGTCATGCATTTAGATCACTTATTTTGAAATCACTCAAACCCCCTTTTCTCTACAATCTCCCCCTTTTGATGATTTTCAAAATAACTTATGCACATGATTTAAATGCTATCACTCCCCCTTCAAACATGCATAAATTTTAAATTTGAAATTCAAATTTCAAATCCGGCTCCCCCTTGATTTGTGCAATCAGTATCAATTAGTGTCTCCCCCCCTTAAATCATGCTTTCTCTCTCCCTTTATTTTGGAAAGTAAATCAAAAGATTCCTGTAAATAAGGAAAGCAAATCACGTCAAATCAAATCATATCAACCGAAATCATGCCTAATTTAGAACGAAGAGATTCAAATGTGGCTTGATTTAAGGCTTTTGTAAATATATCTGCTACTTGTGCTTCTGTGCGTACGTGATATATGACGATATCACCATTGTTTACGTGATCACGAAGAAAGTGATAGCGTACTTCTATATGCTTAGCCTTAGAATGTAACACGGGGTTTTTAGACAAATTAATGGCACTCATACTATCACAGTATATAGAAATTCTATTTACGGTAATTCCAAAGTCCGAAAGTTGTTGTTTTATCCACAACAATTGTGTGCAACAAAGGCTAAGTGCCATGTACTCAGCCTCAGTAGTGGACAAAGCAACACTTGCTTGCTTTTTGGAAAACCATGAAATGAGTGAGTTTCCTATAAATTGGCAAGTCCCACTCGTGCTCTTTCTATCTATTTTGCAGCCACCATAATCTGCATCAGTATAAGAATGTAAGTTAAATGTGGAATCCTTATCGTACCAAATTCCTAAGGTGGGCGTGTGCTTAATATAACAGAATATTCTTTTTACCGCATTATAGTGAGACACCTTAGGTTGACTTTGAAATCGTGCACACATGCATACACTGAACATGATATCAGGCCTACTCGCAGTTAAATATAGCAAAGAACCTATCATAGATCGATACAAGCCATTATCAAAGTCTTTACCATGTTCATCTTTGTCCAATTTAGTAGTGACACTTATAGGGGTGGGGGATGGTTTCAAATTTTCAAAGTTAAACTTTTTAATCATGTCATTTACATATTTTGCTTGACTTATGTGAATTCCTTTACTCGTTTGCTTAATCTGCAAGCTAAGAAAATAATTAAGTTCACCAACCATAGACATTTCAAATTCGGATTTCATGCAATTTTCAAATTCTTCACCAAGTCTATGTGAGGTAGAACCGAAAATGATGTCATCAACGTAGATTTGGATAATAAGTAAATCCGATTTATCTTGTTTCAAAAATAGTGTACTATCTATAGTACCTCGTTTAAAATCATTTTCTAAAAGAAATGTAGCAAAACGATCATACCATGCTCTCGGTGCTTGCTTTAGTCTGTATAGTGCCTTCTTTAGTTTGTACACATGATCTGGATGTTTCAAATCTTCAAAACCGGGTGGTTGCTTCACGTATACTTCTTCTTGTATAAATCCGTTTAGGAATGCACTTTTTACGTCCATTTGATATAATTTAAAATCTTTCATGCAAGCAATAGCAAGTAATAGTCGTATAGCTTCTAAACGTGCTACGGGTGCAAATGTTTCATCGTAGTCAATTCCTTCTTCTTGATTATAGCCTTGTGCTACAAGTCTCGCTTTATTTCTAACGACCTTTCCTTCTTCATTCATTTTATTTCTAAACACCCACTTTGTGCCTATTATAGTCTTATCTTGCGGTCGTGGCACTAAATCCCATACATCGTTTCTAACGAATTGATTTAGTTCATCCTGCATAGCATCAATCCAAGAAGAATCACTCCAAGCATCATGCACATTTTTGGGCTCAATTTCAAAAATCATAGCATGAAATTCATTTATTTCCTCCGAAGTAATTCTTCTACGTGGTCGCACACCGTGAGTGAGGTCGCCTATGATGAGATCATGTGGGTGATCTCTATGCCATCTTGGTTGATTATTTTCTATGTTATCATGCATTTCTATGTGATCATGCATTTCTAGTGTGTCATTCATATCATGCATATCAAATGTACCATCATCTTCATTCAACACGGGTTTCAATTCGAAGTCATCGTCATATTCTTTATCTTTATCAATCTCACCAAATTCATTGAATTTCACATGAATAGATTCCATGATTTGTCTAGTGAGAGGATCATAACATCTATATGCCTTTGAATTTATAGAATATCCAACAAAAATGCACTCAATTGATTTGGATTCAAATTTGTCTAAATTATCTTTTGTATTTAAGACAAAAAATTTGCATCTAAACACACGAAAATAGTCAATCTTAGGCATACGATCATTCAAAATCTCATAAGGTGTCTTGTTTATTTTCTTTCTTATAGATAGGCGATTTACAATATAGCATGCACAATTAATGGCTTCCGCCCACAGAAATCTAGGCAATTTATTTTCGCATAGCATAGTCCTAGCGATTTCTTGTAATGTACGATTCTTTCTTTCTACTACTCCATTTAATTGTGGAGTTCTAGGTGGCGAAAACTCATACTTGATTCCTTTTTCTTCGCAAAATGAAATCATCTCTTTGTTTTTAAACTGCCGCCTCTATCGCTTCTTATCTTTTTCACATTGACACCGTATTGATTTTCAAGCTGTTTGATTAATTTCGCAATCTCAATGGCACTATCATCCTTATGTGCAAGAAATAAAGTCCAAGTATAGCGAGAAAAATCATCAACAATCACGCATGCATAGTGGCGCCCACCAAGGGTTGTAGTGCGACTAGAACCAAACAAATCAATATGTAATAGTTCTAAGACTCTAGTCGTGCTTATTTCATTTTTAGGCTTAAGTGACTCACGTGTTTGTTTGCCTTTTATGCAAGATTCACACAACTGAAAGTTGTCTAAATCAAGCTTAGGCAATCCTCGTACTAGGTTCTTTCGTTGAAGTTTTTCTAGTATGGAGATACCAATGTGTCCTAAACGTCTATGCCATAAATTCACATTGGGTTCATTTGACATAAAGCACTTAATTTTAGCGTCTACCACATCATCTATAGAAAGCGTAAAAATATTACCTTCTCGTTTTCCTTTTAAAACGGTTTCTCTATTTTTATTTATTATATTGCAATAAGGGTGAGTAAAACACACATTAAAACCATTGTCAACAAATTGAGAAATGCTAAGAAGATTGTAGGATAAGTTGCTTACCAAAAAGACGTTGGAGATTTGGAGAGTACTTGGATCTCCAATCGTACCTTTTCCGATGATCTTGCCTTCGTTGTTGTCTCCAAAGGTCACGGATCCGCCTTTTGTGACCTTCTTTAATTTGGTGAACAAGCTCGGGTCACCCGTCATGTGCCTCAAGCATCCACTGTCAAAGAACCACTTAATAGTTTTATCTTTCGATGTGTGGGCTCCCTGTAATGTGCAAAGATGATTTAGGTACCCTTTTAACTTTGGGTCCTTTCGAGTTAGTTAATCACCTTTTGGTAAAAGTACCTTTCGGTACCCATACAATATAGTAGACATGTGGTGCATGCACTTTGGGCCTTTGCCCAAGGACTCCTTTATACTCATTGAATGAAGGACGTTTTTGATATGTCCTTGTGTGTGTGTGCGTAGTACGTGGATGATATGAATTTCGTGTATGCATTACTCTTTTCTTTTCATATCTATATGGTACAAATTTGTATTTCACATGATATGAAGAGGGAGTGGGGCGTGATGAGGGAAGGTGCAGCTTTTGCGTCATCTTAGACGCCACTTGAGGCTTTGGGGAGTCTAATTTCTTAGACACAACAAACTTGGTTGGTTTGGTTGATACTTCATTAGTATCAACGTATCCCAAACCCATTTTGTCACTGTCATGCTTTTGAGATAATATAATGCGATGCAGCATGCTGGATCCTATATCAAACTGTTTCATCATTTTCTCTAAATCTAGATTCCTTGATTTCAAATTTGAAATCTCGGATTTCATTATGTTATTTTGAGTAATCAATGATGAAATCTCTATCTTTAATGCAGTAATGACATATGTTGACTCTTTCTTTGAATCGCTTAATTGAGCGACAAGATTCTCGTTAGAAGATTCTAACAGTTTTTTGTTTTCAATTAATCGCTTCTTTTCTTTAGCGAGAGTCTTAGTGAATTTATGCAATTCTAAATACTGACTAAAAAGATCATCATAAGAAGGTTCAGAGTCAGAATCAGAATCAGATGATACCTCATTAGATGCTTTGGATGCAAAGCATACTTGTGCAGTCTCCTCTTCGGTTTCAGTCTCGGAATCCGATGTATCACTCCAAGTGGAGGCCTTTAGAGCACGTTTCCTTTGCTTGGGTTCTGAGACGAGTCTATTTTTGTTCTGCTCCTTGTCAGGGTATTTAGTTGTTTGCTTTTCTTTATTGGGGCAGTCATATGATAAGTGTCCGAGTTTGCCACATTCATAACATTTAACATCTTTATCATTTGACTTGTTCTTATTTCTCTTAGTTGCAGTACCCTTATTTTTATTTCTGAATGACCTTCTCATAAATTGTCTTAAGCCTTAAGCCAATAGAATTAGGTCATCGTTATCCGATTCAGAATCACTATCATCTACGTGATCGGAAGGAGAAGAGACGCATTCATTTGATTTAAAAGCAATAGCCTTACCTTGTTTAGATGATTCCGATTTCTGTATGGTGAGTTTATTCTCATAGACCTTAAGTGATCCGATTAATTCTTCCATCTTTATTGACTTAGTTTCCTTGCTTTCTTCTATTGCAGTCACTTTAGGGTCCCATTCGGATGGAAGACTTCGTAGGACTTTCTGTACCTTTTCCTGCGTGGTAAAAGCTTTACCAAGAGACTCAAGAGAGTTGTAGATGTTAGTCAAATGAAGATCCATATCAACAATAGACTCATTAGGCAATAGTTTAAACGACTCAAGTGTGGACATAAGCATGTTTATTTTTGACTCCTTTACTTGACTCGTGCCTTCGTGTTTCATTTCTAGTATCCTCCACATTTCTTGTGCACTTAAACAGTTTGAGACATAACTAGACTCACTTTTACTTAATCCGTTTAGGAGCAATTGCATAGCCCTAGCATTCATACTAAGTTTCTTTTTATCATCACTCGTATATTCTTGTCTACATTTAACGACTTCTAATGTGACTCCATCTACGGTAGATAACTTAGATGGGACAAAAGGATCATCTTCTATTATCGACCAAAGATCTATGTCTATAGCCATAAAAAAAGCTTCATCCTAAGTTTCCACTGAATAAACGACTCACCGTCAGAAAGTGGAGGAATTTGGCTCGACATACCTTCTTGCTCGGTTTTGAGATTTGTGGTCGCCATCTCACTGAATCGTTGGATTCTTTGAAGTGAGTGTTCCTGCGCTCTGATACCACTTGTAGGATCTGCAAGGCACCACTAGAAAGGGGGGGGGGTTGAATAGGTGGTGCGGAAAATGTGGTTTTCAAAATTTGTTTAAAACTACACAATTCAACTTCTGAAAACAGATTCTGTTTCCAGGACTAGTTTTAAAACGTTTTTAAAACTAGGTTATAGGTCTCCAAAAATTATGAAATTTTGAGAGAACTTAGCCTCAGATGTTATGAGGGTCCCGTAAAAATTTCAAATTAAAATTCAACCTTTAACCCCTTCAAAAACCGTTGATGCTCATATTGCGCGAATCTGCCAGAAACGGTAGACGATTTTGAAAAATTTATTCCTATTTGTGTGTAAGTCCAAATGCTCTGAAAATTTAACCACTAACTCCTTATATACTATATTTAGGTGGGTTGAAACAGTATTGTAAAATTCTTTTGGGAAGTACGTCAATTACAATCAAAGTCTCAACCTTTGTAAGTCTGAAAATCAGACTGCACTAGTCTCAGAACTTTTGATGTTTGATCGACTTATACTTATCCAAAAGGGTTGAAGCTTGTGCCAAATTAACCCTAGAACGTGTGACTATGTTTCTGGAAATTTTCGTGATTTTCGAAAGTCTTTTACTATTTTTATGAATGCCAACAAAAAGAGTAAACTGTGCAGTAACAGAAAGTAAATGCTGAAAGTAAATGGCACCAAGAATTTTATACTGGTTCGGTTATAAACAACCTAATCCAGTCTTCAAGGAACACCTTCCTTGGTTCACACTAATCACACACACGCAATACACCTTACCACAGGGTTGATGGAGTTACACACCAACTCCAACCCTTTACAAACCTTGTACGTTGAATACAATATGCACGAACACCACCACCTCGTAAGAATGAAGATTGATCACACCTTGATCAATCTTTTACAAAGATATGGAATATGTGGTGGTCTATATCAAGACTATTCAAGATTGAAAAATATGAATACAATAGGCTTTCAAGAAGAAAGAAAGAAAGAGAATGTAGAAGAAGAAGAGGCTATCGTTTGATCACTTTTATTTGCAATCCTTGTGCTTGTCTTGTTTTTGCTCAACTTCTTTCCTTTTAACCTTGCATGGCCGTCCACCCTTGGTGCCTCCCCCTCTTGAAAATTATCTTCTAAGTCCTTGGGAGAATGTAAGACATCATTGTGACATGGTCTTGCTTACTTGGCATCTTCTTATTAGATGATCATTTAAGCTTTGCTTACTTGGCACTTTATGATTGGTTGGATGTTGTCATCATTGATGACTTGGAAAAATCTGAATATATCACTTAAACATGTGCCAATATCAATCAAAAAATAATTTCCATAAAGCTAAAGATTGTCACATAAATGTTGCAAGACAAAATTTCTTCCTTACTAAGTATGAAAATCGGCCATAATGGAGTTTTACCATGCTGAATTTTCAGCATGTGTTACATGGTTATACAATTCAAAATAATTCCATTTTTCTTTGATTTTTCTAATTAAAATGAATCACCAATTGATAGCAATTATCTTGATCAATTTGGAAATGAAATTTGGTCTCCCACATGGCCTCAATTTCGGCCATTATACATACTACACATGCTAAAAAATTTTCAGCATGTGTGATATAAAATATCACACTTTATGAATTTAAAAAAATATTCAAATTACTTCCATTTCTTTCCCAATCAATCACATAATTCAAGATGATAAAATATAGCCTTTTAATGCTCAAATTCGGCCACCATACTTACACATGCTGAAATTTTCAGCATGTGTTATAAGTGAGACAAAGTTTGAAATCTTACCATTTGTAGCTTCTTTGTTTAATTCACCAACATTGCATGGTTGATTCTTGACCAATCAATATGTCAACAAGGCTCCAAATAAGCTCCATGTCAGCTGTAGGGACGTTGCATAGTGTATGTGCATGTGCTGAAATTTATTTTTGCTAACTTTGTAAAATAGTGCACATTTAATAATACACACATGTTATATTCCAATCAGCCCTTAATTTAATTTTCTGGAACACTTTAAGATGTATAACATATGTAAAAAGTGTCTAGAAACGTGTCATATGATGTACCAAAAACGTTCCATGTGTTGTGTGCGTAGAAAACCGAATTTTCGATATTTATCGATTACCCGATTTTTCTCTAATTAAATTCCAACTTTTGCACATGTTATATATATTATGTTACACATAATATATATATATATATATATATATATATATATATATATATATATATATATATATATATATATACTTTAAATCTCAGCACTTGGCTGGTCTAAAGTAGCTCCATTTATCATGTGTTAAATTTAAAATTGGAATCTTCACATTTTGGCCTTAATGTGGGGTGATTTGTGTGTGCCAACATGGAAAGTAATTTTGGCTGAAAACATTCCCATATGCACGAAATTTATGATGATTTTTGAGGTGTAGGGGTTGGCCATCTATTTATGGCAAGTACGTGACACGTTGGCGAAGTTTCGGTATTCGCCCGATACGACAATTTTCGGTTTAGAACCTTTTAACATGTCGTATTTAATTTCTCATCACCATGTCTTATATCATATGATATAAGACCTGAATATACTCATAAATATGGGTTAAGTATAGTGGTGTGACGTTAATGTACGTTCGTAAAATATAACGTGTCGGTAGTACGTTGGAATACTTGTGTATGTGCCTTTTTCAAAAAATCTGAAAATATATGTATTATATATGTATATGTCGTGTATATATATTTATGAGGAGAGGAGGAGAAAACTTTCCTTCCTTAGCCTTGTTGCCTTTGTGCCCTTTTCAAATGTGGCTTCCTTTAATGAACTACTTAGTTTAATAAACTAAGTACTTCACTTAATGAACTAGTTTAGTTCATTAATGGTGGCACCTGAAAATAGTATAAACACAACAAATGTTTGCCATATGATGTAAGCTTTAACGCTTCATGGCTCGTTAGTACGTCAACATTATATACAAGCTAAATAAGGCAAGTTGTAAGCAACGTATCATGCATACATGTATATATCATGCACGTTTGTATATGTCATGCATTTAGATCACTTATTTTGAAATCACTCAAACCCCCTTTTCTCTACAAAAAATAGTCCTATTATTTTACAGAAAATTACTTTGTTCATATAGGAAAATGTAAGAAAGAAAGGAAAAAGCTAAGACAAAAGTCATGTTGGATAATATGCATTAAGAAGTCATGACCCTAATCGATAACGACAGTCGTCGTCATAATCCCAGTATATCCTAACGACAGCAAAAGCTATCGTTAGATTCCGGAGAAGATAAGTGATAGTCAGACAATACTTCTATCTCAAGGGGTAAGAGACTGTTTCCAATGATACCCCCAGCTCTATATGTACCTGTATAAATGACATAATAATAGAGATATGATGTGCTAGTGTGTTAGTGAGGGATAATCGATAACCATAGTCATAAAAACAGATATATGCATAATAATTCTCCAATAGATTACAGAATTATGCATGACTTTTTGGAAAATTACATAAGCGTGATAAGTTTCAAGGGGTTAAGAATTACTCCATAGTTATATTTTTTAAAAAATAAAATTTCTGTTTGGCTGCATATTTTCTGACATAACTTTTTATTTAGAATTTTTTTTCCATATTTTTCACCATATAAAATAAATACATTTTCTACAAAACAGTGGTAGCATTTAATTAAGGAAAATCTGATTTTCTTATATTAAAGAATGTTGCACTAGAATTTTTTTTAAAAAAAGTATTACATTGAATTTCTATATTGTCCATATATTTAAATTACATTTGATAATGATACGACGGGCGATTACATGCTTATGGTATGACTTTTACGAAACCTTCGACGTATGCATGCTCTAGCTTGTAGATGGGAAGTTATTTCGTGATGGGACGATATTTTGTGGCTTTTGTATGTACTAGATATTTGACATTCAAACTATCAAAGTTATGCATGTATTTTTTAGTGTTTATTATTAATTCGTTTATACCCAAATTTTTGTTAAATACTTCAAACACTTTTTTACGAAACCGTGACCTTAACTATAACATAGTTATGATTCTTTTATGATCATGAGTTTTGGTTTATGTTTTGAATTGTGTTTGGCTTTATTTGATATACATAAAAATAATTGATGTGAAAAGCATTAGTATAGATAATATAAAATATTAATCCTCATAATACTATTTTGAATCTTTGTAGCATGCTCTTAATATAAGATAATTAAGTTTAATAGTGTTGGAGAATTAAAAGGTTTGGGCTTTGGCCCATTAAGGAATGTTGCAAAACTTGGTTTAGCAACATACTTTGAGCTTAATTATGATTAGTTTTCGATAATGAAAATCAAAAACTAATGGGTCCTTAATTATCTATGTAACGAGTAGTTAATTTTGGACTTTGAAATCACTCAATTACGATACCGGGTGAATGAGAAATTAATGTTCAAAGTGGATGGAAAACATGAGTTAGAGGGTGATGTGTCCTATTCTTAGGAGGCCACATCAATCTTATGGAGGAATACCATATTGGACATTTGGATATATTAGCCACCTTATAAATGGCTAGAATGGACACTTTAGATGTGCCCTTGAGGCATGAGAAGTTTTTGACCAGAGAGAAGACCTAGAAAGTGCCACACGCGCGCCGCCGCCGTCCGTCCGGCTCGGCTCGTGGCTCGTGTGCACGTGTGCTCGTGGGCCGGTTCCTATCTTTTTGGAGAAAATTTATTTGGGCTTTTGGATTAATTATTTTTTGTAAATAGTTAAAGGCTTCAGGCCTAGCTGAGCAGCGGCCCAAATTCTCTCCTTCAAGTCCAGTCCATTAACAAAACGCGTAACGCGTATCCGGGGTTGATCAACCGTTCGGTTGTGATTGGTAACGATTGTGTCCGGTTTTGATTATTTAAAATCAAACGATTCGGTTTTGATATGTAAATCAAACGGTCTCCTGAAGGTCAAGTGGTTTTGATCTAACGGTGGCTGAAAAGGCAGCTTTGATCCAACGGCTGAGATTCAGGCTGATCTAACCGCCCAACCGAATGTGGTTTTCATCTAACGCTCCAGGTTTACTCTGGTGAATCGGTTTTTCATCTAACGGCTGTAATTTAAACCTTCCAAAACTGCCAGGAGGTTTTAATCTGACGGCTCTTATCGATCTACGGTTATGATCCGACGGTCACGATTCCATCTGCGTAACCGATTCTCCAACCGACTCCCCTATATAAACAGGGGCAGGGTGTGCGTTCTACACACACTCACTCAAAGCATTCGTCGCATACTGCTTTTGTAGCATTACATTTTCTGCATCACGTCCAAGAGAAGTCAGGACACTCGAAGGTTCGCAGTAGTTCAAGTTCAGCAGTGCCGCTCAACTGAACAGGTACCCGTTGTATCCTGGGAGACGGTTGCTAACGCCGGTTAGGCACAGTATACCAGAGAAATATGTCTTAAGGACAGAGTCCTCGACTCGTCCCGGGTTTGGTTTATTTACTGTTTGCATACACACACACCAAACGACTGCGTCTTAGTAGAAGATTGATTGTTTCCAACAATCTTAAGACGTATTTTCGATTCAATTACTTCCTGTACTGTTTTTTTATTTACGCAAAGCAGTGTTCATACTGATTTGCAGTCTCTTTCTACCCATTTCTTATATCCGACTCTGTTCTGATCTATACGTTTTGATCGAACTGAACAGAGATGGAAAACAAAAGCTCGAACTCTATTCAAGGCTTTAACGGTGCTCACTCCGTGTCTGCATCTGACAGGGCTAATAATGTTGCTGCCTGTGCACTGTTCAACACGGTTCTATTGGCACCTACCGGAGGGCCTCAGATGAATCCGGCTGCTACAGCTGCACACGTGGAGAAGCCAGAAAAGTTCGCCGGCAGTTTCTTCAAGAGGTGGAAGCAAAAGATGTTATTCTATCTCACAGCGCTGGGATTGGCCAAGATGCTGAGCAAGGATCCGCCAGTGGTAGAACCAGTGGAGGATCAAAATCTGAACATGCAGAATGCCTTGGGTGCTGAAGCATGGGCGTATACAAACTTTTGTTGTTTGAATTTGATTCTGAGTTGCCTAGATAATACTATCTATGGCGTGTTTTGTACTTATAAAACTGCAAAAGCATTGTGGTCGGCTTTAGATAAAAAGTATCGTACAGAAGATGCTGGCACAAAAAAGTTGATAGTTAGTAGATTTCTCGACTATAAAATGCTAGATTCCAAAACTGTCATTTCGCAGGTTGAGGAAATACAGATGTTGGTATCTGAAATGGAAGAGGAGGGCATGACGCTCAGTGAATCTTTCCAGGTTGCGTCTGTGATTGAGAAGCTACCTTCTTCGTGGAGGGAATTTAAGAGCTATCTCAAACACAAACAAAAGAAAATGAAGATGGAGGATTTGATTGTCCGGCTTCGAATTGAAGAGGACAATCGTCGTGCCGAGAGAAAGCCAACCACTCTGTCGGGTCAAGCCAAGGCTCATGTTGCTGAGGCGAAGAACAAAAAGAAAAATAACACTTCGGGCGTGAACGTCAAGGGTAAGGAGAGTGCAAAGAAGTTCACAGGTAAGTGTTACAACTGTGGGAAACTGGGGCATCGTAGCAGTGACTGCCAAAAGCCCGAAAAGAATCAGAATCAAAACAAAGCAAAAGCAAATTTGGTCGGCATAATGGAAGATCTGAATCTCTGCGCAGTGGTGACCGAATGCAATGCAGTGGGGAATCCGCGTGAATGGTGGGTGGACGCATGGGCCACTCGACATGTATGTGCCAACAGGGCAATGTTCAGAGACTATGTACCCACGACAAACAATGAACAACTCTTCATGGGAAACTCTGACAGCTCGAAGATTGAAGGATCGGACAAGGTGGTTCTGAAACTGACTTCAGGCTGGGAGCTGACCCTGCAGAATGTGTTGCATGTTCCTGACATCAGGAAGAACTTGGTATCTGGCGCGCTGCTAGTTAGTCATGGTTTCAGGCTTGTTTTTGAGGCAAACAAATTTACTCTTTCTAAGAATGGCTTGTATTTGGGAAAGGGGTACCTTACTGATAACATGTTTAAGTTATATGTTATGAAGATTGTACCCAAGAAAGTTGCGCCCACTGAGGCTAATAAAATTGTTTCCTCTTCTGCTTACATGCTTGAGTCTTCTTGTTTATGGCATTTTCATTTGTGACATGTTAATTACAAGTCAATACAACGAATGATTAACCTTGACTTATTGCCCAAACTGGACTTTAATAATAAAGAAAAATGCCAAATATGTGTTGAAGAAAAATTGACAAAAGCGTCATTTCCTTCAACAGAACGAAACACTGAATCGTTGGATTTAATTCATACAGACTTGTGTGATTTAAAGTTTGTTCAATCAAGAGGAGGTAAAAAGTACTTTGTAACCTTTATCGACGATTGCACTAGATAATGTTATGTTTATTTGCTAAGTAGGAAAGATGGGCCATTGATGCTTTTAAAGATTATAAGAATGAAGTTGAGAATCAACTTAGCAAACGAATTAAAACAATTTGAAGTGATAAAGGCGGAGAGTATGACGCATCGTTTAATGAATTCTGTTCAGAACATGGCATTATTCATCAAACGACTGCACCATATTCACCTCAATCGAATGGTATTGCAGAACACAAAAACCATACTCTAAAGGAGATGATGAATGCTATGTTGATAAGTTCGGGTTTACCTCAGAACTTGTGGGGGGAAGCCATTCTCTCCGCCAACGTCATTTTAAATAGGATTCCGTCCAAGAAGACGGATAAAACCCCATATGAACTTTGGAAAGGCTATAAGCCTAGTTACAAATACTTGAAAGTGTGAGGGTGTCTGGCAAAGGTTACTGTACCTAAACCAAGACAAGTGAGAATCGGGCCTAAAACAATTGATTGCATATTCATAGGTTATGCAACGAACAGTAGTGCATATCGTTTATTAGTGCACAAATCGGACATTCCCGAGATACATGAAAATGTTGTCATTGAGTCGAGGAATGCAGTGTTCCTTGAAAATGTCTTTTCAAAGAAAGACAAAAGTGGTGAAGAAGCTAGCACTAGTAAGCGAGTGCGTGAGACGACCCCTCAAGAGACTGAGGAACCTCATCAAAGCAAACGAGCCAAAATATCGACGTCTTTTGGACCAGATTTTCTAACCTACATGGTAGAAAACGAGCCGAGATCTTTCTCTGAGGCAATGACAACTCCAGAAGCTCCTTTCTGGAAAGAAACAGTGAATAGTGAGATAGATTCCATTCTTCAAAATCACACTTGAGAGCTGGTAGATCTTCCTCCAGGAAGTAAACCTCTCAGATGCAAGTGGATTTTTAGGAAAAAACTGAAAGAAGATGGATCTATTGACAAATACAAGGCCAAGTTAGTAGCCAAGGGCTACAGACAGAAAGAAGGTTTTGATTTCTTTGACACCTACTCACTAGTGACTAGGATCACTTCCATAAGGATTCTAGTGGCTATTGCTGCAGTCTATGATTTAGAAATCCATCAAATGGATGTGAAGACTGCCTTTCTCAATGGCGAGTTAGAAGAAGAGATTTATATGGAACAACCCGAAGGGTGTGTGGTCCCAAGACAAGAAAGGAAAATGTGTAGACTTGTTAAGTCTCTGTACGGACTTAAACAAGCACCCAAGCAATGGCATTTAAAGTTTGATCAGGTAATGATGTCAAACGGCTTCAGGATCAATGAGTGTGACAAGTGTGTATACATCAAGAGCACACCAAATGCCTATGTGATAGTATGTCTCTATGTAGACGATATGCTAATCATGGGCAGTACTCGTGACATCATCTTGAATACAAAGAAGATGTTAATACGAAATTTTGATATGAAGGACATGGTGATTGCCAATGTTATTCTAGGAATTAATTCTCGAATGGCTGATGGTCTTGTTATGTCGCAAACTCATTATATTGAATCTGTTCTCAAACGATTCAATATGTTTGAAACAAAACCAATAAAGACCCCACTTGACTTAAGTATACACTTAAGGAAAAACCGAGGCGAACCTGTAGCTCAATTAAAATACTCGCAGGTGATCGGGAGTCTGATGTACATAACAAATTGTACAAGACCAGACTTAGCTTGTTCACTAAACAAATTGAGCAGGTTTACCAGTAATCCAAGTGATGATCATTGGAAAGCTCTAAATAGAGTGATGAGGTATCTGAAATACATAATGAACCTTGGATTACATTACACGAGATATCCAGCAGTATTAGAAGGATATTGCGATGCAAATTGGATATCAGACAGTAAGGACTCGTAGTCCACCAGTGGATACTTATTCACTGTTGGTGGTGCTGCCATGTCATGGAAATCCATGAAACAAACGCGCATAGATCGGTCCACTATGGAAGCTGAGTTTACAGCGCTGGATAAAGCTCGGGAAGAGGCTGAATGGCTTCGAAATTTCCTAGAAGATGTTCCATGCTGGCCTAAGCCAATCGCTCCTATTAGCATACATTGTGATAGTCAGTCAGCTATAGGACGTACTCAAAGCAGCATCTACAATACGTCGGAGACATAACACCATTAAACAGTTGATCTCTAATGGCGTGATTTCCATTGATTACATAAAATCAATGGAGAATCTTGCGGATCCGCTTACAAAAGGCTTGCCTAGAGATCGGATGTCAATTTTGACAAACGGGATGAGACTAAAGCCTATAATGCAAGAAGCTTTGTAATGGTAACGCAACCTTGTTGACTGAAGATCCCAGAATCTTGGTTCAATGGGACAACTAAGTTATGAAGCTTCAGTTTAGCACTTACTTATTCCGTCACATAAAAGTGTTGTCTGCAGAGAATATTTAGGGTAAGCTAAAGCTTTCAATGATGTCCTATATCTTGATACATCAAGTGGAGTATGGCAGAATACTCTTGATAGGAATCACCTATGTAAGTGTGAAGTGGGGCTGCTTCTATGAGAAGTCTGGGAGGCAAGATTTCTCTAAAACACTTTCTGAAACCAGGCTGTTTATGGCCAAAACAAACACAACCATGAGAACCAAAAGGGTGTTAAAGAAAATGTTGTGTGAGTATTGTTGTCTATGTTCACACCAAAGGCTAACTGGTTCAAGACATCAAGTCACTCATTAGCCCAGTGAATCCGATGGTACATCACTATGAATGGTTCAAAGCCAGAAGCTACCTCTTCTGATACAACATTTTCTTGTCTGACTTCTCCTTATAGTCTGCATTTGCATTAATTTCCATTCATGTGGGAGATTGTTGGAGAATTAAAAGGTTTGGGCTTTGGCCCATTAAGGAAGGTTGCAAAACTTAGTTTAGCAACATACTTTGAGCTTAATTATGATTAGTTTTTCGATAATAAAAATCGAAAACTAATGGGTCCTTAATTATCTACGTAGCGAG
>AP025051.1:15073522-15102373 GCA_036186865.1 Eustoma russellianum
GACTCGCCCGGGTTTGGTTTATTTACTGTTTCCATACACACACACTGAACGACTGCGTCTTAGTACATGATTGATTGTTTTCTACAAATAGTGTGTTTATTTTGAAGAAAATTTATTTATTTCGTATGGTGATATTCATCATCCAATGAAAAATAACACAAATCTGTCACCCCCTGACGGATTCTACACATGTAATTTTTCGAAAAGCGTTCATAGCTCTGTAGCTTTATACGAAAGTTGTTTATTTTTAAAATTTCTCCCATAATTTGAATCTATATGATGTCTCTCCTGTTGTATACTTATTAGGTCTTAATTACCTCTCACACATAAAGAAAACCCCTGTCCAACTCTTCCAACACAGTCTGGATCTCCTCACAACCAAAGAAACGATCACGAAATGACTCGCTGACACATAAAAGTCACAGGACTGTAATGCTAATAGAAGAATGACGAACTAAAGAAGTGTGGAAGTGGTTGGAGCGGTAACCCTCACCAGAGGATAAGAGGATCTCATTCACTCCCAACATGCCCCACCCATAAAGGATCTCACAGACGAAGATGAATAGGTATAAATGAAGCTTTTAACAACTTGAATGCGCATAACTATGTATAAACAAGGGATTCCCTAGTGTCAATTCTATTTTACCTGCTCATTCTGTGCTGGAGTTCTACTCTTTATGCAATATATTTTCGCAAATGCATAGCTTGGTGAAAGAGTAATTTTGGTATAGGTAAAACTATGGCATGTGGAGTCGAAAACATTCAGGCTCTCTTCAAAAAGAAGTGGCAAAATCTTAGCGGAGCAATTTCGTTTTGCCACTTTTGATCTCCAACATTACGTAGCTAGCACAATTTACCTTTAAGGTTTTAGTTGTATATAAACCTCATCTCATATAAACTCAAATTTTAATATGATACCGGGAGTCGATTTTATTTTATGCAGACTCGCAGATTGCTTGTCCCATGGTGATCATTTCCAGTTACTCCCCCTTCATGGACGGAACAGATGTCTATGCCTCTCTTGTGATTGGTTATTGAGAACGTGTTCTGTTACGATCCGCACCTCAGACTAGTTGATAAAGAGAATAGAGGAAATTATGAACGAAACTAGAATGCAATCGTTGTACCCCATTGAGTGAAATAGATAAAATTTAATTTCTATAAGACCACTATTAAGATCGAGTACAATACTACGTGTCCAATTACAAACAAAATAACCCACATAAAGCAAAATTATACCCACTAAAAAGTAAAAGAAAAAAAGAAAAAGAAAACCCTAAATCCGCCCCCAGCCGACCTACTCCCCAAAGGCCACCAATTTCTTCCACCAAGGGACCTACAAGCCACCACCACTACTCATTATATTTCCTTCTCTCTCCTAAAAAAAGCTCTATCATTTTCTCCCTCCCTCGTATAATTCCTGGAACCAAGAAAAGGGAAGAAACCCATTTGCAACTCCCATCTTCCTTCACCCATTTACATTACACTTCAATCAAGCACAACTTTTTCATTTTTCTCCTTCCAAACCGTGAGCCTATTGGTCTAGGAAGAGAGGATTTCTTCAAGCGTTAAGGTTCAAGAAACTCAAGCCTAAGGATTTTCTTCAAATATTAAGGTAACATTTGGACGTATGTTTCTTTAATCATCTAAGCTCCAAGAAGCCATCTCCATTTTTGTTCTTAACCCTCCGAACTGTGGCTCTTAGGGTGTTAGTGGAGGAGATTTGTTTAAAAAAAAGACAATAATCAAGCTCTAAAACCATCCAAGTTATTCTCAAGTTCAAATGCAAGATTTTTTTGAAGGTTTTTCCTTCGGTCTTCTTTCAAGCACCACTTATGAACGTAACTCCATTTTCTGCTTTTCTTCAAGGTTTGGCCGAGACTAAAGTGGGAGAGAAGAAAGTTTTAGCACGTCTTGTTCAACTCAAGATTTAGGAAGGAAAGTACTCTTCCTAGATCCTTCATGGATTTCAAAGATCTAAGTGTATGTTTATATCAAAGTGGATCATTCATGGTTATGTTCAAAGATGTACGCCAACACCATCGCCGCCGTCGGCTATTCCGCCACCTCCGCCACCACCTCCGTCTCGACTGTCGAAGCAACGATGGACTCCTATTAAGAAGAAAACAACGGTACCCCAAACTGAGGAGCCCCCTTCCTCCCGTCCTCCCACTGAACCGGATATCACCCCACTTACAACACAGTCATTGCCTGCTCATGCAGTTCCTTCGGTTTCTGGGTTGAATACACATGAGGCTGAGGAAGATCACTCACCTTCTCCGGCACCAGTAATAGCGCCGCAGGTTTCTTCGAGTCCCACTATCGCTGAGCCAGTTGATACTTTCTGTGATGCTCCTGATCATCAGATTCCAGAAGACATCCCACCTACTGAATTTGGTCACTTGTCTGACACAGAACTACCGATGGAAGCACACGATGGCCCTCTAATCGTCCCTCTGGAAGTTGCACGTCGCATGGAAGGATTAAATTCATCAATGGATGATGACATGCTAATATCGCGGTTACCGGATCAACCGGAGGAGGCACCATTTGTGCCGGTTGTTCCACGTCGGAAGCGCCGCACTCGAAAGGAGTTACCCCCACTACCACCGTCGAATATTCTTACACGTAGTGCATCTCAGATCATTCAGGGAAGTGACTCTAACCTTTTGCAATGAATGTGTTAATATGGAATATTCGAGGCATGCGTACATCATAGCCTCGATTACAGCGGTTAATTAGAGAATATCGTATAAATTTGCTCGCTTTAATAGAACCCAAACATTCTCCCACACAAATACATAGGTTTTGTTTGCATCTTGGTTTTTCTCACTGTCTTTCTTCACAATCAGAGCATATATGGTTTTTCTGGCGGGATATGAGTTTTGTATGCTTGGTACACAGGATCATGACCAAGTGCTCCATTTGACTATTTCATCCGTTGCGCAGCAGTCTACCTTCGTTCTCTCTTTGGTTTATGCCAGACATACTATCACACAGCGTCAATCCTTGTGGCGTGCCTTGGAGGATTTCTCCACGGATTTGCGGTTGCCCTGGTTGATTGGCGGAGACTTTAATACGTTCCGTTCCCTTGATGATCATAGTGGCCGCTCTACCCCTTCTTTATCTACTTTACAGGATTTTAATGACTGTATCGAGGCTTGCTCACTTATGTCCCCCTCATATTTTGGCACTCGCTATACTTGGGCGGAAGGCCGCGGACTGGGCCGGGTCCGCAGACGCCTCGACTGGATATTTCTTAACTCCTTGATGAATGATATGTTTGATGGGCTAAAGCTCACTCACTTGCCGCGGGTTACGTCGGACCACACTCCTCTTTTGATACAATGTCAGACAAGTGGCCAATCACCTCGTCGAACTTTTCGGTTTTTGGAGGCATGGCTGCATCATCCGGATTTTGATAATTACGTCAGGCATGCATGGCAGTCATATCCAACAACTGGTGGTATG
The DNA here is from genome assembly GCA_036186865.1 of Eustoma russellianum. Taxonomy (NCBI): domain Eukaryota; kingdom Viridiplantae; phylum Streptophyta; class Magnoliopsida; order Gentianales; family Gentianaceae; genus Eustoma; species Eustoma russellianum. The sequence goes on from AP025051.1 coordinate 15,076,994, forward strand.
CGCGGGTTTTACTCCAAATTATTCTCTCTAAAGAAAGATATTCAGCACTGGAATAAGACTATCTTTGGAGATATTTTCAGCAATTTGCAGGCAGCCGAAAATGCACTAAATCAAGCGGAAAATTCATGGGATGTCAGCTCTACTGAGGAAGCGCGCGAGACTTATTATCAAGCAAAGGCACAGTATTTGCTTGCCTCTAAATATGAACTCTTATACTGGAAACAAAAAGCTCGGGTCAAATGGTTACAAGATGGGGATGCTAACACCAGATATTTCCACTCTCTGGTCAAAGGTAGGCGTTCTCAGCTATGTATTCGTCAACTTCAAGATTCAAATGGAACATTGTTGACACAACAAGAGGATTTGATGAGGACAGCAGTGGTTATTATACGGAGTTATTTGCCCATGTTCCGACCGACAATCATACGGAAATATTATCCCATATTCCATGTTTAGTCTCGGCGGAGGATAACTTCATGCTTACACAATTGCCCTTGGAGTCTGAGGTAAAAGCGGCGGTATGGAGTTTGGATCCTCATAGTGCGTCAGGTCCTGACGGTTTTAATGGGCAATTCTATCGTTCATGTTGGCCGATAATATCTTCGGATGTGCTAAAGGCTGCGCAGGAGTTTTTCCTTGGGGTACCTCAGCCAAGGACTATGGCGAGTGCATTACTCACTCTCATTCCCAAAGTTCAGTCACCTCAGACTTTGCTGATTTCCGTCCAATTTGTCTTACTAATTTCATCAGCAAAGTCTGCACCCGTATTATTGCTACTCGCTTGAATCAGCTCCTACCAAAATTAATCTCTCCGGAGCAAACGGGTTTCCTTGCGGGAAATGATATCTCTACACAAGTTCTTTTGGCTCGGGAAATGGTACATATGTTGGATAGAGGTGGACCACAGTTGTGTCTGAAATTGGATATGATGAAGGCTTTCGATCGGGTTAGTTGGGACTACCTTCAACTGCTTCTAAGAAAGTTTGGGTTTTCTGATTTCTTTGTTAGACTTATTATTAATCACCTCGGTGCAACGCGAATGTCAGTATTAATTAATGGGCAGCCATCTCCATATTTCCGTCCTTTTAAAGGAGTTAAGCAGGGGGATCCTTTGTCGCCTTTATTGTTTATCCTATCATCTGAGGGTTTTAGTCGCGGATTGAAGGCACTGGTTTCAGCAGGAAGCATTCACACTTTTCGTTGGGTAGAATCCCTATGGCAATTTCGCATTTGGCCTATGCGATGATCTACTTATCTTCCTGCAGGGTACTCAACGGAATCTTCGTCGTTTTCACGCATTTCTCACTAAATATGAAGCTGCTTCGGGACAGAAAGTTAATTTTGGTAAAAGCAGTTTCATTCCATCATCCAATATTACAGCGACAATGTCAAATAAAAGGAATCCTAGGCATGCGTCAAATCTCTTTGCCGTTTCGTTATCTGGGTTCCTATCTTCATAAGGGCATCCCTAGGCAAGTCACTGTTTGTCATTGTTACAGCATGTGGATGACAGATTACAGGGTTGGCAGTCTCGACTTTTATCATTCGCGGGACGGCTTGTGCTATTACGATCAGTTATTGCAGCGCTTCCCTTGCATATCTTGGCGGCAGGCGGCATGCCTCAGTCAATCATTCGAATGCTAGAAAGGAAGATGGCATCATTCTTTTGGGGAGATAGGCGCCATTGGGTCGCCTGGAACTCTATGACCACTCCCATCGCGGAGGGTGGCTTAGGCCTTCGTAATCTTCGTGAGCTGCAACAAGCATACACATGTCGTATATGGTGGAAATATCAATGCCAGGATACATTATGGAGTCGATATATGCATCTTAAATATGGAAAAGGGGGGACTATACTCCCAGATTACCAGATTCTGCGATTTGGAAGTCTATCTGTCGCTTCATCCCATCTGTTCTTCAGGCGACTGGTTTAGGTTCATTTCCATCATGGACGCCCACACCTTCTGGAGTGTTTTCACTTAAATCGGCATATGATATATGTAGAGTTTCGCGCCCAACCTTGCTCTCGACGACATTTATTTGGTCTAAACACCACTCTCCTTCTATTCGAATTTTATTATGGCGCTTTTTCCATTCAGCCATGCCATTTGAAGATTACATCGGAAAATATTTAGTGGTGCGTCCTACGCAATGCCCTTTTTGCAAATCGCATTCAGCCACAGTGGACCATATATTCATTTCATGTTCACGCATTCGGCACTTTTGGAGTTTTTTTGCTGCTGAACTTCATGGCGTACCACCGACATCTCTGCCTCTGCGCCAATATTTACTCTCTTGGTGGTATCGGTCCAACTCTACATCATTGGCATGTTTTGCAGATTGTCATTCCTGCGATAGTTTTATCTATTTGGAATCAATATGCGCAACTTATCTTTGGGGACACGACCAACTTTTCGACGACGGCGTTACGTAACTCTATTCACTTTGATATACACGTTTGGGCGATGAGTATCCAGGGCACCAAGCTAGCATCGGGTCCTTTGCCATCTCTCTCTTGGTTCCCTCGGCTACGTGCTCCTCTTCGGGTTATCCGGTGGGAAACACCACCTTCTGGGCGTCTCAAGTTAAATGTGGATGCAGCTGTTGGACAACATTATGCAGCAGGAGGCGTTATATTAAGAAATCATGAAGGGCGTTGTATCAGGGCCCTTTCTTTTCGTCTCCCTCTTAGTACACCACTGCAGGCAGAGATTCAAGCTACTCTTTTTGGCCTGGTTTATTTTCTACCTTTATATCGTTCGCTTATGGTGGAATCAGATTGTGCTCAAATGCTAACCTTATTAGGTAAGCCCCGCCAACCAGTGGGCAATTATCATCTTCAGCAGCTTCACAGTATGGTTAGCCAGCATAGGCTGGAACTGCTTCATATCTATCGCGAGAATAATATGCCAGCTCATTATCTTGCTCAACATGCAATGATGCATCCCACGACGGGATTGTACAACCGTCATACTCTTCCTCCCATGGTTAAGGCATCTGCCGCACTGGATCTCACATCGGCGCAGTTACGCTCAATTTAATGGCTTGCGGTTATCTTCATTTCTCTGCCCGTGTCCTAACAGTCACGGGCAGACCCGGTACGCATATTCCTTATTTTACACACGGTTGCTGTATAATTTATTTGTTGATACTCTCTAATGTTGTTACCTGGATCAATTGCTGCGGTGACTGCTATGAGTTATATTTCGCGTGCGCTGGCTATACTACAAACCATGCTGACATCCATACGGACTGGCACTTTTACATCTCCTCTGCCTGCACCAACTTTGGTGTAGGCAGGCATGGTTCGTTTTCTTTCCTTTGGCGTTTCAGATCACGATTTCCATTTTTCATTCGCTGCTGAGTATAACTTACTTGATTTGTACATCTTGGCTGCTCATATGTTTACACACTGTGCTTGGTGATGGGAGATATCTGGGGAACAGTTATATTACTTGCATTGACGCACATCTATGTACGGCGACGAGGTGGACGATTTCATGTGTACAAACATCGCCTGGATATTTCATGTGGATTGGCTCTCCTTCCATAACCCTGCCTGCCCATCTATTGGTGCAGGCAGGTTGGGTATGTGTTCTTTCCCTTGCCTTGATTTTTCCTTATGTAACCACAATAAGGTTTACATATGGTTTTATTTCGCTATTGCATGGCTCGTCATTGGGATTTGGATAACTGGCTGATCAACACAACTTGGACGGAGCATCACCCTGGAGCATTACAGTGGCAATATTCCCATCTAGTCCAACTCAAATGGGCATTTCTTTTCAACAACTGCGGCATACAACGTCGCCGAACGTCGGCATACATAGGCTTTTTATTTACTGTATTGGACAGATTCGGTATCAATGAGAGTCGTATAAATATGCACCTTTTTCCTTCGCCAAGGTTTTCCACAAGGGTGGTTTTTCTTGGCAAGGGTTTTAATGCGACATATCGTATACGACTGGAGATATCTCATTATTATACCTTTTTGATCTATTTATTTACGTATTCTGACGATTGTAAAATGGTTTTTCTCCGCCACAAGTGAGGCTTTCATATAATAAAATCGCTGTTTCACAAAAAAAAAAATTATATATATATATATATAGGATAATAAAATGATTTTTGGGGAGTATATATATACATATATACATACAGATATATATATACACACACTTTAGTATTTTCGTCTATAATGTGTATTTTTGAAGTTTATGGCTTATTTCAAATTATGAGCAAATATTATATATATATATATATATATATATATTTAAAGTGTAGAAACATTAATATATATGTATATATCCAGTGGAATATGTATATATATATGGTTGGAAATATATAAGTTTATTGTTGAGAAAAAGAGTTTGAGTGATATACAAATACATGATTTAAATACTACGTGTTTACGAAATGCATGCTAAAATTATTATGTGACACGTTTTTGTGATATATATGCATCATATGTTTATATATATTGTTGCCGTACTAACAAGCCATGAAACATTAAAGCTTACATCATATGACAAACATTTATTGTCTTTGAACTATTTTCAGGTGCCACCATTAATGAACTAAACTAGTTCATTAAGTGAAGTACTTAAGTTAATGAACTAACTAGTTCATTAAAAGGAGATATATTTGGAGAATGCATGATGGCAACAAATTGAAACATGGAAAGTCTCCTCTCTATTTGATACACACGTTTTTATGTAACATATTTAATATATTCAGATTTGTTTATAAAAGGCACAATACACATATATTCCGACGTACTACCGACACGTTACATATATTACAAACGTACGTCAATGTCACACCACTATACTTACCTTATATTTATGAGTAAATTCAGGTCTTATCATATGACATGTCATGGTGATGACAAAAATTATTACGACACGTTACAAGGTTATAAACCAAAAATTGTCGTATCGGGTGACTACCGAAACTTCAGCAACGTGTCACGTACTTGCCATATAAAGATGGCCAACCCATATACTTTAAAATAACCAAAATTTCGTGCCTCACATGTTCAAATCAGCCATGAAATCATTCCATGTTGGCACACACAAATCACCCACAATTTAGGCCAAATTGTGGAGATTTCAAATTCAAGTTTTAAGGCACATGGGGCGCCGCTTTAAAGTCAGCCATCAGAGCTGAATATCTAATTTTATTTATATATTATGTGTGACATAATATATGTAACATGTGCAAAAAGTTTGAATTTAATCAGAGAAAAATCGTGTAATCGACGAAAGTCGAAAATTCGGTTTTCTACGACACAACCCATGGAACGTTTTTCTTGGCATGCGATGTAACATGTGTCTAGACACTTTTTACACATCCAAGACATGTTAAAATGCTCTAGAAAATTCATATTAGGGCTGATTAGAATTTACCATATATGGTAAATATTGTGTATTATTTGACAAAGCTTACTAAAGTGAAATTTCATCACATGTCTAGCAATATATACACGCCATTTATTGGAGCCTAGATGGAGCTTATTTAGTACTTTAATTGGTGGAAAGTAAGCCACACATGATTGGTGACATTGAAGAAGGCAACACACAAGGAAACAATTCAAAATACAACACATGCTGAAATTTCAACACACGTTGTTTATTATGGACGAATTTTGAAACACTTTTGTCTTCAATTTTATTCCAAAATTGAACGAGATTAATGTGTGATTGTATGACAATATTTTGACTACATTTGAGCACATGTTTTGTAAGTTTTTTTCAGATTTTACAGCTTATTAAAGGATGCCAAGTTGGACCAATCATCAAGTGGCAAGTAAGCAAGGTCAAGTCATCCTTCCAATCATAGTGTGCCAAGTAAGCAAGATGGTGTCATCTCTACACAAGACAATCTTCCAAGGACATTAAAGAGAATTCTCAAGAAGGGAAGAAGTCCTAAGGGGGCGGCCATGAAGTGGTTAAAAAGAAGAGAATAGTGCAAACAAGACTAAGGCTACAACTCTCATTCTCTCAAGATCAAGAAGCTCTACTACTTTCTTCTTCTCTTTTTCTTTCTTTCTTTCTTCTTCTTCTTCTTCTTCTCTCAAGCCTTTTTTCATATATTCAAAATACTATATAGGCTTTAATTATACCACCCGTACTCATACATTGTTGTAAAAGGTTGATCAAGGTGTGATCAAACCTTCATTCGGTTGGTGGTGTGTTCGTGATCGGTTTGTTTGGTTGTTTTGGTTGTATTGTTTGTAAAAGATGGAGTTGGTGTGTAACTCCAGCAACAATTGTTCTAAAGTTTTATATTGTGTTTAGTGATAACCGAGGAAGGTGTCCTCGAAGACTGGAGTAGGTTGTGTTAACCGAACCAGTATAAAATTCTTGGTGTTCTTACTTATCAGCACTTTACTTTCAGTTTAGTTTTGCATCATTTTCATTGCATGGTAAAATAGCAAAAGTTTTTCAAAAATCATAACACTTTGCAGTAACATAGAAAAGGTCTTATTTTTCATTTGGCACAAGTTTCACCTCATTTGGATAAGTATAAGTCAGTCAAACATTAATAGTTCTGAGACTAGTGCAATCTGATTTTCAGACTTGCAAAGGTTAAGAACATCAACGTATTTGACCTACTTACCCAAAGGAATTTTGAAAAGTTTTTCAACCTTTAAAGTACATATACTAAAGGTCATTCCATAACATTTTCAGATCATTTGGATTTGTAAATTATATGAATAATTTTTCAAGTTCGGAGCATGGTTTTTGACAGATTCGCGCAATCTGTCCAAGAACGTATTTTCAAGGGGTTAGAAGTCGAGTTTTAGTCTGAAAGTTTTATGAGATACTTATAACATATGACAGTCCATTCACACTAATTTCATAATTTTGGAAGGTCTGTAACTAGGTCATTTAATTATTTCAAGTCAGGAACTAAAAACAAAACTATTTTCAGAAGTGAGGTTTTTGGTTCAAAATTTTTTAAAAACCAAAATTTCCGCACCCACTATTCAACCCTCCTTCTAGTGGTACTATACAGGTCCTACATTTATTTCATATATGGACATATAATACAACACGAAAATAGGTATGTATATATATATATACACACGGATATATAGGTATGTGTGTAAGATTATGAAAAATATATATCCATATATATGTAGGATATATATAATTCGGCTATATATATGTAATCTGTAGCCTAATGGCTTTAGTTTATGAAAAGTGTATTTAAATGATTATGACAAGAAATATATATATATATATATATCTAATATCCTACATAATTCGGCTATATATTACATATATATAGCCGAATTATGGGATATTATTATATATATATATATATATATATATATATATATCGGCCTTTATATATACTTTTGGCCTAATGATTTTAGTTTTGTGAAAAGTAAATTTAAATGATTTATGACATGATATATATACATATATGTGTATTATGGAGAATATATATATATATATAATTAAATATATATATATACATATATATATATATACATATATAATATATACATATATATAACATATACATATATTATATATATACATATATATATATATATTATATATATATATATCTATAGAATTATTATATTGTCATACCCTGTACTTTTAAGTACGACTTTCAATAGTTAAAATCAACTTTAAATATAATTTCATTAAACATAGGTTTACGAGGCTGAATAGATAAATATATGTAGAAAATAAGCAAAATATTGAAATTAAGAAATTATGCTGAAATACCCAAATACCCATCCCCACTTAAATGATGGGGAGTTACACAAAGGAGTATAACTCCCCATTAGCCTAAAGGGGCCGGTTGCAAACATAGAAGAGGGAGAAACGCCTAGGAGAAAAGAGAAGGAGAAAAGAGAAAGAAGAAGAAGAGGAAGAAAGAACGGTCAGTCTAGGTTCCATCCTTACCGAAATTTTGCAGTACCTCGTAAGCCTAACTAGAAACAAGGCAAATAATCTTTCTATACGCTTTGCACAATTTTGATTCTATAGGCCCTATGTTCTTATAAAGAGAAATCTGGATCACACATTAGTAGCTTTGATTTGCCTATGTTAAATGCTTTACTATATGTAATTGTTGTTGTTAGTTGAGTAAAGCCATGTTCTTTGGCCCAATATCTGAAAATGGTCATGTTGTGATCGTTGTTGTTAAATATGCCCATAAAGGTGATATCCATGATGTATTCATTGTCTTGGTATAAATTATTAAGTTTAGTAACTACACCTTGGATGTTTTGAGAGTATTTGTAGAAAGTTGAAGGATGCATGATGGTATTTTCGTAAACTTGTTATGTTGGAAAGTTTGTAGATATCTATTGAATGTTGCGGGTGATAGAAGGTTTAGTGTGGATACCATTTACATGTTTGAGAATCAACTCATGTTAGTTTTATGTTAAGCATGATGAATCTAAGTGTTAATGGATCTTGAAGTGTTAAACATGAAAGGGGTGAAGGAGGAAGGTGATGGGAAGAAGTTACTGCAGAAAACTGCAGTTCTGGAACCGTCAGAACACTTCGAACACCTACTTTAGCGCTTCAAATCACATTAGGTGCCTAAAGTAGGCGTTTAATGTGTCCCAGTGCATCTCCATACACTTCGAACACCTACATTAGGTGCTTCATGTCACATAAGACGCTTCATGTAGGCGTTCGATGTGTTACACAGCATTCCAGAACACTTCGAAGACCTCCAAAGGCGTTGGATGTCACATAAGGCGCTTCATGTAGGCGTTCGATGTATACTAGCACATTCCCGAACACTTCAAACGTCTAGTATAGGCGCCTCATGTCACTTTAGGCGCCTCAAGTAGGCGTTCCAAGTGTACTGGAAGTCTTTTTGACCCATTAGGCGCCCTATATATGTGTAATAACTGTATTCTCTTTCTTTGGTCATAAAATGCAAGGGTATTTGAGGTGTACTTGAGGAATAGATGTTAAGTTTGATTAAGTAAGGATAAGAATGAATCCCAAGTGAGTTGAAACGAATGGACTTAGAAAGGTACAAGCATGGAGTGTTTGAGGTGCAAGATCATGTACTTGATAAGTAAGATGTGTGTGTATATTACATATTTGATATGAAGTTGCATGAGCATCCTGCATCATGACATGAACACTTTGCATTTGACATGAGAATTGCTTTGCGAAAGAACATGTGTTTACAAGAGAAGATTAAAGTTTTCGAAAAACAAACTATGGCTGCTGGTTGATCGCAGGGTATAAAAGTCACACCTGCGAAAGCAGGGTATAAAAGCGTGACCTGTGAATCAACAACAGGGTATAAAGTATTTATGGGGCCGTGGACCTATCAGCACGGATATATGATATTTGTAATGGGGCCGTGGACCTTTCAGCACGGGGTATAAAGTTATATGTGATGGGGCTGTGGACCTTTCAACATGGGGTATAAAGTTCTGTTTGCTGTGGACTGATCACCCACAGGTATAAAGTTCTGCTACGCGAAGAATATGAAAAGTTTTGTGAAATGACACGCATAGCATATTACGAAAGAAGTCATATGCATGGGTTCTGTGTGATTTTGAAGAATTACAGCATTATGATACACGAAGCATAAGAATTGACATGCAAGAAATGTGACTAGCTTATGTTCTGTTTATGTGGTATGTTATTTTAGTTACATGTTGTTCTTGTATCCGTATCATATATGTGATTTATTTGTTTTGAGGAATTGTTATAAAGATTCTATTTGCTAACCCAGCACCTTATTTTGGGCAATGACTTTTACACTGGTGACTCGTCGTGTGTGATCCCGTAAGGTGTATAGACGGGTTACTTACTGGGGATATTTTTTCCAATAACAGATACTCCATTTCCTTTGCAGGTGAGCCAGAGTACGAAATGATATTTGTCAAAGACGATGGCGAGTGGGCTCAATGGGATGATGGTCATGGAAGTAGATAGATTTTTGATTATTCTCTTTAAGTTGGAAGACTCGATATTTATTATGTTGTACTGGAGGATATGTTAGACCGTTAACTGAACACATTTTATTTCTGCTGTATTTCTTTGGTTACATTGATGTTGGTGAATTTTTAAATTTTACAACGTTTTCGCTGATTTATCTTACATCATGAATGATGTACGCTTGATCTGCTTTGACGCGCTTCACAGTCCTCGTAGTAGACTATGGTGGGTGCACTGGTTTCGATGCCAGTATCGGGCCGGGGCGCTACATATATAGTGTGTCTATATATATATATATATTTTTGAAAAGAAATTATTTATTAATTAAAAGCCCCACTTTTGGTGGAGGAAAAACCATATTACATTGTCAGTATTCGAATAAATGAAATAACGAAACAAGGATGTCATATCTCCAGTTGTATGATATGCCGCATTAAAACCTTGCCAAGAAAAACCACCCTTGTGGATAAAACCTTGGCGAAGGAAAAAGCGTACATATTTATACGACTGTCATTGATATGATAAGAACATAAAATGGTGTACAAACCATGAATGCCGTATACTTTTGTGTGAACAGTAGAATGTTGAAGCTGTTGCAATCGCCGCATCTTTGTCTTACCATTTTCTTGAAAACCGAAACCTCAGAAGATGTCCAAGAGAAAGGAGGTCAATGTGAGCGCGTAACTGAGCAATCAGTAGAAAAACCAAGCACATACCGGAGCCGCCTTGGCAGTTTAGGTGCCAAGCGATAAAGTGTAATGATGCGCCATGTCCGTCCAAGTTGTGAGAACCGAAAATGCAGGAAGAAAGTGCCCCACTTCGGGAATAAGGCTCACCACCGTGATGTGTAAAAGAATCTCGCACAAATGGGAATAGCACATCAATAGAGCATTAGTGTTGAGAATAATAAGCACAAACAGAGTGGGAAAATGCATACCCAAGTCGCCTTGACCAAGGGGCCAAGCGGCACAATGGAAAAAGTCCTGCCACATGAAATCTGAATGGATCCACCATGCGAGTAAACCATGCATAGCGTAGGATCCAGCGACATAGTCTTCCAATCACCAATGAGTACATATAGTTGATGTGATAACCAAATCGCTCCAATGAAAAAAGAGGCGTGTTATGTATTTGAAATAAAATGTATAAATCATAGATTAGTGGTTGTGCAACCATACCATGCCTGCCTGCATTCCTAAGGTTGCAGGTAGTAGATGTGAAACCTCGCCAATCCATATGGAAGACTGTTGTCAAGGCACCTGCAAGTGAACGGAAGTAAGATCCAATGTGACTGCCGCACGGACCAATGAGGGCAGAGTGGTCGATGTAAAATGTTTTGTGCGCTGGTGTAACATTGCATGCTGTGCTAAATAGTGTGCTGCCAGTTTGCCTCGATAAATGTGATTGTACGGAAGACGATGAAAATGAACTAGCGAGTGAAGCCTTTGAAGATGAGAGTTGCCATGGACAATGTTCTGCCGTGTCAACCGATCAATCAATTGGGCACAATCCGACTCTAGGATGATGGATCGATAAAATGGAAAGAAATAAAGGAGCCCAAAAATTTCCGCTTGAATCTCTGCATGTAAAGGTAAACTTAGCGGAAGGCGAAAGGAAATTGCACCAAGGCATGAGCCCTGATGATCTCGCAGTATTGCACCTCCTGATGCGAAATGTCGACCCACACAGCATCGACATTTAATTTCAATCATCCAGAAGGAGGCGTGACCCACGAACAATCAATGGACGAGGTGGTCGAACTGCTGGCAGCCACTGAAAATCTGTTGTGAGGTAGTAGATAGTTTAGAGCCTGCGAGCTTTTTGTGCCACAAAGAAATATCATAATGTATGGAGGACCGAAGGGAAGATGCCGTGATATGTGTTTTGTCGCCATAGACCATGGAAGTATAAGCACACACCAGATATTGCGGACAATAATCGCAGGGATCACGATTTTATAAATCCAATAAGAGAGGAAATGGATGATCGGTACCACCATGAAAGAAGATACTGACGGAGATGTATTATGATGGAAGAGGACAATGCAGCTCACTAGCAAAATAGCGCCATATAGGACGAACATAAGAACAATATAAGAAAACATTATCCCCCTGGCCGACTCCTCTTGCAGAACGGACATTGTGTCGGATGAGCCGTTATATACTGTCCAATGTAATCCTCAAAGGTAATGCGGAATTGAAAAGACGCCATAAGAACAATCTTATAAATGGAGAGTGATGCTTTGACCAAATAAATGAGGTAGAAAGCAGTTTTGGAGAAGAGGTTCGGCAGATCTCATAGGCACTTTTGCGAGAATTCCCCCAGTTGAGTTGGCAACCATGAAAGTTGGTCACCCTGTCTATCAGTGTGCATTAAGCAGAAAGAATGAATCCGGCATATAATTTCCAAATAGGGGAGTCTGTAACCGAGGAAGATAATCATGACGCTGTCCATATTTTGCATGCATGTATTTGCTCCACAGTGTTGAGTTCTGGTGATACGACCACCAGAGGCGACAATAAAAAGCCTTTGTAAGACATTCAAATCTCGAAGGCCTAAACCTCCCTCAGACTGCGGCTTAGTAATCTTAGTCCAGGAGACCCAATGATCTCGACGTCCCCAATAAATGCCGCCATCTTGCGATGAATGATCTTAATTACCGATTTTGGATACCTCCCCCCCCGATAACATGAATGGGTAACGCAGCGATTACTGATTGTAGCAAGACTAGTCGACCTGCAGTAGATAGTAATTTGGAGTGCCACCCTTGAAGTCTATCATCAATATGCTGCAGTAGCGTAACACAGTGACGGGAACGAGGAATACCTTGTGCAAATAAGAACCGAGATAACGAAATGGAAGACTAGAAAGATGCATGCCCAGAATATTCATAAAGGTCTGACGTTGCTGTGGAGTTACCCTGGCGGAAGGAATAATACTGCTTTTTGAAAATTCACTTTTGACCTGAAGCAGTTTCATATTGTGTAAGAAATGTATGGAAGCGTTGTAGATTCCTCTGTGTACCTCGAGAAATATCAGTAAATCATCTGCATAGGCTAAGTGTAATGGTAAAGGGGATACGACCCAGGCGGAAAGGTTGCAAGACTCCAGTTGCTGTCAAGGCTTTCAAGCCCCTGCTAAAACCTTCTGCTGCTAAAATAAATAATAAAGGGGATAAAGGATCACCTGTTTAACGCCCGATATGGCCAAAATAGGAAGAGGGCTGGCCATTGACTAACACCGCTAATGTCGTGGCCCTCAAATGGTTCAGAATTATACGAGTGAAAAATCCCGAGAATCCGAAGGCTTGGAGTAAAAGTTCCAAATATTCCCAGCTAACTCTGTCAAATGCCTTCATCATATCCAACTTGAGACATAACTGTGAGCCACCTCTATCAAGCATATGGATCATCTCACGAGCCAATAAAACTTGAGTTGAAATGTCCGTACCTGGCAGGAATCCCGTCTGCTCTGGAGAGATTAGTCTGGCAATAATTTACACAAACGGCTAGCAACAATTCTGGTACAGACTTTACTGATAAAATTAGTGAGGCATATAGGACGATAATCACCGAAAGTAGCAGGAGAGGATTTTTTCGGAATCAAGTGATCAATGCACTAGCCATAACTTTAGGCTGAGGAACGCCCAGGAAAATTCTTGTACTGCTAGAACAACATCTGTATGAATGATGGACCAGCAAGATCTATAGAAGTTACCATCAAAACCATCAGGTCCCGCTGCACTATGAGGGTCCAAATGCCAAACCGCAGATTTTATCTCATCCGACAATGGAACCTGCGTCAGAGAGGCATTATCCTCTGCAAACTAGCGCTGGAATATGTCGAAGAATTTGATCACAGTTAGCTGTAGGTTCATGTGCGAATAAGGCTGTATAAAAGGACACGGCTTCAGCGATGATATCATCTGGGGTAGTACACACTAGGCCATCGGTTGTTTTGTATTGTTTGATCCGAAGGTGTAGTCGGCGTCCTTTAACAATAGCTTGATAATAGCGAGTATTTGCGTCTCTCTCATTGAGCCATTTAACCCTCGCCTTTTGTTTCCAAAAGTGCAGCTCATAAGAAGAAGCTTGAAGATATTCTACTTAGCTTGATTATACTCCGTCCGATGTTCCTCTGTGGGATGCATATCCCAGCGCTGGTCAGCACGGGTGTAAGCAGAATTTTAGCCTGTTGAACCCTAGAGAAAATATTACCGAATATTTCTTGTCCCCCTGCTGCACATCCTTTTTAAACTTGAATAACTTTTGTGTAGAAGCCATGCATACCACCCGTTGTAGGATATGAAGTCCATGCAGCACGTATGTAATTATTAAAAGTCTGGATGTAAGAAGCCAGAGTCTAAAAATCGGAACGATCGACGCAGCAAGTCACATTTATATTCGGCATTAAGCAATAGCGGGGTATGATCCGAAGCATTCGGGAAGATGCGTAAGTTGCAGGTCTTCAAATTTATCATGAATTCCGTATTGAGAAACAACCATCTAAACGTCGACGAACTCTACCGAGGCCTCGCCATCTGACCAGGTGAATCTGAAACCCTTGAAATGGTGGGCGACGTCAAACCACATGACTCTATGCAATCATTGAAAATCTTGGTAAAACAGATAGTGACGGCTGCGAACGTCCTTCATGATCTGGATAGAGAGCGGAATGTATTAAAATCTCCTTCCAGCACCCAAGGAAGTGTTTGTATTGTCAGAGAAAGTGCATGTGAAGCCCACAAAGAACGACGTAGTGATGGAGTATGATTGCCATATACTGCCGACAAAACAAAAGTATACTAAAGAGGCCTATATAACAATGTAAAATATACCAACTTGTTCTTCTCCTGCACTGTTACCAGCTCAAAATGAGAGTCACGCCAGAAAAACCAATATACTCAGAATGCGATGCATATGAATTGGAAAAGCCGAAAATCCAAAGCATAACGAGAAATAGTTACTGATGCATGTTTAGGTTCTATGATAACAAGTATGTTTAACCGATGGTATGATTAACTGATGCAGACGTGGTTTTGGAGGCCCCACAGACCTCTTATATATCCATATCAATAATATTCATTGTGAAAGTGTAGAGTCACTTCCCTGTATCGCATGTGATGCACTGCGCGTAAGAATGGACGATTGATGGTAGTGGAGGAAGATCCTTCTTTGCTTGACGTTTCCTGCGAGGACACCACCTGTATAAAATCTTCTGTAGAATCCTGTAAGCGAGAGATTAAGGTGTCCGTATCAGGCGAGGAGAGGTAGCAGCTGGATGCGGCCGGCTACCTCTTCTGGAACTAGTAGGGATCCCATGATTATCTGTCTGTTAAATCATTATCAGACGAATGTCCTATGTCACAGGATTCTGGATTAGCCCACAGCGGCTCCACGGGCTCCTCTAAATTATCTGCGATAGCATCTGCATCCGGGATGGGGGAACCTGGAGGGACTGGTATTCTGTCGATGGTTGGCTCAGTCTCTGGAAGGTTTGTTTGAGCAGCTGTACGCTTTTTTACCGAAGTCCAGCGCTGGGCTGGTTGTCACCGCGGAGGGGGGTGCGGTATGGGTTGTCACCGACGGTGGTGTGCATCACGCAACTGCATTGCCTAATCGACGGCAGGAGGTGCAAAACAAGGGCAAATCTTCATAGATGATGGTTTGCAGTATAAATCATCCCTTCGCTTGAAGATAAATCTTTTGCGGTAAGATCCTTCGAAAACATCGACTTCCACACATACACGTGCAACCGAAGGTCGCAGACCATCTGTTGTTGCAACATCAAGTTTAATGGGGCTTCCTATCGGTTTAACAATTTCAAATAATGCCTCTTTTCGGTGAAGATGGATGGGAAGACCAGGAAAGGCTATCCAAACCGGAACTATCGGCACATCCGTGGACGGATCAAAATCAACTGTCCATTTGGTATACGCATATGACACCCAGAGATAAGCCATGATCGGCGATAAAAGCATCGTAAATAATCTGCTTCATTGCTAAAATTTAACAGTATATGGGCCTGATCAATAAGAGTGATACGAAGATCTTGATGAAATCCTATCTTCTCAAAGACATCCCTGATCACCTTCAATGGAGGTCTCCCATACCAAAATGTACCCACTAACGAATATTTGAATGGAGCAGCAAGTTCATCAATTTCCGAATCCGAAAACGAGATTAAAGGAATACCTTTATATCGAGAAACAGTTTTGGGTGAGATGGTGATGGACTGAGCCGAGGCAAGCACCAGTCACAACGGCGGCAAAGGACGGTGATGGAGTTTGCATGATCGTCGTTTGGAACCGCGCGAATGAATTGGTGGGATGGGCAGCGAAACAATGAGAGCAATAACCGGATTAATCTATGCCAAATGAGATGCCGGTGATGATGATTGTCCGATCCGGCAGCAGCAGCGGCGGCTGACGCCGCAATTCACGAAATCGCCTGCGCCGTCAGAGAAAACATATATATCACATATATTTTTCTATATATATATATATATATATATATATATATATATATCGGCCTGTATGTGCACTAATGGCCTAAATGACTTTTGTTTCATGAAAAGTGTATTTAAATGATAATAGTTTGAAAATACACTTTAAGTATACATATACGTATAGTATATAAACTAAGATATGAAAAATGGGTTATTTCAAGTGTTAGGTACTTATACATGTAAAGTGTGTAGAAATTATACAAATACATATATATATGTATGATAAATTCGGCCAACATGCCTTTTAATGGTTAAAAGGCTTAAATATATTTTGTGTGTACAAATATATGTTAAAATATGAAAGTGACTAAGTTATATGTCATAAAATGTGCATATACATGTTCACAGATAGAAAGTAATATCAAATATAGTATTATATGGAATGTCGTTACTGTGCCTATATATTACATAAAATGTGAAGTTATGTATATATAAGTATACTAAATGTAGGGTTTGACCATTTTGGTATTTATTTATTCATACACGATTTATGTATGTATTTCAGCAAGAAATAAATCATTTGATTTATGCTATAAAGATAAGATATATAATGTAAGGTATGATAAAGACATGGTTACTTGAGTATATTTATATGAAAAATGAAGGAACATGGATTATTATAGAAAGTTAGAGTTTTGGCTTATGTTAAATAGAAGACGGAAAGATCATGACTTAAGTTATAAGTTAAGTGGATATGTAGCGACTTTAAGAATATGATGGCACGAGTATGATCGGAGCATTTATACATGTGATATAGAATAGAAACGGATTCATTTGCATACATGTTGCATCACAAGAAATGTTTAAAAGTTATGCTATGATTATGATTTTGCAGTGTACGGACAGCTTATGGTTTCAGTAAAAGTACTGTGTACGAACAGTTTATGACATCACACGTTTCAGAGATTTTTCCAACTGTTTCAGAAAGAATAGATTTCACGTAACAAACCGTATCAACAGGACGGAAGATTCCAAGAGACACATCTTATGTTTACAGTTATGAGTTGTGTGAGTACCTCGTGAGCGTACTTGGACTCCTTAACGATTTTATAGCATACATTATGTGCCGTATGTTCATCAGGCGAGCAATTCCTGAGATCACCGGACTATACGTTATGTGTCGTATGTTTGTCAGGAGAGCGATTCCTGAGATCACCGGCCATACGAGTCACCATTAGATACATATACCTACAATGAGGGTATCAGTGGTATATGTGACTACTTGGGAAATTCTTCCGATCACCGTTGATATTGTTTTCTTACGTAGGATAGCCATCACTTACTTATAAGAATTATCATTGCATCCTTACACCAAAGATAGGATTGATGTGCTGTATAGAATGAGAATCGAGAGAATAAGCTGTAGACACAAACAAGTCTTTAAAAGGTTAAATAGATGTTCAGTATAACCTTCTGAAGCTTCATATTCTTATCTACGAGTTATATTATGTGAGTGACGCCAGTACTTGCAAATTATACCTTAAGATATGGATAGAATATCCATAGGTTATTGTCCTTAAGTTGATTGAGGAAGACTTTGTATGAAGATATAATAGCTATAAGCTATGACTTCAGTACGATACAAATTAGAACATAAGTATAGACAAGTATGTAGGAATGGACTGAGGTAGACAGTTATGTTTTTCTATGGTACGATGTAAACTTTCATGCTGTGTTTATATTCGTATCATGCCTCTTCTAATTATAACCGAGACGTGCTTTATTTTGCTTATTGTCATGATATTATTATTTGGTATCCGTCACCCTATGTATGATCCACATGACGTATCTAGTAAGATTACATGCTGAGCGATCAAAAGTTGGCTATCGCTCATACTTGCCTTATCACTTTAGAGATAACAGGTAACATTATACAGCTTGTTGAGGACAGTTTAGATGGACTAATGATAGCAAAGAAAGGTACCGAGAGACTCGCTTGAAGATGTGAGGCCCTAGCTTATGATGTGTTTTAGAAGAAATCAGTACTATGTATATTATGACTTGTACGGGTTAAATGATGAAATGTATCGCATGTCGGTGATGATTTGTTTATATTATGATGCTTCCGCTTATCGATTCATTATTTATGTTGACATGCGCAGGTATGGTTTCGATGCCTTGTACTACTCGTAGTAGAGTACGGCGGATGATGTAGCGCCCTGCCCGAAACCAGGGTTCTGACTCGGTGCACCTACCGTACTCTACTCCAAAGAGTACAAAGCGTCGATACTATTCATGTATATGTCGACATGAATAATGAATCGATAAGCGGAAGCAACATATCATAAACAAATCAAAATAGACATAAAATGCACTACATCACAATTTGTACAAGTCATACCATACAGAATACTGAAATCTTCTAAAATACATCATAAACTTAGACCTAATGCCTTCAAAGCAAATCTCTCGATATGTTCTTCGTTATCAATAGTCTATCTAGCTTGTCCTCAAAAAGTCTGTATAGTGACACCTGTTACCTAGAAAGTGGTAAATAAGGCAAGTATGAGCGATAGCCAAATTTTAATCGCTCAGTAAGTAATCTTACTAGATACGTCATTTGGATCATACATAGGGAGACGGGGTACAAAATACTAATAACATAACAATGAACAAAATAAAGTGCGTCTCCGTTATAATTAAAAGAGGCATGATACGAATATAAAACATAACATGAAAGTTTACCTCATACCATAGAAAATCATAACTGTCTACCTCAGTCCATTCCTACATACTGTCTATACTTACATTCTAATCCATATCATACTTAGATCATAGCTCATAGCTACTACATCTTCATACATAATCTTTCTCAATCAACTTAAGGACAATAACTTACGGATATTCTAACCATGTCCTAAGGTATAATTTGCAAGTACTGACGTCACTCACATAATATAACTTGTAGACAAGAATATGAAGCTTCAGAAAGTTATAATGGACATCTACTTAACCTTCTTAAGACTCGTCTATGTCTACATCTTATTCTCTCGATTCTCATTCTATACCACACATCCATCCTATCTCCATTGTAAGGATGCAATGCTAATTCTCATGATTCTGATGCATAGCTACTCAACTTGAAAAGAAAATATATCTGTAAACGGTAAAATAAGTAGTGGCCATCTTCCGTAAGAAAACAATATCAACGGTGACCGGAAAGATTCCCGAGATAGTCGGATATACCAATGATACGCTCATCGTAGATATAAGGATCTAACGTTGACTCGTACGGCCAATGATCTCAAGACTCTCTCGCTTGAAGAACATACGGCGCATAACGTATACTATGCCCCATGAAACCGGTCTCCCCGACCTCGGTATCATGATGGCGCATCTCATATGAACATAATTATGCCCATGGTACAACCGCAGTGGTACCATGCCGGCCTCTGCATAACATCATTGAGGAGTCCAAGTCTGCTGACGAGGTACTCGACGACTCATAACTGTAAACATAAGCTGTGTCTCTTGGAAATTTTTCGTCTCGTTGATAAGATTCGTTACGTAAAATCTATTATTTCTGAAACATGTTGGAAAAATCTCTTGAAAACATGTGATGTCACAAACTGTCTGTACACAGTACTATTACTGAAACCATAAGCTGTCTGTACACTGTGCTATTACTGAAACCATAAGATGTCTATACACTGTGTTATTACTGAAACCATATTATAACTTTTAAGCATTTCTTGTGATGTAACATGTATGCAAATGAATACGTTTCTATTCTATATCACATGTATAAATACTTCGATCATACTTGTATCATCGTATTCCTAAGGTTGCTACATATCCACTTAATCTATAACTTAAGTCATGATCTTCTCTCCTCTACTTAACATAAGCCAAAACTCTAATTTTCTATAATATTCTATGCTCCTTCATGTTCATATAAATATACTAAAGTAACCATGTCTTTATCATACCTTATATTCTTTCTCTTATCTTTTTAGCATAAATCAAATGATTTATTCCTTGCTCAAATATATACAAAAATAGTGTATGAATAAATAAATACCAAAATGGTCAACCCTAGTTTAGTATACTTATATATACCTAATTTCACATTCAATGTAATATATATATGTACATTTTTATGACATACAACTCAGTCACTTTCATACCTTAACATATATTTGTATACCTAAAATATATTTAAGCCTTTTAACCATTAAAAGGCCTATTGGCTGAATTTATCATACATATATATGTATTTGTATAATTTCTATACACTTTACATATATAAATCCATAACACTTGAAATAACCTCTTTTTTCATATCTTAACTTATGTAATGTACATATATGTATTCACAAAGTGTATTCAATCATTTAAATACCTATTTCATTAAAATGAAATCTTTTAGGCCAAAAACTTAATAAGGCCGACATATATATATATATATATATATATATATATATATATATATATATATATCATAATATGACACATATATTTGTATATGTCATCTAATAAATCATTTAAATATACTTTTCATGAAAATAAAGTTATTAGGCTACAAATATATATATATATATATATATATATATATATATACACACTTCTCAATACTACATTTATATATAAATATTCTCATGTCATAATCATTTAAATACACTTTTCATAAAAAAATAAAGTCATTAGGCCATAAATGTATTTACATGGACGAAATACATTAATGTGTGTGTGTGTGTCTATATATATATATATATTTTAAGAGAAGATTTTATTAATGAAAAAACCTCACTAGTGGCAGAGGAAAGCCATAGTACATCAAAGCGTCAGTGTAAGTAAAAAAGAGTACAATGAAATGATGATTTGCATTCTCCAGTCATGTATGATATGCCGCATTAAAACCTTGCCAAGTAAAACTACCCTTGTGGATAAAACCTTGGCGAAGGAAAAAAGCGTACATATTTATATAACTGGAGTGTGGAAATGGAATGCAATACATCTGAGAAGAACGAGCGATACGACAAGTCATAAAAAAACACCATGCATTTTCCGCCAAAGGAGTCGCCATTGCCAAGGACAGTTGTTTGAGTTGGGGGAGTTGGGTTGATTCATCCGCAGTACACATAGAGTCCAGCAAGATACAACGTCCAATCCATGCACATATGAGGAAAAACAACAGTTAAAGTGGATATAGAGCATAGCGAAATCCATAAGAGCAATATAGTGCAAAGCATACCGAGTCTGCCTGCTCCCCGCAGGGCACAGACAGAATGATGAGATGAAAGCCAATCCATATGGAAGAATTGTAAAAATTTAAGGGAAGCGCAAATGGCCTGAGGAGAGATCTAAAGAGATGGAACCACACACTAATGGAGGAAGAGTGTGAGAAGTGTAGGATTGTGTTTGAGGGTTCAACATTGCATGCTGAGCAAGGTAGTGAGCATCCATATTTGCCTCCCTGTAAATGTGCAGAAAGTCCAGTCGATGTAGATGTGTTAATGTATGCAGCAAACGAAGATAATAATTCCCTTGAACCATGTGTGGACGCGATAGACGGGATATCATCTGAGCACAATCTGATTCTAGAATAATTGAGCAACACAGTGGAAGAAAATATAATAAACCAAATACCACGGCCTGTATCTCAGCGTTTAGAGGTGTACTTGGACGAAGTCGGAAAGAGATTGCCCCCACACAAGAACCAACATGATCTCGCAAAATAGCACCCCTTGCATTATAATGTCTGCCTACCGATGCATATATATTTAACTTTAATCTACCTGAAGGCGGAGTACACCAACGAACCAATTGAGGACGCGGCGGCCGAAGTGTGGGAAACCAAGCGAGCTGTCGCAGAGGTCTAGCCGCTAGCTTCGATCCGGCCATTGTTTTGCTCCACAGAGTAATGTCATAGTTGACAGAAGCCCAAAGGGATGTGACTGCGAAAGTGTGCTTGTCACCATAGATTAACGATGCATAAGCGTGCCATATATTATACACAATAATTGCAAGGATGACAATTTTTAAAACCCCAAAAAGAGATGAGAAAGTAGAACGATACCACCAGGATAGAAGATATTGGCGAAGATGCAGCGATGAAGGGGGGGACAATGCAACTCACTAGCAAAGTATTGCCAAAGCGGACGTACACACGAACAGTAGAGAAAGATGTGATCCACTATGGCCGATGCATCCTTACAGAATGGACATTATGTTGGACGTGAAGCATTATACCTTCCAATGTAGTTCTCAAACGGAAGAGCCGAATTAAAAATGCCCCACAAAAAAATTTGAGTGACGGGTGAATGATGTTTGTACCAGATGAATTTTGCCGAGAGCAGCATGGGGCTGGATAATCAGCAGACATCATATGCCGAGCTCAAAGAGAATTCCCCTGAGGTCGTGGGAATCCAGCAGAGATGTACACCTTGACCTTCAATCTGAGCAAGGCAGATAGGATGAATTCTACAAATAATCTTCCAAATTGGTGAATCCGGCAAACGAGGAAAATAGTCTCCTCGGTTACCATATTTGACATGCATATATTTGCTCCAAAGGGTAGAATGCTGCTGATATGTCCACCATATGCGACAATGATAAGCTTGTTGTAGTTTGTTGAGATCTCGGAGTCTCAAGCCTCCCTCTTTGCGTGGTTTGGTGATATTAGGCCATGCAACCCAATGATGCCGGCGTCCCCAATAGAATGCTTCCATCTTCCTTTCGATGACTTTGATCACTGACTTAGGCAAGGCCCCGGCTGCTAGAATGTGTAATGGCAGCGCTGAGATCACAGAACGAAGTAAGACGAGACGGCCCGCGGAAGAGAGTAATCGAGAGTGCCAGCCTTGAAGCCGGTCGTCTATATGCTGTAATAATGGAGCACAATATCTAGAACGGTTGATACCCTTATGCAGATGAGAACCAAGATATCGAAAGGGTAAGCCAACACAGCGCATATTCAGTATAGTCTCAAAACCCCGCCGTTGATGAGGGGATATGCCCGCAGATGGAATAAAACTGCTCTTGTGAAAGTTTACCTTCTGACCAGAGGCGGCCTCATATTGTGTCAAGAATGCATGGAAACGTCGTAGATTTCTCTGCGTGCCCCGTAAAAATACCAAAAGTCATCCGCAATGGCCAAAAGTGTAACAGTAAAAGGAACTCTGCCGAGGCGGAAGGGCTGGATTGCTCCGGAGGCAGCTAAAGATTTCAATCCTCTGCTGAAACACTCTGAAGATAGAATAAAGAGCAAAGGGGATAAAGGGTCACCCTGTTTGACCCCTCTATACGGTCGAAATGAGACATACGCTTGTCCATTAATCAAGACTGATAAAGTAGTGGCACGTAAGTGATTCAGGATAAGTCGAATAAAGAAGCCAGAAAAGCCGAATGTACGTAGGAGCTGTTCCAGATATTCCCAGCTGACTCTATCAAATGCCTTCAGCATATCTAGTTTCAAACACAGCTGAGAGCCTCCCTTATCTAGCATATGTATCATCTCCCTTGCCAATAACACCTGCGTGGAAATATCCGAGCCTGTCAAGAAACCCGTTTGCTCTGGTGATATTAATTTGGAAAGCAGTGTATTCATACGAGAGGCAATGATTTGTGTGCATACTTTACTTCGAAATTTCATCAGATATATAGGGCGAAAATCACTGAATATTGTGGGGGACGGCTTCTTGGGAATCAAGGTGATTAAGGCACTAGCCATCACAGAAGGCTGGGGAATGCCAAGAAAGAATTCCTACACTGCTTTAAGTACATCAGCATGTATGATTGACCAGCAAGAACGATGAAACTTACCATTGAAACCATCTGGCTCTGCTGCACTTTGAGGGTCCAGATGCCAAACCGACGCTTTAACCTCATCCTCCACCGGCAGTTATGTGAGGATGGAGCTATCATATGCTGACACCAACCGTGGAATGTGACAAAGGATTGTGTCGTAATTGTGTGTTGTCTCACGAACAAATAGAGAAGTATAGAATGTCACTACTTCCTGCATAATGGACGCAGATGTGGTGCATTGTTCCCCAGTAGCTGTATGGATTTGCTGTATGCGTAGCTACATCCTACGCCCTTTGACAATAGAGTGATAATAGCGCGTGTTGGCATCTCCTTCTTTCAGCCATCTTACTCGTGCTTTTTGTTTCCAGAAATGTAGCTCATATGTAAAGGCCTGGAGATACTCAGCTTTAGCTCGATGGTACTCCATTCGATTCACTTCCGATGCATCGGCGTCCCAGATTTCCTTAGCACGAGTGAGATTAGTTTCAGCTTGCATGATGTTGGTGAATATATTGCCAAAACTTTCCTTATTCCATCGCTGGATGTCCTTTTTTAGACGGAATAATTTTGTATAAAATCCGTACATACCTCCTGTTGTAGGATAAGATGTCTATGCATTCTTCATATAAGTATGAAAATCTGGATGTAATAGCCAAGCATCCAGAAAGCGAAAAGGGCGACAGCCCTCAGACGAATGCTGCCGACATATGAATAGTAAGGGTGAGTGATCTGAGGTAACACGGGACAGATGAGTAAGCTGCATGTCTTCAAACATATCTTGAAAAGAAGAATTGACAAATAACCAATCCAGTCTCCTGCGGACTAGTCCGAGCCCCCTGCCATCAGTCCAAGTAAATCGCGGCCCATGATACTGCGGAGCCATGAGGAAGCAAGACTCAATGCAATCATTGAAATCTTGCAATACTGTAAGAGAGGGGTGTGAGCGACCATCATGATCATCAAGAGTGCGAAAAGTATTGAAGTCACCTCCAACCACCCATGGCAAAGAGGATGTTTCCGAAAATGTTCATAACGAATGCCATAATAAGCGGCGTGAGAATGGCTTGTGTTTGCCATATACCATCGATAGTACAAAATTCATTTGAAATGGCCGATATAGGAGAGTGAAATGAACCACTTGTTCTTGATCCTGCGCTGCAACCAATTGAAAGTGTGAATCACA
>AP025051.1:15102383-15207728 GCA_036186865.1 Eustoma russellianum
GCGATATAGGAGAGTGAAATGAACCACTTGTTCTTGATCCTGCGCTGCAACCAATTGAAAGTGTGAATCACGCCAGAAAAACCAAATGCGTTCCGACTGAGAAGAAAAATACTGCGGAAAACCAAGATCCAAAGAAAAACGTGCAATACTTGAAGATGAGTGTTAGGTCCTATCAGAGCAAGTAAATTTAAATGATGATCACGTATCAAATGATGCAATCGAGGCATAAACACATGCATGCCTCTTATATTCCATATTAATATATTCATTGAGAAAGAGTAGTATCACTTCCCTGAATGGCGTGAGAAGCACTGCGTGTAAGGATAGTAGAGGGCGGTAAGGGCGGTAAGTCCTTCCTTGTACGACGTTTATGACGGGGAACCACGGGTATAAATTCCGCAGTCTCCGTAGGTTCTTGTAAACATGAGATCAAAATGTCCTCTTCCGGCAGTGGGGGGATTAACTGCATTCGCCGGGTCACTTCATCTGGGACACTCAGCACATCCGGGTTTTGTTCAGCTGCCGGAAGATCATTATCTGAAGAAAGGCCCAGGTCACAATGGTCTGAATTGTCCAGCAATGGGGGTTCTGCAGCCCGGCTAAATAATTCTGTGTTCAAATCACTGATTTGATCAAGGGGAGGTGACATGGTAAAAGCTTCTGTCAGAGGAATATAATGTGTCTTGGTGGAAGCATCTATTGGTGGAATGTCATGTTGCGGCACAGAAATATTTTCGGAAGGAACGATCAATGGAGGGTCAGAGGGAGGTTCTGAAACCGGATTCTTTTTGACCGGTGTCCATCTCTGCGCAGGCGGGCGCGGTGGTGGAGGCGGCGGCGGGGGTGGCACGGTTGTAGGAACTTTTGGGGGGCAAGAACCCGCTGCATGGCCTAACCTACGACATGAAGAGCAAAATAACGGCAGATCCTCATAGACAACTGACTGTAGAATAAATCTGTTCTTCGCTTGCAGATATATTTTCTGCGGCAATTCCTGGGAAACATCAAGTTCAACATACACTCGAGCAACAGACGGACGCAGCCCATCTGTCGTGGCTACATCCAGTTTTATTGGAGACCTAATCGGACGCACAATTTCAAACAATGCCTCCCTGCGATGAAGGTAAATCGGAAGACCTGGGAAGGCGTTCCAGACTGGGACAATGGGGACATTGGTGGTGGGATCAAAATCAACAGTCCACTTCGTCATAGGCATATGACAACCCAAGATTTTCCATGAACGACGATAAAAGCATCGCAAGTAATCAGCCTCATTTCGAAAATTCAACAAAATATGTGTTTGATCAATGAGTGTGATACGGAGATCATGGTGAAAGCCTATTTTCTCAAAAACGTCACGTATGACTTTCAACGGAGGACGACCATACCAGAATGTGCCTACCAAAGAGTATCTGAATGTCACAGCAAAGGCATCAATTTCGGAATCCAAGAAGGAGATCATAGGATGCCTTTATATCTCGAAACAGTCTTTGGCGAGATGGATATTTTCTGTGATGATGATTCGCCGGAAACCACCGCCGCAAATGATGGCGGAGGCGCAGTAGCCATTGAATATGCAATGCGAAGAAACTGAGTACTGTGGAAATCAGAGGGAAAATGATCCAGATGTCAGGAATGGCGAGCGATGTACGGCGTATATATATATATATTTAAATCAAAGGAAAATTTTATTAGCATAATCTCTCACTTATGGCGGAGGAAAACCTTATTACAGAGCATGAAAGTATGGCGATAGTAGCAGTATATGATTACCAACATCCAAAATATATATGATATGCCGCATTAAAACCTTGCCAAGTAAAACTACCTTGTGGATATTTTTTTTTTGATCAAAAATAATTTTATATAAGAAAGGGACTCACTTCTGGCGGAGGAAAACCTTATTACAGCGACATACAGTATAATGCGTAAAGAAAATGATTGTTATCCACATCCAAAGCATATACGATATGCCGCATTAAAACCTTGCCAAGTAAAACCACCCTTGTGGATAAAACCTTGGCGAAGGAAAAAGCGTACATATTTATATGATTGGAGTGTGGATAGACGTTACAGTGTAATAAGATAAATATTGTAAACCACATATGACACAGATGGAACGAATGATGGAGAAGCCGCAGAAACCCCCAAGCGTGATGGTGTAGGCCAATGCCGTAACAAAAAGCAACCCCGTCAGCGAAAGGAACATGTCGTGATACATCATAGTGAACCTCGCCGTTGATGATATTGGAGGCAAAAAATAAACAGGATCCTGTCCATGCACAATAGGAAAGTATAATTGAGTAAGCACGATACAGCCGACTTGCAGAAAAGTTGAGGGTAAACTAAATGAGGAACATACCGGGTCTGCCGACACCTATCAAGGGACTGACAAAAGCAGTGAATGTATGCCAATCCATTCGGAAGACATGCAACAGTAGGAGAGTTTGCGGTTGTATGTTGGAATCTCTCATCGCCATATAATAATACGTATCGTCAGCGCGGCCAGCCAAGAAAAGTAAAATGTCAATCCATGCAGAAAATATTGAAATCTCGATGTGATGATGACAAACAAAACACGTTAGGTGGCTTATGATAGAGCGAAAGTATATCATACCGAGTCTGCCCGCCCCGACTAGGGGACAGGCAGAAATAACGAGTGAGTGCCAATCCCTTTGGAAGACCGGAGGTTGATTTATTTTAAATCCCAGCAACTTGAATGGTGCAGTATAGAAAGAGCCAAATGACGATGTAGCCATATGGATCCAACGTCTTAGCAGCATGACAGCCAAAGTCCACTCGACCATGATATGAAAATGCCCAAACCACACATAAAGACAGAAAACAACAATGTCATCGACAACCAGCCAGCATATGTGAAGAAAAGAAATCAGCAGGCAAAAAAACATACCCGACCTGCCAGAACCTAGAGAAGCGCAGGCAGGGAAAAATAGCTCGGGCCAATCCATATGGAAGACTTATATATATCAAGGAACCTGCAAATGTACTGAATAAAGATCCAATGAGACCGAACTGCGAACTAGCGGCGGAAGTGTAAGAGAGCTGTATACTTGAGTACATGGATGTAACATAGCACGCTGTGCAAGATAATGTGCCGCCATGTTCGCTTCCCGATAAATGTTAACTAGATGATGCCGATGCACTAACGTGTGCAGCAATTGGAGATAATAATTTACATGAACCAGTTGCGGGTGTGACAATCGTGCGATAAGCAATGCACAATCTGATTCTAATACAATCGATCGATATAGTGGCAGAAAGAACAATAAACCAAAAACGGCATCATGTATCTCTACGTGAATGGGCGAACTAGGTGGCAAGCGAAAGGAAACGGCACCAACACATGCTCCAGTATGGTCACGTAATATAGCACCACCTGCACCATAGCGCCTTCCAACCGCAGCATCTGTATTTAACTTGAAACGACCAGATGGTGGCAACCTCCATCGGATCAGAATTGGACGTGGGCGCTGAAGTGGTGGGATCCAAGGAAAGGGTTGATGCGCACCAGTCAACAATTTAGAGCCAGCTAGGGATTTACACCACATTTTGATGTCATACTGTATGAGGAAGTTTAAGGATAATGCCAAGAAAGTAGATTGTTCACCATATATCAGAGAAGCATAAGAGCGCCACACATTACAAGTGATGATTGCCGGGGTAACAATGCGTAACACACCAAGTAAAGATGTAGACGTCGAACGATACCACAAAGATAGCATATATTGGCGGAGTGTCATAGATGTTGGGAGTGGACAGTGTAACTCACTGGCAAAATATGTCCATATCGATCGTATTCCCAAACAGCGTAAGAATATATAATCCACCGTAGCTGATTCCTGCTTACAAAAAGGGAATTGAGTAGGGCATGTGGAGTAGAACTTACAAGTGTAGTCCTCCAAAGGCAACGCCGAGTGAAATACGAGCCAGAGAAATATCTTAGTGGTTGGCGAATGATGTTTAGACCAAATAAATTTTGCAGAAAGAAGTGTGGAATCGGGATGTCGACCTATATCATATGCACTACGTAGAGAAAACTCTCCCGTTTGCGTCGGAGTCCATGTAAGATGGTCTGCCTCCCCAGTAGTGTGCGCAATACAGGTAGGGTGTATCCTGCAAATAAGTTTCCACACTGGTGAATCAGGTAGCCTAGCCAGATAATCCCCGCGTTTACCATATTTGGCATACATGTATTTACTCCAAAGTGTAGTCTGGCATTGATATGACCACCAAATACGACAATGATACGCTTTCTGTAACACACAGAGGTTTCTTAGGCCCAATCCACCCTCCTCTTGGGGCGTTGTAATAGATGTCCATGATACCCAATGATGCCTACGACCCCAATAAAACGTGGCCATCTTACGACATATAATGTGAATGACTGATTTGGGCAGACCCCATGTTGCAAGAATATGAAATGGCAGAGAAGATACCACTGAACGTAACAACACAAGTCGTCCGGCTGAAGACAATAATTTCGAATGCCAACCTTGGAGCCGATCATCTATGTGTTGTAATAATGAAGCACAATATCTCGCTCGGTTGATACCTTTATGCAAATAAGATCCAAGATAGCGGAACGAAAGGTGCGTGCCTCGTATTCCCTAGATAGTCTCAAAGGCCCAGCGCTGGTGCGGGGTAATTGCAGCCGAGGTGATAAAGCTGCTTTTCTGAAAATTTATTTTTTGACCAGATGCATTTTCATACTGTGTTAAGAAAGAGTGAAACCTGCTGAGATTACGTTGAGTTCCGCGTAAAAATACCAAGAGATCATCTGCATAAGCTAAGTGAGTGACAGTAAAAGGAACCCTCCCAAGGCAGAAAGGTTGCAACACCCCCGATGCTACTAGCGATTTTAGCCCTTTACTAAAACCTTCAGATGAAATTATAAATAGCAGCAGAGATAAAGGATCACCTTGTTTAACCCCTCTGTGTGGACGAAAAGAAGACGAGGGCTAACCATTAACGAGCACTGACAATGTTGTAGCACGTAAATGATTCAAAATTAGCCTAATGAAGAACTCCGAGAATCCGAAAGTCCTAAATAATCTCTCTAGATATTCCCAACTTACTCTGTCAAAAGCCTTCATCATATCTAGCTTCAAGCATAGTTGAGGTCCACCCTTATCCAGCATGTGTATCATCTCTCTAGCCATGAGAACTTGAGTTGAAATATCTGAGCCCGGAAGAAAGCCAGTTTGTTCTGGCGAGATTATCTTGGGGAGCAAAGTATTAAGTCTAGATGCAATGATGCGCGTGCAGACCTTGCTTAAAAAATTGGTGAGGCAGATTGGCCAAAAGTCACTAAATGTGTCAGGTGATGATTTTTTCGGGATCAACGTGATAAGTGCACTAGCCAAAACAGTTGGCTGAGGGATACCAAAAAAAATTCTTGCACAGCCTTAACCACATCAGAAGAAATAATCGACCAACAAGAACGATAAAAGTTACCGTTGAATCCATCTGGACCCGCTGCGCTATGGGGGTCTAAGTGCCAGACTGACGACTTGATTTCCTCTTCAGTGGGTATCTGTGTAAGCATCAAATTGTCCTCTGCTATAACAAGGGATGGGATGTTATTGAGCACAGCAGCATGATTGTGCGTAGGCTCCCTAGCAAATAAGGACGTGTAAAAAGCCACCGCTTCAGCCTTGATAAACGCAGCATCAGTACACAAGCTACTGTCAGATGTACGTATTTGCTGTATGCGCAGTTGAGTTCGCCTGCCTTTGACGACGGAGTGAAAATATCGAGTGTTTGCGTCCCCATCTTTTAACCATCTAACACGTGCCTTTTGTTTCCAGTAATGAAACTCATATAAGGATGCTTGAAGGTACTCCGCTTTAGCCTTATGATAAGCCTCGCGGTGTGCCTCTGTGGGGTTCGCGTCCCAAGCACTCTCAGCAGTAGTCAAACATATTTCAGCAGTTTTAACAACAGAGAAGATGTTGCCAAAAATTTCTTTATTCCAACGCTGAATATCTTTTCTCAATCTAGCCAACTTTGTATAAAAGCCGTACATACCTCCAGTTGTTGGATAAGAGGTCCATGCATTTCGTACATAAGCATGAAAATCAGGATGGAGTAACCAGGAGTCTATAAACCGGAATGTTCTGCGCCCCTCTAGATTACCCAAAACACACGTAAATAATAACGGTGTATGATCAGAAGATACCCGAGGGAGGAGTGAAAGGCGGGTGTCATCAAAAACATCCTGAAAAGAGGAGTTAAAAAACAACCAGTCCAGCCGACGACGTAGTCGTCCAAGGCCTCGACCATCAGTCCAGGTGTATCGCGTCCCATGGTACTGTGGAGACATCAGAGAACATATTTCAATACAATCATTGAAGTCCTGCATGGATGAGATCGAAGGATGGGATCGGCCTGCATGATCATCCAGAGAACGAAAAGTGTTAAAATCGCCTCCAATAAGCCATGGTAAAGTATTCGACTCTGAGAAATTAGATATGGATTCCCATAATGATCGACGCAGAGACACTGTATGACTGCCATAAACCACCAAAAAGACAAACTGCTGCTGAAGATGGCGATAAAGGAGTGTAAAGTGAACTACTTGATTGTGATCTTGTGTACCAACCAAATGATAATCTGTGTCACGCCAAAATAACCAAATACATTCAGATAATGAAGCGAAATGATTTGAAAACCCTAAATCCATAGCAAAGCGAACTATTTGAGATGGTGAATGTTTCGGTTCAATCACAGCAACTAAGTTTAAACGATGTTCACGTATCAAGTTATGAAATCGAGGCAAGGAGGCACGCATGCCTCTTATATTCCATATTAATATATTCATTGAGATAGAGGTGGAGCACTTACCTGAATTGCGTGAGACGCACTTTTAGTAAAGATCGTGGAGGGAGGCAAAGGAGGAAGATCTTTTTTTGCACGACGCTTCCGCCGAGGAACAACCGTAATAAAATCTGTATTGTCAGTTGAATCCTGCAGACGTGATAATAGAGTATCGTCGTCCGGCGATGGAGGGATCAATTCCATACGTCTGAGCACATCGTCAGGGACTGTAGTGACATCCGTCTGATGATCTTGTTCTGGCAGCTCATTGTCAGAACAGTGTCCAAGGTCACAATTTTTTGATCCATCTTGTGGTACTTCCGTCGTAGCATCTACGAGAGGAGGATCATCAAAATTCTGTGATGGGGTATCGCTAACTGGAGCAGCAGGCAAGAGAACGTCTGATGAATGTGAAGAGATATGCACCGGATCATGAGGTAAAGGTGCATGTGTTGCGGGAGGGTTGGGTTCTTTGCGTTTTACAGGTGTCCAACGTTGTGCCCGGGGACGGGGCGGTGGAGGCGGCGGCGGGGGCGGAGGCGGTACTGAGTCTTTCTCTGGTGGGTGGGAATCCAAAACTGCATGGCCCAGGCGCCTGCATGAAGTGCAAAATTACGGCAAATCTTCATAAACCACAGACTGCAAGATCATACGATTTTTTGCCTGCAAATATATTTTCTGTGGCAAATCTTGCGAGACATCCACTTCAACACATACACGTGTGACTGACGGCTGTAAACCATCCGTCGTCGCAACATCAAGCTTGATCGGGGTTCCAATGGTTCGAGCTATTTCAAACAGTGATTCCCGATGGTGGAGATGAATTGGCAAAGCAGGAAATGCAATCCAAACCGGGACAATAGGAACATCAGCAGCAGGGTCAAAATCAATAGCCCATTTTGTAATGCGCATATGACAACCGGATATATGCCAAGAACGGCGATAAAAACATCGTAAATAATCTGCCTCATTGCTAAAATTCAGGAGGATATGCGATTGATCTATAAGAGTTATGTGCAAATCATGATGAAAACCAATCTTTTCAAATACCTCTTCGATCACCTTTAATGGAGGACGTCCGTTCCAAAAAGTGCCAACCAAGGAATGTCGAAACGGAGCAGTAAGAGCATCAATTTTCGAGTCAAGAAATGAAATCATGGGGATGCCCTTATAACGAGATACGGTCTTTGGCGATGTGTTGATTCGCTGAGAAGAACCGGCACCCGCTACCACCGCAGCAAAGGATGGAGGCGACGACTTTGAAAATGATCAGAAAGATGAATGCTTTATGTGAAGAAGACTGCGAAAATAAACTGGAGGATCGAAATTGAGATCAGGGTGATTGCGAAATGACAACGGCGAAGAAGAAAGCGGCAAGCAACGGCGGCGGCGTGCGTCAGGTCCGGCGGCGTGCGTCAGGTCCGAAATCGCCGGAGGATCCGAGTCAAGCGTTTAATCTATGATTGTGATATCATATATGTATATATATATATATATATATATATATATATATATATATATATATATACATATATATGTATGCATACACCAATACTCGTGTGCATAATATATGTCCATATATGAAATAAATTTGTTATATTTCCAACTATATTTATATATATACCACCGTATATATATATATTTATGTTTCTATACTTTAAATATATATATATATATATATATATATATATATATATATATTCTCACAATTTGTAATAAGCCATAAACCTCAAAAATAAACATCTTGTCCGAAAATACTAAACTATGTATATATATATATCTGTATGTATATATGTATATACCTATACCTATATGCGTGTATATATATGCATATACACTCTCCAAAATCATTTTATTGTCATATATTTTTTAGCAATAAAGAGATATATTTTATCATGCCTCACTTTTGGCGGAGGAAAACCATATTACAACGTTCATCATTGAATGAGAAATGATAATATAACGAACATATAATTTCTATTCTCCAATCGTATATGATATGCCGCATTAAAAGCTTGCCAAGTAAAACCACCATTGTGGATAAAACCTTGGCGAAGGAAAAAGCATACATATTTATACGATTGGAATGAGTACATGAATACAAAGTAGTTATCCTTGGTGTGCTTGCATCTTCCAAAACTTGAGGAATCGAATTGCATTGTTTCTCATTTGACATATAGCTCCTCCAAGTTAGTTGCCGCCATGAGCCCATGCACATAAGAGAAATGAAGTCAGTTAACCATAATAGTCCGGTAGCAGAAATGGGGGTGAAGCAATCAATATCATGACATAAATTACCCATGTTGCCCACATCCGGAGATACAAGCAACCCTAAGATTATGAAAAACGAGTGGCGATTTAGTAATAGACAGATAAGGACATGCAGTTGAAGAGAGATCGTGAAGCATACTCATGTTGCCCATATCTTACGATATAGGCAACAAAGTTTAGAAAGAGTTGTAGCCATGACTAATATGGGGAGTAGCCTCCGTCTGATAACTTGCTCGAGCTAGTGGTGGTAGCTCAGATACGATCCAAAATACTGTTAGATGATGGTGGAATTGACCATATTGTGCTAAGTAATGAGCTGGTTGATTAGCCTCACGCGGTACATATGCCAAATCTGATGAAGCTGAAATTAGCAATTCACAAAAAAATCAAAGCATGTCTAGTGTGACTGTTTTGAACATCTGAAATGACCCCTTGTGCATCAACCTCTGCATCAATTGAGTTCCATTGTCTAGAAAAATAAAAGTAACCATAGTATGCTGCTTGAAATTCAGTTGTGGCTGGAGTAGTTAACGGAAGATGAAAAGAGATAGCGTCCATGAAGATACCGTTACTGTCTCGCAAGATGGCACCGCCAGCTACTGAATTTCGCCCATGAGATGCATCTGTGTTCAATTTAAATCTACCAGACGGAGGATGCATCCAACGAACAACCATACATCAATGAGGCTTTATGATAGGAGATAATCCACAAGTGATTAAGGATGGATAAAAAACTGCATATTTCTTACCCACCTGAGATGATGTTCAATCATGAATTGATCGGCGAATATTTTCCAGAACTGATCTTCATCTCCATCGTCCCTCCCCAAAAAGGATGGAAGTATAAGCATTCCATAGCTCCTAAACGATGAAGGATGGAGCAACTATTCGCAATATGCCTTTAAGAGTTTTACCTTTTGTAGACATCCACCATTATATCAATTGTTGCTGTAATGTTCTAACTCCTTTAGTCGGACCATCTAAGAAAACGCTGTAGGCATTCCATATTTCTGTAACTTCAGAACAATCAAGAAATAGGTGATCAATCGTAACTTGTGCGAAAAGACAGAAAGGACATTGACTGGGATGGACATAGATAAAGCGCTGTAAATTTGTAGGAAGGGGCAATGCATTCTGATATAGCCTCCATAGAAATACTCGGATGTTAGGGGAATGTGCTTATGCCATATGAATTGAAAAGACAAACGACAATTACTCCCTTTACGTACTTGATCATAAGCTCTTCGTATTGAATATTGCTCCATTGAAAGATCATCCAGACAAAACGAATGGACTCTACATATGCGTTTCCAAACTGGAGAATCCGTGATCCGTATTTCATATGAATTACTATTCGTATATCTAGAATGAAAAAATTTACTCCATAAGGATTCATTCTCTTGATATCGCCACCATAATCTGCAAGAGTATACTGTCTGTAGATCATCTAATTTCTGAAGTCCTAATCCTCCTTCATCCGTTGGCCGAAATATTTTGTCACTAGAAACCCAAGAATGCCTCATCCTATCCTCTGTGTAACCCAAAAGAATTTAGTCATCAAGCGTTGTAATATGCGAATAACACTCTGTGGCAACATACAAGCAGCCAACATGTGTAAAGGGATAGCCGATAAGACAAGCTTGATTAGTATCAATCTTCCTGCATAATTAAGATATTTATTCTGCCACATTGTAAGTTTGGCTTGAACCGAAGCTATTAGACTTGAGAAATGTGTTGCCCTTTCCTTCCCTCTATGTAATTGAACTCCTAAATACTTTAATGGTGGGGAGACTGAAGTCATTTGAAACTCTGATTCCATCCTCCTAATCTGCGCATGCGACAGATATATCGCTGGAACAAAATGACTCTTCTGAAAATTTACTGCTTGTGCTGAAGCATGTTGGTATGATACCAAGAACTTTTTGAAGCTCCTTAAGTTCATCAATCCACCATTTAGAAACACCAACAAATCATCTGCAAAAGCTAGATGAGTAATTGGTCTAGCTCTGCCCGTGTTAAAAGAATTCATAGCGCCCCGTTCGACCAAATTGTTTAAACCCCTTGAAAACGCTTCTGATGCCAATATAAATAATATTGGAGACAATGGGTCTCTCTTTTTAACTCTCCTTGACGGCTGAAAGAAACCAGAAGGGACTCCATTCACCAACACTGATAAGTATGTTCCATTGAGATGGTTGAATATAAGTTTGATAAATCTTGTTGCAAAACCAAATCTTGCAATTTTGTATATACATAGGATGCGTATATACAAAATATGTATATACATATACCATAACACAAAGCTATCTATTTTACAACTTCTTTTTGTTACATCTTTGAACATAACCATAGATGATCCAACTTAGTATGAACATAAATAGATAGATCTTGAAATTCCATGAAGGATCTAGGAAGAGTACTTGCCTTCGTAAATCTTGAGTTGAACAAGATGTGCTAAAACTTTCTTCTCTCTCACCTTAGGCTCGGCCGGAACTTGAAGAAAAGAGTGAAATAGAGTCAAGTTCATGAGTGGTGCTTGAAAGGAAATCAAAGGAAAAACCTTCAAGAAAATCTTACATTTGAGCTTGATGATAACTTGGGTGGTTTTAGATCTTGTTTCTTGTGTTGGTTTTGAAAGAAATTTCCACTCCACTCTATCTTATGGAAACCACGGTTTGAAGAGGTGAAGAAGAATAAAAATGACTTCTTGAAAACTAGATGGTTAAAGAAACATACCTACAAATCTTACCTTAATGTTTAAAGAAGATCCTTAACCTATAGTTCCTTGTTCTTGCATTGTAGAGCTTGAATAAATCCTCTCTTCATATGCCAACTAAACTCAGAGTTTGGAAGAAGAAGAAAAGAATAGTTGTGCTTTGATTGTGTGTTGGTGTTTTAGCATAGATGAAGGAGAATTGAATATAGAAAATGGGTTTCTTTTTGGCTTGAGGCTTGCCGAATTGTGAGAAGAAAAGAGGAATAATGGAGTTTGCAAATGGTCTCTCCTTTTTGGCTTGAAAGTGACGAGAATGAGAGGTGAGAAAGGAAAACAACAATTTTCTTGCGAGATAGAAGGAAACATAATGAGTAGTGGGTCAAGACTTTGGACATTATTTTTTTTTTTTGGAATAGGCCGGCTGGGAGGGGGTAGCTTGTATGCTTTTCCTTTTTTTTATTTACTTTTATGTGGGTATAATTTTGCTTTATGTGGGTTATTTTGTCTGTGATAGCACACGTAGTATTGTACTCGATCTTAGTAGTGGTCTTATAGAAATTAAATTTTATCTATTCCACTCGACGGGGTACAACGATTGCATTCTAGTTTTGTTCATAATTTCCTCCATTCTCTTTATCAACTAGTCCTGGGTACGGGTCATAACAGGTGAACCGTGCCGAGACTCTAGTTTCGGACAGGATGCTACATGTTCTATGAGTGTATGCCAAGTCATGTCGTCACGTGAATATGGGTATTGAGAATCGTTCCATATTGATTGCTTTGATTGCTTTGAGAAAAATAGATAAGTTATATGAGAATGAGATGTTACTAAACATTATCTTGAAATTTTATATGGATATGAGACTCAGCTCGTGTGAACCAAGGTTTCTATAATCAGGACTGAAAAGAATGTGTGTGTGTGTATGTATATGTCATATGTAAAAATGTCAAGTCAATTTAGTATATAAATTTTTTAGGTTTCCAATTTTCTACGACAAGGACTGAAAGAATAGATCATATATAAATATCAAGTCAAATAATTTTACAAAGTTTGGTATAATAAGTAGACAATGCTAGATGGTAAATACAGTGGCGGAACCCACCCTTTCGCCAATAGATTGGATTTGCGGTCAACAAAATTTACAACGAAGAAGAATATATGATATGTTTGATGTAACTGCAGAGGCATTTCCAAATGAAGGGCAATACGAAAAAGGTTTTGGAGGAAGTTGTAAGCACCCAAACCAAGCTTCAAACATTTCAATGATCTTTGTAATAGATGGTCTATGTGAAGGATCACTCTGTATGCACCACAGGGCTACTAAGAACATCTTCCTTTCAGTTGCATTATCTTCTTGCTGATTTTGATTCTCAATACCCCTCGCGCTCTAATATACACAATCAGGAAACATGTCATCTCACTACTGTCGCTTGTGTTCGCATATTTGAGCTTTTTTTTGTTCCAAGCATTTCTAGGACCATCATTCCATAACTTGTGTTCGCGTATTTCAGCTTTATACAATTCTTTAACTTCCATCAGTGTATTGGATTGGGTCCTGATGTACTTATTTATCAATTTGATCATTTTGGGACGAACTCATAAATTAGAGCACTATTCTCACCATGAAGACAGGCACCTATGAGAGAGTACCTGCTTGATGGGATCACCATTAGTCTTTCTTCGCAAATGAAAAGGGTCGTATGCATTTGAACGTGATATGCATAGAACGAATTTAATAGATAAATATCTAAGAAATTGAAAGAAAAAGAAAATAATAAAGCTTTGTTTAATACTAAATGCTCTTGTTTTAAAGTTTTAGAATTGTTTTTGGAAGTCTCTTACAATGTTAAAGAAACTAGCCTTTTTACAGACAAATACTATACATGTTTATATGTAAAAGATATGTGAACAAAATAGACAAAGTTGATACAAGCTATGTGAACAATATAAGCAAAGTTATTGTTACCTGCCCATTTGAAAAGTTAAATCAGATTTACACATTGTTGACTAATGTGTATTCCCATGTGCATTCGATTTAATTCTATATTATCTTCCTTAAATCAAAATCTTCAAACTTGATCATTCCAAGCATTTTTTTATTTTAAAAAATAACTCTGACTTCAACGGCTTTGTAAAAATATCCACATCTTGTTCTTCAATTTGAAAATAATCAATGGCAATCTCTTTTTCATACTAGGCCATGAATGAAGTGAAACTTGATTTCAAATGTGTTTGCTTCGTCTATGAAGTACTGAATTCTTTGATAACTCAATTGCTACCTTGTTATCACAATAAATCTTTGTTTGTTCACCTTGTTCATGATGTACAAAACTAAGAATTCGTCTACATATAGCGCTTGTGTAGCACTGTTTAATGATGTTATATACTCCACTTCAACTGTAGATAAAGCCATGACCTGCTTCTTTGAAGACCATGAGATGATATCGGATCTCAAGAAAAATGCATAACCTATTTTTTTCTTCTATGATGTCACCAACCCAATCACTGTATGTGTATCTTAGAAGTGAAATCTTATTAGCACAAGAACATAATTGACCATGTCTTTTTGTAACTCTCACATATCTTAAAATCCATTTAGATGATTGTAAGTGTGACTATGCGGTGAATGTATGAAATGATTGAGAAGTCCAACACCATATGTTATATCTGGCCTAGTCGTAGCCAAATATCTCAAGTTTCCAACTAACCTTCAGTAGTATATGATGAACCAGCTCACAGGTAGCATCATTTGTTACTTAAACTTTTCTTCAACCGGTGTTAAGATGGATTTTGCAAATTCCATCTTAAACTTTTTAGAATATCACGAGCATATTTCTTCTACAAAATGAATATTCTACTATCCGTCTGATAAACTTCCAAACCAAGAAAGTAAGACATCGCACCAAGATGTGCCTTTTCGCAATGACTAATCATAGCCTCCTTGAACTCAGAAATTATTTTATCATTACTGTAACTATAAAACCATCAACATATAAGCATACAAAAACAATATCTCGTTGATCAAAACATTTCACTTATAAAGTATGTTCATATGGACATCTTTAAATGCCATGCTCGAGCCATCAACCGATAGACCTTACTTTCTTGTCCTTTAACAATATATCCATCTAGTTGATCAACATAAACTTCTTCTTCTAGAATTCCGTTTAAGAAAGCAGCTTTGACATCCATTAGGTAAATCTCTTATACACTTTGTGTGCCAATATAAATAACCATACAAACTGTGTCAAGTCTAGAAACATGAGTAAAGACCTCAAAATAATCAATACATGCCTTGCGTTTGTACCTTTTTGCAATAAGTCTTGCTTTAAAGCGATCAGTCTCTCAATTTGCTTTTTACTTAGTCTTGTACACCCATTTAACACCTATGGTTTTCTTTCCTGATTGAAGAGTAGTCAATTCTCATGTATTATTTTTCTCAATAGCATGAATTTCTTGATTCGTGTCATTAATCCAATGATCTTCTGGAAGCTTTTTCAAATATCACTAGATCACAATATGTAAATAGGGCAAATTTCACAATTTTTTCATCAAATAATTCATTGTCTTTACCAATTACATAATCATGTAATCGAGATGGTAGTTGTCTCTCTCATTGAGGGTGACTCGATAGTTTATACATAATATCCTCCCTTGGTGGTTCGGGATTTTATATACGAGAACCAATAATCGGAAAAGTGAAGAATTTTCTATTTTCTTAGGCTATTTTCTTAGCTAATCATAAGCATCTATCTCTTCAAAAATAACATCTCGACTGATAACAAATTTTCTGTAACACGATTATAAAGTTTGCATCCTTTTGTTTCATGTGAATATCCAATAAAAATATGTCTTTTTGATTTATCATTAAATTTCTTTCTTAAAACATCTGGAGCATGAGCTTGAGCAATATGGCCAAATACTTTTAAATGTCCAATAGTTTGTTTCCTACCTGTCCATATACCGTAAAGAGTTTTTTCTTCTGTAATACTTCTTATAGGACATATGTTCAAGTCATAGCCAGCACAAGCAATGGCATTGGTCCAAAATAATTTTGGTAATTTCTTTAAATATACATTGATCTTACCATGTCTATGATCATTCTGTTTTTCTTTTCTACTATTGCGTTTTACTGATATGTATATCTCGTTGTTATTTGATGCTCAATTCCATTTCTCTCTAGATAATCATTTCTGACAATGTATTCAGTTCCTCTATCTGTTCTCAAAGTTTTGATCATAAACCACTGTTTTTTCAATGTACACTTTGACACTTTTGAACGTATCACATTTGCGAGTTTTGCTTCTAAGAAAATCAATATCTGTCAATTCTGAAACAAATTTATTTCTGATAAGGATCTTCAAACTTTTAAAATTCAAGTGTCCAGATCTCAGATGTCATAGCCGTGTATCTTTATATGACATAAAACTAAGCAAGATAAGCTATCACAGTTTATTGACAGAGAAAACAAATGAATATTACTCATGTTTACCTTTGTAGTTGGTTCTCTTTCGATCAATTACTGTGCAAACTCCATAATCAAAGACTATGTTATAACCTTTCAGAGATAACTATTCAATGCTCAGTAAATTGTGACGTAAACTTGGTACATAGAATATATCAGATATAAAGTTAAAAGAACTGTCATTCAAACAAATGACAATCCTTCCATTATCAAGCACGAGTACCTCAAAATTATTTCTAAATATTACTGTAGATTTCTCATAAGTATCCAAATCTGTAAAAATTTCTTTATCTCCACACATATGATTACTAAAAACAGAATCCAAAATCCATTTTGTTTTATTTTCAACACCCGAATCAGCCAAAAACAAAGTCTTAGAACTTGTGCTCTCATTTTCAGCCACTTTTGCATGCTTTTCTGGACTATTTTTATACCAACATTTATTTTGAAAATGTTTAAACTTTTTACAATTGAAACACTAGATATTTAATCTATCATTTTGAAACTTTTTATTTTGATCATCTTTATCAAAAACACGATTACTTTCTAGTAAATAAAATTACATCTACCATGAGTATTCCTCGGCAATGTCATCTACTTCAAAAACTTTGACTGCGCTGACTAGATTCAGCTTGATGTTTCCTCTATAATACCAACATACTGGTGATGCTATAAGATTTCATAAGATCGTGTTCCAATTGATCAATAGTCATTGTGTCATGATCATTGGTAGCTTCAATGATTATTTTTTTCATGTAAAAACTTTTGGGTCAAAGATCTTAGAATTTTCTGAATAAGTTGGCTTTCAGTGATGACTTCATCGTTGACATTTATTTTTCCACCAATGACGCAAACATTAGATATGAAATCTGCAACTGACTCGTTTGTTTTTATTTAAACCCACTTCAAACTTCCTCTAAAATTCTTGTAAGAAAACTTTTTTAACTTTAGTGTTTCCTCTATTGATATTCATAGGAATTCTTCAAGCCTCTTTTGCAGAATTGATACTAATTATTTTTTTAAACTGATATTTCGATTCAGTTGTTGAGATATTGCCGAGCTAAAAGATTTTGCATCCTCTTTATCCCAAGGCTTTGGCCTCCTCGTCACTTAATTTTTTGATCACATTGAAATGTTAAATCTGCTTTATATGTACCATATGCCGAGAACTTTAAAAAAGTATAATATAATCAAAGTTATTTTTACCATCAAAGACAAAAACAAGATAAGGTTGGATAACTCTCGCTTCTTTCATCTAAACAAACAAAGTGAATCGATTAGGTAATATCCAAGAAAGAACACATTAACCCCTAGACAATATAACCATTTCACATAAAATATTTTGTTTAGCCAGAGGAGTCACACAACCCGACTTCCTTAGATATAAATCATGTGCACAGTATATTTATCACATTTCAATGTAAACAAGTTCTGACACCAATTTGAACAAGTGTAAATTTATAAATTCCTAAAAAATTTATAGAAGAAGAAAATAGAAGAACACAAAATTTTGCTCAAAAACTCTTGTTTTAGAGTCTTAGGATTATTTTTGGAGGTTTGTTACAATGTTGAATAAACTATCATATTTATAGGTAAATACTACACATGTTTATATGTAAAAGGTATGTGATGAAAATAGGCAAAGTTAGTAAAAGTTGTGTTTACAAAATAGACAAGGTGAAATTGCTACCTGCCTATTTGGAAAAAAAAATCATATTCATACATTGTCGACTAATGTGTGTTCCTATATGCATTTGATTTAATTTTACATGCATATACATCATATCAATAAACAGGATAATACCCCTATAATAGGGGTAGCAAACTCTACAATAACAGAATATAGAGTTTTATTGGACCAATATCATTTATGCTACCCTACATGAGACTACTTTTGTCTTTTTTTTCTATGGTTGGAAAATATTATGGAAGGATAATAGGCTGCCAACAAGGGATAAATTACATTTTTTGCTATCAGACTTATTATGTCGAATTTGTGGTGGTGCTATTGAGACAAGCGACCACTTGCTCTTTGATTGCTCGTTTGCAAGAAAGGTTTGGAGAAAAGTATTAAACTGGATTGGCATCCCGAGGAAATTTTTTCTATGAACGCTCTACTCCGTCAGACGGGAAAGCATGCTAGACACAGAAGTGGTAGGACTAAGTATATCAAGGCATCTTTTGCGGCCACCATCTACTTTTTATGGCAAGCTAGAAACCTTAGCATTTTTGAGGATCAGTTACCCATTGTCCAAGATGTAGCCCATAGAGTTGTTACTCATGTGTATAGGGCATTGCAGGTACATGACACTTAGAGTAGGATTTTGATGATTGTGTACTCTACATCCTGGGTATGCCCAGTGGAATTGTAAATGTACTGGTCCTATTTTTGATTATTGGTTAAATGACATTTTTACATTTTAACCACAAAAAAAAGTGAAGTGACATACTGATTATCAGCTTCCATTGATGATGCTTTCTGCACAACAACAAAAGAATCCATCTGGAGAACCAAGAGAAATAAATCGCCATCTCTAATGAGATACATGTACCAGCGAGATAATAGCTGCATTCAGTTACGACATATAACAGATAGGACCATATATTTGATTATAAAGAAAGCTCTTGGTCCCTTTCTCCGACCATATGTTCTGCATTTTTAGACCACCTCTACTGGTGTGACCTTTGGTATTTCTTTGAAGTTTCAAAGCTCTCCGGTTACTGCTTTTATGTACTGTAGAAATATAGGCTCAGTCGAATTCTTTCAAACTGTGCCGAGGTGAAATAGAAAGCTATCGAGGTGTTATAGTTAGCGGCCGAGGCGAATAGGAACAAAGAAGGATTGCATTAAAGATGTGCTGAACTGAAAAGACGAGGTGAAGGCACAACCACTTAGGCAGCACAACTAAAACTAAGCTGCAACACTTAGTCTAACTTTTACATGTACATATAGTGACTTAAAATCACCACGGTATATTAGTCCGAGATGAGCAGATAACTAGTCGTTACCTTTGTAGCCATTAAATACACATCAAGTTACTGTAGATGAATAGTAACGACTGTGTAGTAGAGAATAAAGATGAAATAGGCAATAGACACTCTTATAAAAAGAGAACAACCATGTAAATTCAAAATTAACTTGAATGATTCAAACTTCTTTCAATCTCGATGTGGTATCAAAGCTAAA
This sequence comes from Eustoma russellianum, assembly GCA_036186865.1. Taxonomy (NCBI): domain Eukaryota; kingdom Viridiplantae; phylum Streptophyta; class Magnoliopsida; order Gentianales; family Gentianaceae; genus Eustoma; species Eustoma russellianum. Next base: position 15,121,861 of record AP025051.1, read on the forward strand.
CTGATTTATTTCTAACTGCCAACTGCTTTTTCTACTATCATGAAATTCTTTAAATGCTTACGCCCTTCAGCTCAGCTGAATACATAGAGGCCACATCTACTTCGGATCAAGTATCAGGAGTGATCCATGGTCCTCAACTGTCTGATGATTCCACGATTGTCATTACCAGACATAAATTGAATAGAGATAACTAGCTCCCATGGTCTTGAGGGGTGGAAATCTTTATCACTGGCAAAGGCAATGAAGAATATGTTAGGTCCGTAACAAACACTCTAGAAAGAGGCTGAATAGACTGTTAGACGATTTTGCAGAATTTTCTTGTTTTTGGATTTCTCCAACTCAAATGGAATTCAAAATCAAAGTAAGAATGGGAGATGAGAGACAATGAATGAGTACACTGGATATAGAATAATTCGAATCGTAAATGATTCTACTCCACTACCACTTTGTTTCCAAAGTGGATTTCAACAACTACTCTTCTTATTATACTTAATAAGAACAACCACAACAATATTTACACTAACAACTTAGTGTAAGCAACAACAACATCAACTTCTTGCACAAAACAACTTTGTGCAACTACAACAACTTCAGCTCTAAGCAAGAACAACTTTTTGCTACCTCACAACTTCAACAAAGTTTTCTCAAAGAAATTTCTCACGGTAGGTTTAAGGAAGCAGTGGGTTTACACTTTCTCACTAGTCTAAACAAAATTAAGAGATCAATATTTATGGTTCCTCTTGTGTTAGACTTACAATCTCTCAATTTACAACAATGAAGAACACATAAGAGCTTAACAAGCTTTAAGCACTTTTACACAAATGAGAGATATTTACAACAATGAAGAATGAAGCTTGATGATGGTGAAATGCCTTATCTGAGCCTTTTCTATTTATAGGAGGTGTTATCCACGTTTGGAGCCTCCCCATGTCTTCAATTTAATCTCAAGTCTTGACAATTTGAAAATAACCTTTAGCCACTCTATGAATTGATTTGATCCTCCAAAACCACCCTAAAAAATCTTAGACATGGATACAATAATCAAGGAAGCATGTTTAATGTTAGAGAAAAGTCCACAAGAAATTTGAGCAAGATTAGAAAGATAAAACACCATGAATCTCCCTTGGATTTTGGTCCAACGGTCATAGAAATTTGAATTCTAGATGACATCGATCAATCGATGTGTCTGGCTTGAGAGATCGATGTCCTCTAGAGAGGTTCCAGTTTTGAACCTGCCATACATCGATCGATTGAAGTCTCTCCTTGAGAGACTGATGTGACAATGATCGATCGACGTCCCCAAGACTGAGAGATCGATGTCATCTAGAGAGGTTCCAGTTTGAACCTGACATACATCGATCGGGTGAAGTCTCTCTTTGAGAGACTGATATGTCATCGATCAATCGATGTTTCCAAGACTGAGAGATCGATGTCTTCTAGAGAGGTTCCAGTTTTGAACCTCCACTACATCGATCAATCAATGTCCTCAGTTTGAGGGATCAATGCTGGATAGAAAGGTTCCAACCTTGAACCTTTCCAACATAGATCGATCGATGTCTCTCTTTTAGGGACTGATGTATACATAGATCAATATATGTGAGAGATCAATGTTCCACAATGTGTTTTTTCATTTTGCTTCAAATTCCAAGTGTGAATTTCCTTTTTGATTCATTCAAACATCTTTTTACATCATCAAAACATTTCATATCCCAGCAGAATGCTTATATGGAATAGTCATTGTTCCTACTGAAAATGATGCAAATTACCAGCTGTGGAAGTCGAAAATTAAATGATGATGTAGTGGCTGATATACATTTTATGCAACCCAACATTTCTAATGACTTCACAATGTACAACACTATAGTAGAAATCTCGTCTGCAGTAAAGGAGATGTACTCAAAACAAGAAAACATCTCAAAACTTTATGAAATTGAAGCTCATCTTCATGAGCTTAAAAAAGGTGATCTTGCAGTACGCAAATATTATACTTTATTGACCAACGCATGGTAGCAGATAGATACTCTGAAACACATCAGTGGTCAAGTATCGCTAATTCTAGTCTGTACAAAGAAATAACAGAGCGGAAGCGGGTATTTCTCTTTTTAAATGGATTAAATCCATTATTTGATAGTGCTCAAAGTTGAATTCTTAGCACTAAACTACTTCCGAGCTTGAAGGCTTCCTTCGCCGAGATCAAACATGAAGAAAGTCACAAGAAGGTTATGATGGTAGGAAATTTTAGTACATGGACCTCTGCACTGCTTAGCGAACAACCAACAGATGTATCTGATTTGGCTATTAATTGACACTTTACTTCTGGATGAAGTAAGGTGTGCAAATACTGGAAGAAGGAAGGACATACAGTGGGTGACTATTGGAAGCTACAAGCTAGGATAGTACGAGAAGGGAAACCTCCATTGAATTCAAGAAATGCTCCCTCGAGACCACGATCAAAACCATTTGTTGCTGGATAAAGTGCTACATATTGGGTCAGCAACATGCAGCTCAGTGTGGCTCAGTAGAGTACAACACAGCTCGGCTCAACCTAGATAGCTGTAGCTGAGGTTCCTACGAAGGATTAGATTGCAACTCTGATCGAATTGTTGAGCAAACAACATGGCCAAGCTGAATCTATTCAAGCTACAATGGCAGTCTATGTCCAATCAAGCACCAACGGCTCGTGGATTGTAGACTCCGGTTCTTATAACCACAACACAAGTAACAGTAACTTTCTGAACTCCTACTATTTGTTTTCATTACCTAAGAGGGTTTTCAATCTATTATCAGTACGTAAACTAACTAGGGGCAATAATTGTATAGCCTGCTTCTCATCCTTGGAATGTTATTTTTAGGAAACGAAATGAATGGAATGATTGTAAGTGATAAGAATATAGCATGTCTATTCCTGCTGGAGTCTGAAAACATAGCCTTAATAAGCACTACCGAGCTGCCAAATGATCAGAATACCACTAGTGCTTTGTACCCCAGAAACTCTAGTATAAATGATATTATGCTTTGATATAATAAACTAGGACATCCCAATTTTGTATATCTCAAATAACTAATGCCAGAATTATTCAGCTCCATTGACCTTAGTAGCATTACATGTAAAATGTGCAGTTAGCTAAACATGTAAAGCGGAGTAATCTGCTAAAATATGCATGTCATTTGCACCGTTTAATCTTTTTCACCTGATATTTGGGGATCATCTAAAGTCGCAAATATCAATGGTGCAAGATGATTTTTGACCTTTGTAGATGACCATCCTAGGGTCACATGGGTTTACCTGCTTAAAAGTAAAAACAAGGTTGGAAAAATATTTAGGAGATACTTTAAACTTATTAAAAATCAGTTTGGCAGCACTATTAAAACATTGCAATTAGACAATGGAGCAGAATACTTAGATAGCACAGTCCAAACATTTATGAATGAAAACAGAATATTCTATCAGACCTCTTGTACCTATACCCTATAACAAAATGGTGTCGCTAAGAGAAAAATAGACACCTATTTGAAGTAACGAGAACCATTATGTTTGCAATGAACATACCTAGATACACTGGGAGAAACTCTGCTAACATGAGCATACTTGATAAATAGGATGTCATCTAGAATTTTATCGTTTAAAACCCCAAGAGAAATGCTTCTTAGCCATTTTCTACACACTAAGCTACTCTCAGAGTTACCATTCAAACTATTTAGAACAGTAGCAAATGTACACATTCAGCCTAGCCTAAGAGAAAACTTAGATCCTAAATCAGTTAAGTGTATCTTCCTAGGATATTCTGGTTCACAAAAAGGGTATAAGTACTACTGTCCGGGACATAGAAAGATGTATGTCACACTTGATGTTACATTTGATCAAAAGCATGCTTTGTACAACTCTTCAACTATAATAGAAGATTTAAAGCTTGTTGAATATAGGAATATGATAGATTTTTTAGACAAGACTCAGCAGAGCTCATTATCACAAGTTTTACCGAGCTCAACATCTTAGCCGAGCCCAACACTACAGCTTGGCACCGTAGCTCGGCACGACAGATTCTCAGCTCAGAACCGATATTCCTATGACTTTATATGATCAAAAAACCTTTAGATGTGATAGACGACCTAGTACACCTGAACACACACAGCCCACGACGGAAGAAGATGGTTCACTAGAGGAAGCTCAGGTTGAATACAAAGATGGACCGTAGATAAATAATAGACCCATTGCGTTATAAAAAGGAACAAGGGAATGCACTAAGAATCCTTTCTGTACCAAATACCCTATAGAAGACTTCGTATCCTATAATAGGTTGAATTAAAACTTTAAGACATTTGTATCCTTGAACAACGGATGGACAGCAGATGTTTCTCACACATGACTGAAGACAAAACCTTGTTTACCAAGCTCGAAATTCAAGATGCTGAAACGGTGCATTTTGAAAATAAGAGAGTCAAAATCCTTATACATAAAGAAATTGGTAATTCTTCTTTCACTATTAGTAAGGGCTTAAGTACAAATAGGTAAGTGTTATCCAACTATGTTATGCTAATTTTCAAGTTGAATTTGCAAAAAGAAAATGCTTTGTGAAAAAGAATGGTAAAATTGTTTTTGAGGCTATAAGGAAGAATGATGTTTACAAAATCAGTAAACATGATTTGATTTCTCAAAAGGTTTCATGTCTTAGTTGCAAAACGGATCTGATGCAATTATGTCATAGACGACTTGGACATATTGGTTTCAAAAACTTCAAAAAAATTTGTAAAAATAAAAAGGTCCAAGGTCTTTAAAAATTGAATTTTGAAAACGATAGTTTATATGACACTTGTCAAAAGGCAAAACTTGTTAAAGTAAGCTTCAAGCTCAGAAGTGAAATCTCCACCACACAACCGCTACAATTGCTTTTTGTATAGGGACATTGGTACATCAAGTCTAAGTGAAAAGTATTACACCTTTGTAGTGGTAGATGACTTTTCCATGTTTACATAGGTCATGTTATAAGCTAGAAAGGATTATGCATGCCAAGAGTTTATAAATCTTTCTAGGAGATTAGAAAACCTAAGAGAAGATACTATCAAGGAAATCAGAAGTGATAGAGGTGATGAGTTGACGGTGTGTTTCAATAATTTTATGTATCCAAAGGATATGGACACAACATCTTCACTCTTAAAACTCCTCAACACAATGGTGTTGAAGAAATGAATAATAGAACCCTTCAAGAAATTAGTTGAGCCATGCTAAATGAATATGGGCTGAAGCTGTCAATACCGCTTGTCATGTGATAAATAGAGTTTACTTGAGACCATCCCTAAAAAGACTCTTTATGAACTTTGGAAAGGAAGAATACCCAACGTTGAATACTTCAAGGTATTTGCTTAAGTGCTTCATATTTAACACTAAAGATGACTTAGATAAACTCAATTTCAAAGCGGATGAAGGAATCTTTACGCGTTCTGCTCAAAATAGCAAGACATTTAGAGTATATAATAAAATGAATATGAAAGTTGAAGATTCCATTCATGTTAAATTTAGTGAATTCCTTGATGATGAGCCAAAGTTAAATGATGATGAAGAAAGTGAGATAGTTGAAGTAAGTCATATAGAATGCCTTGAAAATTCAAAAGCAGATATTCTTGTTGATCTTAGAATTGATCCACTTGAAATTAGACTTATTTCTAAGATAAAAGATGAGGAAGAAGTAAAGGGTGATACTTCAAATATATCGGAATCGTTTAAATATAAGAAAGGTCATCTAAAGGAATTGATGTTAGGAGAAACAAGTCAAGGTATATTAACAAGGACAAAATTTCATGAAAACGCTTTCAGTTCACAAGTTGAGCCTAAAAATATAAAAGAAGCTATCGTTGATAAAGATTGGATAGTAGCTATACAAGAAGAATTAAATCAATTTGAAAGAAGTACTGTTTGAGAGTTAGTCTCTAGGATCATCTTATTATTGGTACTAAATGGGTATTTAGAAACAAAATGGATGACCAAAGAACTATAATAAGAAACAAAGCTATGTTGGTAGCACAAAGATATAGACAAGAAGAAGGAATCAATTATGATGAAACTTTTGCTCCCGTGCTATGTTAGAAGCTATTAGGATGCTCCTAGCATATGCATGCTATAAGAATTACAAGATACCGAACAGATGTAAAATCGGCCTTCTTGAATGTCGTAATTCAAGAAGAAATATATGTAGCTCAACCACCAGGTTTCGAAAATCATGATTATCCAAATCATATATTTAATCTTAAAAAGGCTCTTTATGGACTTAAACAAGTTCGTAGAGCATAGTATGAGAGATTGAGCAACTTCTTTCTTGAAAATGGTTTTTCAATAAGAAAAATTGATACTACTTTATTTATTAGGGAACAAGGAAATAATCATTTACTTGTCCAAATATACGTTGATTATATTATACTTGGTGTCACTAATGATTCTAAGTGTGCATTTTGCCAAGCTAATAAAAGGAGAATTTGAGATAAGCATGATGAGTGAGCTCAAATACTTCTTTGGACATCAAATCAAGCAAATCAAAGATGAAGTATATATATCTCAAACAAAATCTACCAAGGATCTTCCCAAGAAATACAATTTTGAGGATGGAAGGAGTGTAAGAACACAAATGAGCACAAGTACAAAGCTTGATAAGGATAAAAGAGGAAAGTCGGTTGAGGTAACCAAATATAGGGTATGATTGGTAGTTTACTTTATTTAACAACTAGTAGATCAGATATATCACATGCATCGTGTTTATGTTCTAGATTTCGAAGTATGCCTGAGGAATCACTTATGGTTGCTCTAAAACGTACGTTTAGGTATTTGAAAGTTACATTGAACTTTGGGCTATTTTATCCTAAAAATGGGTGTTTTGACTTAACAGGTTATAGTGACTCAGATTATACTGAAAATCTGGTTGATAGGAAAAGCACATTCGGACATGTCAATTTCTTGGAGATTGCTTGGTTTCTTGGTTCTCTAAGAAACAAAATAGTGTGTCGCTTTCTACGACAGAATCCGAATATGTGTCGGCCGTCTTATGTTGTGCCCAAATACTTTGGACGATAAACACCTTAAATGACTATAATGTTAAGTTTGATAAAGTGTCTAACTATCTGATACACCTCTGCCATAAGTATAACTCAAAATCACATTCGTCATAGCAGAACCAAACATATTGAAGTGGGACATCACTCCATAAGAGATTGTGTGCAAAAAGGGTTGATTTGTGTAAAATTGATTCCAACTAATGATTAATTAGCTGATATTATTACAAAATCCTTTCCCACTGAGACATTCAAATCAATTAGAACAAAATTAGGAATGATAAACAATGTTTCAAGTCAAAAACATAAAAACCTCAGAAAACATGTAAATCGATTGATCGATGTGCCTACATGAGAGATCTATGTATACATTAATCTCTACATCGATGGATCGATGTCAACGGGTTCAGCAATGGTAAAACTGTGTAAAAGGCCGAAAACACACCCCCTTTCTCATTCTAATCAAATTCTCTCAACTCTAAACCTCTCTAGGATTTCTCCGTCTGAAAATTTGCCCCTCCCCTTCAAATTCTTGCAAAATTCTTCAATTTCTCTCCAACAAATATGAAGTTTACCATCCATAGATCATCTTTTTCACCTTCTTCAATTTTTTCTATCTCCTTTAACCCTAAGAACCTGCACTATAACAAGAACCAAGAAAACATCTAAAAGGATAAGGACCTCTCAAAGTGAGGAAAAAGGTCAAGAAAATTTCTCCAAGGACAAGCTTCAAGGTCTCATGTGCCCACCAACCTGGAAGTAGGGCACAAAGACCTAGGGTTCAAGCCCAGGAGTTGGAGAATATCCAAAGAGGTCTCGCCTTCCAGAACTTCCCATGCATTAAAAAAATGTTCAAGGAGTCTTGGATGAGCTATTTGGCACAGGTAAATTCAATTACATCTCACTAAGGGCTCAAGAATTGTTTGAAAAATGGAAAAACAGTGAGCGAGCCATTGTGCCTTTGAAATTGCTTAAAGTGAGTGATATTGAATAGGATAATAAGTCCTATTATTGACAGGTTGGATGTACAAAATTGGCGACTTATTTGGGCAGGAAAAAAAATGCAAAAGATGTCTAAAAAGTATACTAGGCTCTTTTATGCAAATTTATAGATGGAATACTTGAATGGCTTTCCGTACTCCTTAAATGCAGTCATAAATGGAAAGTACATTGAATGGACTATAAAGACAATTTGTGAGTATATTGGAGTTCCAGATAAAGTGTTGGATTCTTTTGAAGTGTGGAAGTAGGATGAATACAAGTGGAAAGTGACTGAAGATCATGTCAAGAGCTTCCTAGGTTTTTATCCCACTATGAACACTAAGGATATGCCACTAATGTATCGAGTGTTGACTGCGATCGTCACATTTTGCATCAATGGGAAATCTACCAAGCTCCCAAGCAATCTTAATTTCTATATTACTTAACGCATTGCAAATTGGGAGCCTTGGAATTTTATCAAGAATTTTATGGCAAATGTAATGGAGGCAGCAACAAAGAAGTCAAAAGCCTTCCATATGCCAACCTTATCTACTTTGTGCTCACAAATTTGGATGTTAACCTTGATGACTTGGATGTTGAAAAGATTTCACATAAGGACTTTTATGATAAGGTCAACGTCCAACAAATTCATAAGTCCCAAAAGGAATCCCGAAAAGGGATGGGGAAAGAGGAAGAAGCGGAGGAAGAGGAAGATGTTGCTCATATGCCTGAAGCCGAAGAAGGAACCACAGTGGACCAAGTACAAGTGTTCCATAACTACAACAACAAGTTGCAAAACTCCAACATGAGATGGGCATCCTCAAGAACAAACTGGCTAGGTTCAAAGTCAAGATGACGGCGTGCAGTTCCAGCCTCTCATTTTCTTCGGACGAAGACTAGGACTAGCACCTTCCCCTCATTCCTATATCCCAAATTTTAGCTTTAGCTCATACCTTAGATGAGCCACAAGTCCACTTTGATATAATTGAATAAAATCATTTGTTTTTTTCTTTTGTATGATCAATTGTTGACTTGTTTTTCTTGGTTTTGATGATTAAAAAAAGGGCAAAAAATATTTGCTTGGATATGTTTGTTTGGGGAATGCTTGTTTGGATATGCTTATGGATGGATATGCTAATTGGACATATATGTTGGAAGAATGTATTTAGATGTTGCTATATGTTGGAAGAATATATCATGAAGTATGTGTTGTTAATATGAACTTTGAAAATTGATGCATGCATGAAGAATGCTTGTGTTGATAGAGAGTTTGAAATGAACATTGATATTCGTCATGTCTAGTGGTCTTGGGATACTTATATATTGACGGAGAATATTGAAGTCTTTGAAGTAATCTTGAGTATGTTTCTATGATCATATATTGAGGAAAAGCATAAATACATTAACTTAGGGGGTGAGATAAAATTTTACATAAAAACTAAGTTTTGAAAATCTTTGACTAGCTAAAATCTAGTTTCTCAAACAAAAATGTTCTTAAAAGCTTTCATTTTTAAATCATCGGAAAGGGAAATATTGTTGGAGTATGAATTGTTTTGACGAAGTTAAAAGATATTTTAAGAATTTAAAAAAGTATTTCATACTTTAGAATTGAAACAAAATGAGAAAAATACAGTGTGGGATTTAGATCTCTCACATAGATCAATCTATGTATACATCATTCACTCAAAGAAGAGATATCGATCAAAAGAAGAGATATCGATCGATCTATGTAAGGGTTGTTCAAAGATGAAATCTTACTGTCTAACATCAATCTCTCAAGATGATGACATCAATCGATCGATGTACACATCAGTTTCTCAAATAAGAGACATCGATCGATCCATGTATGTAAGGCGCAAAACTGAAATCTCACTAGAAATCGATCTCTCAATACAGAGACATGAATCAATCCATAACCTTAATCGAAGACATTGATCTCTCAATATAGAGACATCGATCGATGGATGTATGTAACATACACAATCGAAACCTCACATGATCTCTCAACATGAAGACATCGATCGATTGATGCAGACATCAGTCTCTAAAGTATGAGTAATCAATCGATCGATATCATCAAGGATTCACATTTTTATAACGTCAGAACAAAATCCAAGGAAGATTTAAAGTGTTTTATCTTTCCAATCGTACTCAAATTTCTCGTGAACTTTCCCCTAACATCTATAATGTTTTCTTGATGATTATGAACATGTCTAAGGTATTCTATGGTGGCTATAGAGCATCAAATCCAACTATAGGATGGCTAAAGGCTAATTGGACATTGCTAAGACTTTTGATTGAGTTGAAGACTTGAGGGAGTCTGCAAAAACGTGGCTCACATCCTCAATATATTGGAGAAGCTCAGAAGAGGCATACACACACTTTCATCCTCCTCAAACTTTATTTTTCAATTGTAAAAAGCTCTGAAATGTGCAAAAGTGCTTAAAGCCTAGTAAGCTCTTATTGCTTATTCTTCATTGTTGTAAATTGTTAGAGTAGAAGTCTAACACAAGAGAAACTACACATACTTGATCTCTTGCTTGTGATTTAGACTTCTTCTTGCTTATAACTGCTGATGTTGTTTTGAACAAACTGGTTTCGTGCAAGAAGCTGCTGATGTTGTAATTGTTGTTTATACTAGTTAAGGTAAGTATTGTTTTTGCTGTTCTTATTAAAGGTGATAAGAAATGTTGTTGTTAAAAATTTAATTTGGAACAAAGTGGTAGTGGAGTAGAATCAATTAGATTCCAATCACTCGATATCATGCGCTTTCATTCAGTATCTCTCATCTCTTTCTTCACTGATTTGGAGACTATTTTAGTTGGAGTAAGCTAAATAGAGAACATTCTGTAAAATTGTCCACTGCTCTATTCACCCCCTTCTAGAATGATTGTCAGATACTTTAAGTCTTTATGTTTAAGTTATGTGTCACTGAATTACTTTGTTTTCATCATCACTATAACGATGAGTTTGAAAAAAAAAAAAAAACTCAAGATAGACGCTATGAAGGGTGTTATATCTCATTGAAGTTTAATACTTAAAGTATCAACGTCTAGACCTCCATCTCGTTGGATCCTACATGATTAAAGAATTAATGAGTCATGGATATTTAAAGGTGTAATATCTGTAGAAGTTCATTAATGTAATGCATAGCACCGTATGGGCGTTTGTCACTCAATTCTCGTTTGTTATGCTTCAATGGTAAATATAAATCATGCTTATTGTCATAGATAACTTGAGCCTTTAAGGTGGAAGTACCTTGATTGATTAGGTGCTCAAAAGTCAAGGCTTGATTAGGTTTCGTAAACATATAACTTGATATATATGGAGGCCAAAGTCATATCCTCGAGGTGTTTGAAGTCATGTTTAGTAAGATATGTTGTTTAGCTAAACTAATACAGAAAACACACGCACAAACGTATATATATACACACATATATACTCGTACATACATATATGCAAAATAAGAAGTTCTCGTATGCTGTAAGCAAAAATAAAAAAGACTAATCAAGACCATGAACTAAAGACTAATAATTTGAGGAAATAAATAACTAATAATGAAACCTACGATAAACGGAATACTAACTTTATTTTGTGCTTTTTTATTTGTTTAATGGAATCCTAGTGCTATGCATCACCCTGAATCCCGTTTACATTAGACCATTAAAAGATACATCAATTATTAACACCTGATTTTCCTGTACACTCGACCAGGCTCATTTCTATATTAGAGATAGTTTAAAGATATATTCAAATTATTTTTTGATACAATTTGTTCGCCACGACGGTAAAGAATGGCCCGGTCAATCTCCTCCCGTCAAATCAACTTCTGTATGAATTCTATTTTTATATTTTTTATTTTTGCAGCGATCAAATTTCTTAAGCTTATTGATGATCCAAAAGTACCCCCGTTAGTCAATAACGGTCAACGCTAAGACAAAGGGCGTAAAAATGGCTAAGTACCGCAACTCGGCCTGGAGGTTGATCAGGTCATGTGCCGACAAACAGTCCATCTCGGCCACCCGGTCTCAGCCCCTTCGGGGGGTAAAGAGCTCATCTCGGCCTAACGACCTTACTTTGGCCCGAGTCCTACCTCGGCTTCAAAGCCCTATCTCAGCCAAAGAGTAGCTCGACCAGAGCACCTCGGCCCAAGCATCTCAATAAGAGCAGCACTTCTGCCCTAGCAATTTGGCATCTCGGCCATCTTGAAGATCTCGGACAAAAGACGATCTCGGCCGTAAAGGGGATCTCGGTCTCTGATCCTTGGTTCACAGCCAAGGGTCTTCAGCAGTCCACCTCAGCCATGGGTCTCTGACTACTGGTCTCGGCCAGACTATAACAGTCAGCATTGTTCGCTACGTGGCCTTCATGCAGTCTTATATCTCCAGCTGTCAGCCATATAGAGGGAAGTAGCCACCACAGCAACCCTTAGCGGCCACGCGGCTACGATGCGAGCCAGCCATATGTCCTCACCTCATCCCTTTGGGACACTCAGCTCCCAGCCTCGCCTAGTATAAAAGAGCTTCCTCAACAGTAAGAAGCTCCAACTCTGGAAAAAAGAGAAAAAGACCAACTTTGAGATAGGACCCGACTGATCTTACCTCAGCTCGGCTCTCACAGTGGCCTACCTCAAACAGGTTATACACAACCTTTACTCCAGTTTAAGCCATACATATAAATGCCCACAACTGACTTGAGCGTCGGAGGGTTTACCCAGGGCAGCGTCCTGGGACCCCTAACGTTTCTTCTCTTCTCATGCCTCATTGAAGGACAATCGACGGAGGAATAACGGCCTAACTCCAATATCTCAATTTTTACAATGGTGATAAATCTGACATCATCATATTGGCGCTAGAAGAAGGGCCCCTGAACCTCTGGGTCCCTTTATCCACGAGATATTTATCCCAAGGCTCTTTCTGTGATTACCTAGAGTTCTCCTAGTTGTCACTGGAAGCTATCGAGAGAAAGATGAATCAAAAAGACAGTCAAGGGTCCGAGCAACCCGTGACGTCTGGGAATCAAAAATTTTCCCAGCAGCAACTTGCTCAGTGCTCTTTGGAGCCAAAAGAGTTCCTAAATCCCATTATCCTCATGTATGAAGAGCAGATGCGAGCTATACATTATGTGGCTCAAAATCCAGCAGCGTTCCGAGCTGCGGTGGAGGAGATGAAGGGGAAAGCTCTAACAGAAGGTACCAGTGGCCTCTCTCTCTCTCAGCAACTCCGACGCACAGGAGTTGTACTCCCTATCTTGGCCGGGATATCACTCTGGGTGTCAGGCCGAAATTAAAGATGAAGCAGGGTATTCAGTGCAGAGGTCTGATTACAAGAGCGTACAATGCACTCCAACCCCATCTCTGACATTCAAACATGGTAGGGAGCGAAATAAGGGTAAGGCCCTGTTGCGAGAAAGGGGTTCTGTCAAAGTTCGGCTAGGGAGCCAGGGCAGAGAAAGAAGTTCTTTGTTGGCTTCAAAGGCCCATATCCTTTCCTACATGAGGAAGAAAAGGCTGGCAAGAGAATCTCATCCCCTTGCAGGGCCACTCCATAAGAGGGACCCACAACTCTACTGCCCATATCACCATGATATTGGGCATGATACGGAGGATTGTAGGCAACTCGGCCAGGAGATTGTGCGTCTGATTGAACTCGGTCCTCTGCAGCAATTTTATAATCCGAGATCAAGGCTGCACAGCGAGTCTGACCTAGACATTCCCTGAGGTGGATGTTAATCAGAGCAGCAGCTCTGAGTCTCAAAGCAAGGCTCAAATTTAGACAAGGATTGCAAGTAAATCAGGCTGCTTTGACAGTGAGCCCGAGCTCTAAATGGGGATTTACTATCTATTGTACAGCTGAAGTCCCACAGTTCGGTCTTGTAATGAATCTATCCAGCGTTTAATAAAGTTAGTCACCGTTCGGTGCATGAGACTTCTAGGGAGAAAACAAGTTTGTGCCTACTCATAACTCACAATGAAACTGTGGATAACTCTGCGGAACTGAGAAGTCTCCTACAAAAAGACCTCGGCCTGCCCGAGGCAAGAGCCCGCTAAAGGGTGGAAAAAGACCTCGGCCTGCCCGAGGTAAGAGCCTGCTAAAGGGTGGAAAAAGACCTCGGCCTGCCCGAGGCGAAAGCCCGCTAAAGGGTGGAAAAAGACCTCGGCCTGCCCGAGGCAAGAGCCTGCTAAAGGGTGGAAAAAGACCTCGGCCTGCCCGAGGCGAAAGCCCGCTAAAGGGTGGAAAAAGGCCTCGGCCTGCCCGAGGCAGCAGCCTGCTGAAGGGTATATCAGGACCTCGGCCTGCCCGAGGCAACAACCCAACGGAGGACTTGTTCGATCTTGGCAAGTTTGGAAAAGGTAACCAGGGGGTAGATACCTCAATGTTTCATCTCTGCTAGTGTGCGTCGGATATGCTCAGAAGATTATTGCCCTTTAAATGAGATCTCGGCCAAGGCAGTACAAGATTCTCTTATTTAGCTCAGCGTGTCAAGGTACTATTTATTTTGTCAATCTTATTAAAATTGAGCAGGTTTAATAAATGCCGATATGGGAATTCGGCAACAATAAACTTGAAGAGCTTAGGGGTACGCTATAGTTTGGGGACTTAGTTTCGTTTAAACGAACTTGTTCAAGATAAACCAGGCCGACATATGTTTGAAGAATAAAAATGAAAACACTGAAAAGCTGAGATTCGAAGACAAAAGAGAACTGCAACTTTCATTGACAACTGAATACATTCGGTTCAATCTAAGTACAAGCCTAAATCTACTCTTCATCCTCGCGCAAGTTTGCCCCTTCAGAGAACTTCAGAAATTGAGCTTCGAACTCGGCCTCGGCATGGGGATTATAGAGTTCAATCAACCGAGGATCCTCTCTATTCAGCTGGGGGCAGATCTCGGCGCAAGTGTTGATGGCCTTCGTCTGGCCCATTTGCAGAACTGGGCCTTGCAGCAGCACCATGTTCTCTTCAAAGAGCTCAGATTTTCTGAAGTCGGCCACTGCCTCAGCTTTAGCCGTTGAAAGTTGGAGCGCAAAATTGGATGCCTGCTGCTCCAGTTTCTCTTGCAGAGATGTGATCACAGCATCCTTTTTTCCCGACTCGGCCATCACTTGGTTGTAACATGCCTCCAAGTCGGCATTTCTCTTCTCCAGCTCGGCCACTAAAGAGTTAGTTGTGGCCCATTTGACTTCTGCCTCTTCCCTTTGTCCTTGAAGCTTATCGACCTCTGATTTCAAGGACGTGATGTCTTGAGAGGCAGCTTCAGACTCCTTGGTTTTGGCTGCTAGTTGACTTTACAGCTCTTCACCTCGGCTAATGAGTTCTGACAGTTGTACCTTCAGCTGATTCACCAAAACAATGTTAGTGAAATGTCTAGATGGGTATAACGAAGAAAGTTAGTCCATACCATGGCAGAGTTAATATGAACAGAATTGACTAAATTGTCCCAAGATGCGGTTGAGAAACGTTGTTTGTCCATAGGCAGAATTAAATTGTTCATCTTCTTGGCAACAGCCGAATTCATCACAGTGTCGGCTTCATCAAATTCTCCCACCATCACAGTTTTCTCTTGAGCGGGCGGAATCTCGGCTTTGGGGATTGGAGCATCTTCCCTCTGCCTTTTTCCCAGAACAGAGCCCCCGCTCTGCAGAGCTTGGCCGAGATCAAGTGGGGCCAAACTCCTCAAAGGGACCTCAGCCCTTGCCTCTGCTACAGTAACCAGAATAGGATAAACCACCTAAGGGCACACCAACTTTACAGGTTAAGAAGTGTAAAGTACCTGGGGTAGCTGAGTCAGAAGCAACTGTAATCGCTTGATTCACTTCAGCTTCAGCAGTACCTTCAGCTGGGGGCAGTCTTTGAGTGGCCTCAGCTCCTGCCTTCGCTGCCTGAGCCTTCTTGCGAGATGCAGCCTTAGCAATTTTGGCTGCAAATTCTTTACCTCCAGGAGCCATGGAACCTGCATAAGGTACATAAGGTTGTAAGTGACAGCAGATAAAGAAGGAAAAAGTGCGCAAGGACCAAAGCATACCCCGGACTATTGCCAAATTCTCTGGAGAAAGGGGCTTATAATGAGGACCTGAAGCTAAGGAACTCAGGTCAGCCGCCTTTAGTACTGAATCATTTACTCTATACCAGTCAATGACTACGGGCAGAGAAAACAACTTGGCAGCCTCATCACAATATTCTGAGCTCGGCTTCATGTTGTCGGCCTTACCCGACTTCCATATGTCTAGCCGAGGTAGCCCTAACTTCTTGATATAGAAGAATCTTCCTTTCCAGTTCTTCTTAAAGGTGGGTATATGAACAACGAAGTTAAAGTCCTCAGGAGAGACTCTTTTGGTAAAATAGTACCAGCTCTCAGAAGACCTACAGGAGAACAGGCTCCTAAAGATTCTCTGATCAAATGGGATCTCAGATGCTCTAAGGAATAAGAGGAAAGATAGTATAATTTTCAAGCTATTAGGCTTGATCTGAGGAAGCCTAAGGTTGTAAGAATGAAGAATCCGTAATAAGGAGGCTGGGACGGGAAGACGGAACCCGGAATGGAAATACTCTTCATAGACAGCCTCATATCCGGCAGGAGGATAATAGGCTGTTTGATTGGGTAAATGAAGAATTGGGTTAAATTGTTCAACGTCAATGTTATACATACCACATAGCAGAGACACGTCCACCTCGGACAAAGTAGAGAAAGCTTCCTGGACCTCGGCTGCAGGGGACCCCCTATAAACTACCCCCACTGGCAGAGTTGAAACCCTAGGTTTGGTGGGCACCACGGCAGTCCCCGACGGAGGGACAGTTTCAGCCTTCTCTGGCGAAACCTCAACCACAGTTACGGCTTTGCTAGGCAGAGCTCGGCCACTAGGGCCGGCGGCATCACCAGCATCCCCTAATGGCCGAGCTAGAAGACGGTTGTCAGAAACAACCGTCCGCCCCGACGAGGAACTGAGGTTTCCTTCATTACCAATGTAGGAAGCTCCCTCGAAGCGGTTTTGCGAATCAGAGGCGGAAGACATGGAAGCTAGGAGAGGAGACTTGCAGGCGATTTGCTGGAAGAAAAGGAAGAAGATCGCCGAAGTAAGGAGGATCAACGCCGGGGAAGCTGACGCCGAGGAAGAGCTAAAGCTAAGAATGAAAGCACGCCGAAAGGGCAAAAATGAGGAGTTAGGACCTATTTATAGTCAGGGTTCTCGGCCATTCCAAAGGTCACCTCGAGAAAACCGAACCCGTTTCCTGCGCCACATTTAAGCCAGCTGACACCGAATCCTGAACCGTCGCGTCTGAAAAACTGTACCGTCGTCACCTCGGTCTGTACAAATAGTAAATGCACGGGACCCACCAATCCGAAATGGACACATGCCAATAAAGATGGTCCGTCTGCTCAGTTCAGACCAATCAGGTCAGCCAAAAGGTGACATGGACGCTTCGTACTCTGCATTTAATAAATACGTGGAATGACTTGATCAAAGGACAACACATCGTCAAGGGACGATAAAAAATCAGAGCAGATTAGCTTGCCCTCTCAGGTCAGCTCGGCCAAACTAATCTGGGGGGCAAGTGATGATCCAAAAAATACCCCCCGTTAGTCAATAACAGTCAACGCTAAGACAAAGGGCGTAAAAATGGCTAAGTACCGCAGCTCGGCCTGGAGGTTGATCAGGTCATGTGCCGACAAACAGTCCATCTCGGCCACCCGGTCTCAGCCCCTTCGGGGGTAAAGAGCTCATCTCGGCCTAACGGCCTTACTTTGGCCCGAGTCCTACCTCGGCTTCAAAGCCCTATCTCAGCGAAAGAGTAGCTCGGCCAGAACACCTCGGCCCAAGCATCTCAATAAGAGCAGCACTTCTGCCCTAGCAATTTGGCATCTCGGCCATCTTGAAGATCTCGGACAAAAGACGATCTCGGCCGTAAAGGGGATCTCGGTCTCTGATCCTTGGTTCACAGCCAAGGGTCTTCAGCAGTCCAACTCGGCCATGGGTCTCTGACTACTGGTCTCGGCCAGACTATAACAGTCAGCACTGTTCGCTACGTGGCCTTCATGCAGTCTTATCTCTCCAGCTGTCAGCCATACAGAGGGAAGTAGCCACCACAGCAACCCTTAGCGGCCACGCGGCTACCATGCGAGCCAGCCATACGTCCTCACCTCATCCCTTTGGGACACTCAGCTCCCAGCCTCGCCTAGTATAAAAGAGCTTCCTGAACAGTAAGAAGCTCCAACTCTGGAAAAAAGAGAAAAAGACCAACTCTGAGATAGGACCCGACTGATCTTACCTCAGCTCGGCTCTCACAGTGGCCGACCTCAAACAGGTTATACACAACCTTTACTCCAGTTTAAGCCATACATATAAATGCCCACAACTGACTTGAGCGTCGGAGGGTTTACCCAGGGCAGCGCCCTGGGACCCCTAACGTTTCTTTCTCTTCTCAGGCCTCATTGAAGGACAATCGACGGAGGAATAATGGCCTAACTCCAATATCTCAACTTTTACAATGGTGATAAATCTGACATCATCACTTATCAACGTTCAACAAATGTTATTCAGTAATTTTATTAATTCTTCAATAAATTTGGAAATTGGTAAATTATTTATCATCATGATAGTTAGTCATTGGTGGATAAAATGATGACAAATGAGATGAAGGACGTTCTTGCATCCAAATTTTAAAAATGTGATTCCTAATGGCTTGACAACTTAGTTTTCTATTGGGACTAGTACTGTAAACGAACCGAACGTGCCGAGCATTGGGTTGTTCAAGCTCGATTCATTTAACTTAGTGAACGAGCCGAGCTTGCTTTTTTATTTAAACAAACATATTTAATTATTTAAGCTCGGTTCGTTTAACTCACGAACAACATCAACGAGCCGAACACCTTAAACGAACGGTGTTACTTACAGAGTTCGAATATAAAAAAATAGCTCAAGTTTGGTTCATTAACCCTTTAGCCAAGACGAGCTCGAGCCGAACGAGCCGAACATATCAAACGGCTGGTTCATTTACCGTCCTAATTGGGACAAAATATACATTGGACCATCAAGCTATTCCAGATGAATATTTGGTCACTCACATATACATATATATATACACACACACGCACACATTTTGATCACTTACGACTTTAAGAACGTAACATTTTACCCTTTCAAAGAAAATCTATGGTGAACTGGCCACAATATTGTTTTTTTAAATATTATTTTTTTAAAAAAAATACACGGTATACTATGGGCTATTAAATTATTTACACGAGAAAGTTTTAGACATTGAACAACTTACCTTTTTAAAAACGTAACGTTTTACTCATTCGGACGAAAATCTTCGGTGAACTTACCAAGAGCAAAATTGTCTTCTTATATTTTTAAGGGCATAATAGTAAATTAAAACTTCATCCTCTCTACGTCATCTTCCCCACCTCTCCACCACCCGTTGACTATTCGACTAGCAACGATATAAATGTCAACCTCTGGCTTTGATTCTGATTCCTTGAATCAAAATACCTCTGTTTGAAATGAAAAAGTGAATGATATCATCAAGCTCCAGCTGTGATCTCTCTCTTTTGTCATCACAATCTGAAAAATCCCCAAATAGTCCATCAAGAATTTCCACATCACTACCACATATATATAATACAAATACAACAAACATCTTAGAGGATTTTACAGGTAAAGAAACGCTTCCTACGTATAGGCTGTCGCCGAGCAACTATACTACGTCTCCTTAGCCTAAATCTTCTGGCAACTATGACGCTGCCTATGACTGCGGTGACGATATATTAGGATGTGACTACAGTGGCTGCATATCGGATCCCTGAGATGCAACCGATATATGTGTCGTTGCCTGCTCTATATCACGCTCTAGATCTTGGACAAATAGATATTCATTGATAGCGGAAGGAGGGAGATAATCAGAAATGTCAACGTCATCATCCTGGCCAAATGCATGTCTGCTATCGACGGCTGTATCAAGAATGTTGGGCTATGCTGCGACCATCCTCCTACGTGTGCATCCTCCGATGGACTGGCCAGTGTGATTCTCCAGCGTCTGCATCGTACATGTGTGCAGATGATGATCTGTTACAGCCCAAAAAATTCGTTATGTCGTAACAACCTCCAATACCGTAAACATAATTTCGTAGGTGTACGATTCATTATCAAATATATCATAAACGTTTGACTCTACACAATAAAAAACTCAAATTAAATTAGTTAGTAACAACTTAAACTATTAGTATAAATTAAATCAAAAAGAAATACATGACACAACAATTTTATACTACTTTAAATAAAAGAAAATAAAATACATATATGAAAGAAAAAGAAAAGGAAAATGAAAAGGAAGGTGAAAACAACTTGTCTTACACTTTAAATATTTAGCATAAAAAATTAGCATGCTTAGGAATCTTGTCATAAAACCCATTCCTTACACCCATACTTGTCTAAAGGTTGTCTTCCACCCCATCCCTTCCCATGCTTGGCCGCCCCCACATCTAGTAAAGAAGAAATTTTTATTTCTTCTTCAACCCCTCAAATAATACATCTTCAAATCAACTAATTTCATCCTATCTCCAAGAAAAACTCAAGAACACTCTAACACCCTCTCCCCTCCCTCTTGGCCGAAACTTCACTCTCCATAAGGAGAAGATTTTCTTCTCCTTTCTTCACACCAACATCACTCAAATCAAGTACCATAAACACTCCATCAACTAAGAAGGATTCAAGAAGGTTGTAGCATCTAGAATCAAAGAAAATCAAGGTAAGAACTTTATAAAGTTTAAGTTTGATTCTTCTATATAATTAGTTTCATAAGTTGCTCATTAACCCTCCTTTTAAACCCTAAAAACCGTGTATACCTAGGAAGGAAGGAAGAAGAACTCTCTTCCAAACCAAGTGAAGGAACCATCTTCTAAGTGTAAGAAAGGTGAACCAAGGCAAGTACTCTACCTAGATCCTTCATGGCTTTCAAAATTTAATACTTATGTTCATATCAAAAATGGGATCATCATGTAGTATGTTCAAGTTTTGTCCTAAGAATAAGAAAGATCTATGATTGTAAGTGTTATAAATATATAAATATATGTAATTATACTATAAAAGGCTATATGTATATATGTATGCAACATGTATATATATACGGTGAGTTTTATATATATACATATATAAATGCATACACACGGTAATATACATATATATACATATAGATATAAACTTGAACAAATGATATGAAATAAAGAACCTTAAGAAAGGTGTACAAAGAATACAACTTTTGTTGTTTTGATTATGTTTTCTTTTATGATGATCATCATGTTTGTATTTTTACGTATTTAGTGTTCATATGTTTCAAGATCATGTCTTTAACATGTTTATGTATGCATCATAAGCATGATTTATATACATGGTCTAAATGGTTGTTTGATGATCATCATCTTCATATATACACCACATATACACGGCCAAGTGGCCTATTTGAGTATTTCATTTGAGTTTCATCATTCCATCCACAAGATGTGCAATAGATGATGAATATGGCTCAAGAAGTACATTTGTATGTTTTCCATCATGTTTATGTTTATATATATTTTCTATTTGTTATAATCTTAAGATTAAGAAAAATGATAAAAAGTAATATATATACATACAACTTACAACATGTACATAAAAGGAAGAAAAATGAAATATAAATATGTATAATAATAGGACAAACTTTCGGCCTATAGTATAAAAATAAAAGAAATGAATTGTGACATGTTAAAGAAGTATACATGGATATTGTTCTACATATATATACACGGTTTAAGTCATCAAGAATATAAATCATCTTATATATGTACATAGTATTTCGTGTATATATATATACACATAAGGATATATATTCGGCCTTAGGGCCCTTTAAGAATTCAAAAATGTTCTTAAAGCTAAATGTTATGGACACTTATATGTAAAAGGTGTGGTAATGAATAAAGTATGGTGTAAGTTGAGGTATTTGTATGTGGGAAGTTAAAGGAATTAGGAATCGAAGGTTGATCCCCTTAAGTGTTGGAATATGAGTTGTATTTGGAAATACAAATTAAGAAAGTGGTGATGGATGAAAAATGAGGTAAAGTGGGCTGTTTTGGTGGTATGGCCGAATGGCCACTTTGAATGGTCAAAGTGGGAATTTCTTTAAGTTAAGATATGTAGGATGAAAATAAGTAAGTGATGTTATAAGATGTAGTTTACCATAACAACTCATACGAACAAGTCTCATGTTGCACGAAAATAAAGTTTGAAAGTTGTTTTGCGTATATCATGTTTTAAAAGTTCATCTGCATGTGAATAATAAACACGAGACGGTCGATTTCATTGACACACAATATGTTATGTTATGTTCATGATTATGACTATGTTATGTTCACCGTCGTGACATTGGTACCGCGGTGGTAAATGTCAGGGACATATGATTACGTATATGGCCGAGTGTAACACCGGGTCTGGGACACGGGATCTCCGTCATAGCGCGTCACCGTTAGTACATGTACATATGTTTATGAAGTTTTATGTCGTACATGCACTATATGGGAAATCGATCGGTATGTCGTGTGTTATTATTCTTATGAAAAGTGCTATAGCCAATGATGAAAATGTTATGTCTTCATGTTATGAAAATGTTATGTTATGCAAGTTTTGAATATGTCATTTTACGCAAGTTATGAAAATCATGTCAAGTTATGAAATGTCATGTTTATGAAAAGTCATGTTTACGAAAAGTCATTTTATGAAAAGTCATGTTTACGAAAAGTCATTTTATGAAAAGTCATGTTTACGAAAAGCCATTTTATGAAAATTCATGTTTTATGCATCATGTCATGATCATGTCCCTTAGATAGTGAGTAGTGTATTTGTACAATCATGATGCCTTAGGATGACTAAGGAAGATTATACACGTAGAAGTGATGATTGTAAGTTATGACCTTAGTGCAAGATGGATTAGTGTTCAAGTATGGAAGGTAGGCTAAGGATATGCTGAGGAAGATTGATGTGACCCATAAGGTATGATGCAAAATCTTATGTTCTGTTTTATTCTTATATATAATGCTATCATTTGTAAATGGTGATGTAATTATCTATGTTGTTACTTTATTACTACTTGTCTTCCCATGTATGATCCACATGAAATATCTATAAAGAATACTTGCTGAGCGATTAAAAGATGGTGGCTATCGCTCATACTTGCCTCTTAACATTTCAGAGAACAGGAACCCTGATGCCGTGTTCATTGAGGAAGAACCCCAGATAGAGTATCCGTGAGCAGAGATGTAGGCTGAAGCTATGTACCTGTTGTGTGAGCTTTATTTCATTGTGATGTAATAAGACTATCGTGAGAGGCTGTATTTATGGTTTGTGTGGATTTGAACGGTTTGTATCATTATTATGCATGTCGTGAGCTTATTTTAAGTTGCTTCCGCTATATCGATTACGATTCATGTTGACATGCACATGTATAGGATCGGCGCTTTGTACCCTATGGAGTAGAGTACGGCGGGTGCACTGAGCCGGAACCCTAGTTTCGAGCGGGGCGCTATGGTATCAGAGCCAAGGCTCTAGATCCACGGCGGGAACAGTAAAGTAAGCACTTAGAAGTTAATTGATGATCCTAGAACTTAAGTTATGATCTTAGACCAAGAGTGATATCCTTAGATTAAGATCCTCAGACTGGTTAGGAATAGCTAGATGAAATTTAAAATTTTACCTGGATTATAAAGTTCCTAATTAAAAAAAAATTCTAATTTTACAAATTTTGAACTAAGCAGGAAGACAAATTGATTTCTTCTGTAAATTATTACTAATAATATTACTTTCAATAGGATGTCTTCACGACCTAGAGGTAGACCGCGTGCTGACAGACCTGCACAGTTACCCCCTCCTCCACCGCCACAGATACCTCCGCAGATAGGACCAGTTCCACTTTACACGGAACATGTGCCTCCACCCCCACAGCAGCAGGGTCAGGGAGATTTTCAACAGACTGTTTTACAAGCTTTGGTGCAGATAGGACAGGCGGTAGGTAACAATGGCCACCAGAATCATGCGGCACCTTCACCGCCACCGCCACCACCTACACCATAGCATGGCACTCGTTTCTTTTACGGAGAGATGAAGAAGGCCCGCATCCCTAACTTTGAAGGTGGATCTGACCCTGACATAGCCGAGAAATGGCTAAAAGAAGTACAGAATAATTTTGAGCTGATTCAAGTACGAGAGGAGATAAAAACTCATGTTATCAAGCCCTTTCTGACTGGTGAAGCCGATCAATGGTGGACCACTAATTTGCAGCATTTGCCAGCTCCAGTTACTTGGGAGCGATTTCTGAGAGAGCTCCGCAAATTCTATATTCCACCATCAGTTACCTTACAGAAGATAGGGATGTTTGAGTCTCTAGTCCAGACGTCTGGCATGACAGTGGCAGACTATGCTACTCGATTTACTGCATTGGGAAGATATGTTCCAGCGATTATGGGGGATGAACAACTGAAGATGATCAAGTTTGAGAGAGGACTGAACCCACGCATTCGCGCATAGATTGTGAATGACAACCCAAGAGATTTTGGTGAATTACTGGATGCCTGCTATCGGGTAGAGAGGGACATCATTAGGCGTGACGCTGATACCCAGGGCAAGAGGCCCCAAGAGTTTGGAGATGGTCAGTTTGGTAAAGGGGCTAAGACTGTTAGAGGAGATGATGGACGTACACGTCAGCAGAATTATCAGCAGCAACCTCAGCCGTAACGCCAGCCACAGCAGCAACGTCCACCACAGGCGAATCCGATTCCGAGATGCCCTAAGTGCCAGAAACCGCATACAGGAGCATGTTTGCTGAAGATTGGAGCTTGCATTAACTGTGGTAAGATTGGCCACATGATCAAAGACTGTCCTGAGCCCAGAAAGGGACCCCAGAGGGCCGCACCTCAGCAGAGAGATGGTCCAAGGGCCAATGCCAGAGTACATGTGATGACAGATGAGGAGATTCTGAATGCCCCAGACGTTGTGACAGGTATACTTTATTTTGAAAAGTTATGATATTATCTGCTTGCTTAGGGATTGCATATTTGAATTATGAATTGCTTCAGGTGTTATATTAACAAACAACATACCTGCCAACGTATTATTTGATAGTGGTGCAAGCCATTCTTTTGTATCGAAAAGATTTGCTAAGAACCATGATAGTTGTCCGACTTGGCTGGATACGCCATATCGCGTTCAAGCAGCTGGTGATCAGGTGATCATTTCACATCATATATATAAGAATTGCAAGATAGAAATGGGAGGACAGAAGTTCGAAGTTACCCTAATTCCTATACAGATTGGGGACTTCGACCTTATTTTACGCATGGATTGGTTGTTCAAACACCATGCCTACATTGATTGTCGTGATAAGCGTTTGATGATTAAGGATCCAATGCGAGAAGAAGTGATTTATCAAGGGAACTCCAAGATGAAAAAGATACCACAGAACATTTATCTGACGGCAGCAAAAGCGTTTCGATCACTGAAGAAGGGTAGTGAAGGATTCCTTGTGTATGCTCTTGGTAAGGAGTCCGAGACCCCATCAATTGAAAGTATTCTAGTAGTCAAAGAGTACACCGATGTATTTCCAGATGATCTACCAGGCTTGCCTCCGGACAGGAAGATTGAATTTGAGATTAATGTTGTTCCAGGAGCTGAACCAATCTCAAAGGCACCGTATAGAATGGCCCCAGCCGAATTAAAGGAATTGAAATCACAGTTGCAAGAGTTAATAGATAAGAAATTCATACGGCCAAGTGTATCACCATGGGGAGCTCCAGTGTTGTTCTTTAAGAAGAAGAATGGCAGCATGCGACTCTGCATTGATTATCGAGAGCTGAATAAAATCACTATCAAAAATAGATATCCACTGCCTCGAATCGACGATTTGTTCGATCAATTAAGAGTAAGTAATTTAAATAATTAAATAACAAATATATATAAATGTTATAAATATCAATATAACCTTTCGTACAGGGTGCTAAAGTATTCAGCAAGATTGACCTTCGCTCTGGTTACCATCAGTTGAAGATCAAGTCGGAAGATATCGCTAAGACTGCTTTTCGTACAAGATATGGACATTATGAGTTCTTAGTAATGCCGTTTTGACTGACCAACGCACCCGCAGCATTCATGGATCTGATGAATACAGTATTTCGGGATCAGTTGGATAAGTTCGTGGTGGTATTTATTGACGATATTCTGATATACTCACCGGATGAAGAGACCCATGTAGAGCATCTAAGAATAACATTGAATGTATTAAAAAAGAAGCAGTTATATGCTAAACTCACCAAGTGCGAATTTTGGCTCCATAGTGTTGCATTTTTGGGTCATGTTGTGTCTAAGGATGGTATCTCAGTAGACCCGAAAAAGATTGAGGCTATTACGGAATGGCCGAGGCCGACAAATGTGACTGAGGTCAGGAGTTTCTTAGGACTTGCAGGTTATTATCGGAAGTTTGTTGAGGGATTCTCGCGGATTGCAGTTCCATTAACTCGATTGACGCAGAAAAAGACGCGATATGATTGGACTTCTGATTGCGAACAGAGCTTCACCAAACTTAAGAAGAAATTGACATCGGCACCGGTATTAGCATAACCAATCTCAGGAGAGGGATTCGTGGTATATAGCGACGCTTCGAAGAATGGACTAGGTTGTGTATTAATGCAGAAAGAACGAGTAATCGCATATGCGTCAAGACAGTTGAAACCCTATGAATAGAATTATCCCACCCATGATCTGGAATTAGCGGCAGTTGTATTTGCGCTTAAGATATGAAGACATTACTTATATGGAGAGAGATGCGAAATCTACACGGATCACAAGAGTTTGAAATATCTTTTCACCCAAAAAGAACTAAACATGAGGCAGCGAAGATGGTTGGAGTTGATGAAAGACTATGATCTCGCTATCCATTATCATCCGGGTAAGGCGAATAAAGTGGCAGATGCATTGAGTAGGAAGTCAAGTCATGCTAGGCAGACGCCTCTAGAGAGAGAGAGATAGCCGAGTTTGGATTGGATGTGGTTGACTCGACTGCAAATATTCTGGCTAAATTGATGATCACTCCCACTTTAATTGATAGGATTAAAGAGGCGCAAAAGAATGATTCTGAGTTAATGATCATTGTCAAGCAGTTTGAAGAACGACCAGTGAAGGATTTTCAGTTGCATAATAATGGCAGTCTTTGGTTCAAAGAGAGATTGTGTGTGCCAAACATTGATGGAATTAAAAGAGAGATCATGACAGAAGCTCACAACTCACGGTTATCTATACATCCGGGAGCAACAAAGATGTACCCGGATCTTAAAAGAAATTATTGGTGGAACGGCATGAAGCGTCACATTGCGGAGTTTGTGGAGAGATGTCATACTTGTCAACAAGTTAAAGCAGAACATCAGAGGCCGACAGGACTATTACAACCATTAGAGATTCCGGAGTGGAAATAGGAGCATATTACGATGGATTTTGTTACCGGGCTTCCTAAGACTCGTAATGGTAATGATACAATTTGGGTAATCGTGGATCGTCTCACTAAATCGGCACATTTCTTATCCATGTCAATCCAGACATCCATAGAAAAGCTGGTGAGTATTTATATGAATGAGATAGTCATCCTACATGGAACACCTGTCAGTATCGTGTGCGATAGAGATCCACGTTTTACTTTGCGATTCTGGAGAGCTTACCAAAATACCATGGGTACCGAACTCCGGATGAGTACAGCATTTCATCCGCAGACCGATGGACAGTCAGAACTTACCATACAAACATTGGAAGATATGCTACGCGCTTGCACTTTGGATTTCATGGGTAGCTGGGACAAATCAGTAAATTTAATTGAGTTCTCTTACAACAACAGCTATTACAGTTCTATTAGTATGGCACCCTTTGAAGCATTGTATGGAAGGAAGTGTCGATCTCCATTATATTGGGATGAAGTTGACGAGAGAACTATTATGGGTCCGGAACTGGTAGAGAAGACTCTGGAAAAGATCAAGGTGATACGTGATAGATTGAAAGCTGCTCAAGACCGTAGCAAAAGCTGGATGGATACAAAAAGACGACCGATTGAGTTTGAAATAGGCGAGAAAGTATATTTGCGGGTTTCACCGACCAAGGGCGTGATTAGATTTGGGATTAAAGAAAAACTGAGCCCTAGATTTATTGGTCCTTATGAGATACTAGAGAAAGTTGGAGCAGTTGCATATCGGTTGGCCCTACCTCCTACATTATCCCAGGTACATAATGTGTTTCACGTATCTCGGTTGCGGCGATATGTACACGATCCGGATCATATACTGGAGCAGCAGCCCGTAACTATTAAGGATGACGTTACGTATGAAGAAGTTCATACACGGATCGTGGACCGTAAAGAACAGGTGCTGAGGAAACGGACAATTCCCTTCGTGAAAGTACAGTGGAGTAATCATACGGAACGAGAAGCGACTTCGGAGCCGGAACAGCAAATGCAGGAACAATATCCACAACTCTTTGCATGAGGTATGTAAGTTTCGAGGACGAAACTTTCTATAAGGGGGCAGAATGTTACAGCCCGGAAAATTCGTTATGTCGTAACAACCTCCAATACCGTAAACATAATTTCGTAGGTGTACGATTCATTATCAAATATATCATAAATTTTTGAATCTACACAATAAAAAACTCAAAGTAAATTAGTTAGTAACAACTTAAACTATTAGTATAAATTAAATCAAAAAGAAATACACGACACAACAATTTTATACTACTTTAAATAAAAGAAAATAAAATACATACATGAAAGAACAAGAAAAGGAAAATGAAAAGGAAGGTGAAAACAACTTGTCTTACACTTTAAATATTTAGCATAAAAAATTAGCATGCTTAGGAATCTTGTCATAAAACTCATTCCTTACACCCATACTTGTCTAAAGGTTGTCTTCCACCCCAACCCTTTCCATGCTTGGCCGCCCCCCACATCTAGTAAAGAAGAAATTTTTATTTCTTCTTCAACCCCTCAAATAATACATCTTCAAATTAACTAATTTTATCCGATCTCCAAGAAAAAACTCAAGAACACTCCAACGCCCTCTCCCCTCCCTCTTGGCCGAAACTTCACTCTCCATAAGGAGAAGATTTTCTTCTCCTTTCTTCACACCAACATCACTCAAATCAAGTACCATAAACACTCCATCAACTAAGAAGGATTCAAGAAGGTTGTAGCATCTAGAATCAAAGGAAATCAAGGTAAGAACTTTATAAAGTTTAAGTTTGATTCTTCTATATAATTAGTTTCATAAGTTGCTCACTAACCCTCCTTTTAAACCCTAAAAACCGTGTATACCTAGGAAGGAAGGAAGAAGAACTCTCTTCCAAACCAAGTGAAGGAACCATCTTATAAGTGTAAGAAAGATGAACCAAGGCAAGTACTCTACCTAGATCCTTTATGGCTTTAAAAATTTAATACTTATGTTCATATCAAAAATGGGATCATCATGTAGTATGTTCAAGTTTTGTCCTAAGAATAAGAAAGATCTATGATTGTAAGTGTTATAAATATATAAATATATGTAATTATACTATAAAAGGCTATATGTGTATATGTATGCAACATGTATATATATACGGTGAGTTTTATATATATACATATATAAATGCATACACACGGTAATATACATATATATACATATAGATATAAACTTGAACAAATGATATGAAATAAAGAACCTTAAGAAAGGTGTACAAAGAATACAACTTTTGTTGTTTTGATTATGTTTTCTTTTATGATGATCATCATGTTTGTATTTTTGCGTATTTAGTGTTCATATGTATCAAGATCATGTCTTTAACATGTTTATGTATGCATCATAAGCATGATTTATATACATGGTCTAAATGGTTGTTTGATGATCATCATCTTCATATATACACCACATATACACGGCCAAGTGGCCTATTTGAGTATTTCATTTGAGTTTCATCATTCCATCCACAAGATGTGCAATAGATGATGAATATGGCTCAAGAAGTACATTTGTATGTTTTCCATCATGTTTATGTTTATATATATTTTCTATTTGTTGTAATCTTAAGATTAAGAAAAAGGATAAAAAGCAATATATATACATACAACTTACAACATGTACATAAAAGGAAGAAAAATGAAATATAAATATGTATAATACTAGGCCAAACTTTCGGCCTATAGTATAAAAATGAAATAAATGAATTGTGACATGTTAAAGGAAATAGGAATCGAATAAAGTATGGTGTAAGTTGAGGTATTTGTATGTGGGAAGTTAAAGGAAATAGGAATCGAATGTTAATCCCCTTAAGTGTTGGAATATGAGTTGTATTTGGAAATACAAATTAAGAAAGTGGTGATGGATGAAAAATGAGGTAAAGTGGGCTGTTTTGGTGGTATGGCCGAATGGCCACTTTGAATGGTCAAAGTGGGAATTTCTTTAAGTTAAGATATGTAGGTTGAAAATAAGTAAGTGATGTTATAAGATGTAGTTTACATAACACCTCATACGAACAAGTCTCATGTTGCACGAAAATAAAGTTTGAAAGTTGTTTTGCGCATATCATGTTTTAAAAGTTCATCTGCATCTGAATAATAAACACGAGACGATCGATTTCATTGACATACGATATGTTATGTTATGTTCATGATTATGACTATGTTATGTTCGCCGGCGTGACATTGGTACCGGGGTGGTAAATGTCAGGGGCATATGATTACGTATATGGCCGAGTGTAACACCGGGTCTGGGACACGGGATCTCCGTCATAGCGCGTCACCGTTAGTACATGTACATATGTTTATGAAGTTTTATGTCGTACATGCACTATATGGGAAATCGATCGGTATGTCGTGTGTTATTATTCTTATGAAAAGTGCTATAGCCAATGATGAAAATGTTATGTCTTCATGTTATGAAAATGTCATGTTATGCAAGTTATGAATATGTCATTTTACGCAAGTTATGAAAATCATGTCAAGTTATGAAATGTCATGTTTATGAAAAGTCATGTTTACGAAAAGTCATTTTATGAAAAGTCATGTTTACGAAAAGTCATTTTATGAAAAGTCATGTTTACGAAAAGCCATTTTATGAAAAGTCATGTTTTATGCATCATGTCATGATCATGTCCCTTAGATAGTGAGTAGTGTATTTGTACAATCATGATGCCTTAAGATGACTAAGGAAGATTATACACGTAGAAGTGATGATTGTAAGTTATGACCTTAGTGCAAGATGGATTAGTGTTCAAGTATGGAAGGTAGGCTAAGGATATGCTGAGGAAGATTGATGTGACCCATAAGGTATGATGCAAAATCTTATATTCTGTTTTATTCTTATATATAATGCTATCATTTGTAAATGGTGATGTAATTATGTATGTTGTTACTTTATTACTACTTGTCTTCCCATGTATGATCCACATGAAATATCTATAAAGAATACTTGCTGAGCGATTAAAAGATGGTGGCTATCGCTCATACTTGCCTCTTAACATTTCAGAGAACAGGAACCCTGATGCCGTTTTCATTGAGGAAGAACCCTAGATAGAGTATCCGTGAGCAGAGATGTAGGCTGAAGCTATGTACCTGTTGTGTGAGCTTTATTTTATTGTGATATAATAAGACTATCGTGAGAGGCTGTATTTGTGGTTTGTGTGGATTTAAACGGTTTGTATCATTATTATGCATGTCGTGAGCTTATTTTAAGTTGCTTCCTCTATATCGATTACGATTCATGTTGACATGCACGTGTATAGTATCGACGCTTTGTACCCTATGGAGTAGAGTACGGCGGGTGCACTGAGCTGGAACCCTTGTTTCGGGCGGGGCGCTACACGATCCCTGCGATTGAGATGCAACAAACTGCATATAATATAATATGCATATGTGGTTTTCTAGATAAACTCTGTTGGAGGTCTCTGCATCAGAAGATGCCTGAGATCCTCCTCTTTGAGCCCCTCCGATGTAATCTCCGTGCCGGACTCATGTCCAATTGATGTCGCATCATGGTTAATCCAAGCAAGATGGTGTACCTAAGATTTAAATAATAGAAAAATTATTACACATTTAAGTTACAATGGCACAATTAGATGAAACAAAAGATGTATATATACCAGCCGCATGAGACTAAATGTGGAACTATAGAAATCGTCGTTACCTACATGTTCCACACGTGGACAACCAAGGGTCAATAGTGTCTGGGTTATGTACCACAACATGTATAGTGAGTCATATGTCGATACCTCTGCCTAGGATATAGCTATATCGATCCTGTATGTTCGATGGCGTCACTGTTGAAAGAATATGGTGTGCGTCTTTGCATAGTCAATGGTCTCCATCCTCCTTGCCATCTGTTGGATGGTAACCCCGTGTCGAAAAACTTGGGTAACAGATCCTACGTCAGCCCAAATTGGTGCATCACACTGTGGGGTAGGTGATGCTCAGCAATGGGATACAACAGTAGTGGCATATGAGCATGTAGAGATAAAGGGGTTTGAGTGATTTCAAAATACATGATTTAAACGTGCATGACATATTGCATAAAAACGTGCATGAGATAAATGTGCATGATATATTGCATATTACTTGCCTTATATAGTTCATATATAATGTTGTCGCACTAACAAGCCATGAAGCTTTAAAGCTTACATCAAATGGCAAACATTTGTTGTGCTTGTACTATTTTTAGGTGCCATCATTAATGAACTAAACTAGTTCATTAAGTGAAGTACTTAGTTAATTAAACTAAGTAGTTCACTAAAGGAAGTAACATTTGAACAAGGCACAAAGGCAACAAGACTAAGAAAGGAAAGTCTTCTCCTCCTCTCTTCATCAATATACACGCCTACATACATATATAAATATATATTTTCAGATTTTTTGAAAAAGGCACATACACATGTATTCCAACGTACTACCGACACGATATATATTTTACGTACGTACGTTAACGTCACACCACCATACTTAACTTATATTTATGAGTATATTCAAGTCTTATATCATATGATATAAGTCATGGTGATGACAAATTAAATACGACACGTTAAAAGGTTCTAAACCAAAAATTGTCGTATCGGGCGAATACCGAAACTTCGCCAACGTGTCACGTACTTGCCATAAATAGATGGCCAGCCCCTACACTTCAAA
The DNA here is from genome assembly GCA_036186865.1 of Eustoma russellianum. NCBI lineage: Eukaryota > Viridiplantae > Streptophyta > Magnoliopsida > Gentianales > Gentianaceae > Eustoma > Eustoma russellianum. The sequence goes on from AP025051.1 coordinate 15,155,076, forward strand.
AATACTCAAAACTCTCGTGCCTATGATGTTATTTCCAGCTATAAAATCATTTCATGTTGGCACACGCAAATCACCCCACATTAAGGCCAAATTGTGGAGATTCCAATTTCAATTTTGTCACATGTAAATGGAGCCACTTTAATCAGCCTTATAAGCTGAATATTAAAGTTTATATTATGTATATTATGTGTAACATAATATATATAACATGTGCAAAAGTTGGAATTTAATTAGAGAAAAATCGGGTAATCGATAAATATCGAAAATTCGGTTTTCTACGCACACAACACATGGAACGTTTTTGGTATATCATATGACACGTATCTAGACATTTTTTATATATGTTATACATCTTAAAGTGTTCTAGAAAATTAAATTAAGGGCTGATTGGAATATATCATGTGTGTATTATTAAATGTGCACTATTTTACAAAATTTACAAAAATAAAATTCAGCACATGTCTTATCTTCATTCCAACGCCTATTCAAGCTGAGTTGGAGCATATGTGGAGCCTTTTTGGCATATTCATTGGTCAAGAATCAATCATACAATGTTGGTGACTTAAAGAAAGAAGCTACAAAAGGTAATATTTCAAATTTTGTCACAATTGTGACACATGCTGAGAATTCAGCATGTGCACTAAAGGGCTGGACGTTTTTAACATGTTAATGAGCAATATTTTACTTCTTGATTAAGGTGGATTAATTGGAAGACAATTTGGAAGTGTTTTAAATATTTTATGGAATAAAGAAAGTGATATTCTTGAATATCACACATGCTGAAAATTTCAGCATGTGTGTGGTGTACCTTGGCCGAATTTTAGGCCATATTATTGTCTAATTTCTATTCCATAAATGATGAGAATATTGTCTACTAATTGGTGATTTATTTTTAAGAGAAAAATCAAAGAAAATTTGGCAACAATTTGAAATAAACATACATGTATCACATGCTGAAATTTCAGCATGCAAAGTCTCTTAATGGCCGAAATTTTCATGCTCTTTTTGTGAGAAAATTATCTTGCTTAAGTTATGTGATGATCTTGGAAGTTATGGTAATGGTTTTATGATGATTTTGGTACATGTTTTTAGTGGAATTCTCAGATTTTCCTATTCATCAAGTGATGACAACATTCAACCTATCAAAGAGTGCCAAGTAAGCAAAAGTTAAATGATCATCCAATGAGGAGGTGCCAAGTAAGCAAGAACATGTCACAATGATGCAACATATTCTCCCAAGGACTTAGAAGATAATTTTCAAGAGAAGAAAAGCATCATAGGGGGCTGCCAAAATAATGATTAAAAGGTGAGAAGAAGAGCAAACAAAAAAAAAACACAAGTCTCACAAGTTCAAAAGTGCAAAAAAAGTCTTCCATTCCCTTCTTCTTCTACATCTTTCTTTCTTCTCTCTAAAAGCCTATTGTATTTATATTCACATTCTTGAATAGGCTTATCTTAGACCACCACACATTTTATATCTGAGTTAATTGCACCTGGTATCCATTCTTTTTCACAAAGTTTTAAGTAGCATCCAATGTTTCATGAAACACACTTGCCATCCAGACTTATAGGGTTAATAGACATCTGGCATCCGGATGACCTGCTGGTCGACCGTTGACCGCTGAAATCAACCTTTGACCGGATTTAACCATACTTTTAACCCTAATTTAACCAAGGTTGACTATTTTACCTTTAAAATTAAAGGAAAAACAAAATCAAAAACCCTTTTCCTCCCTTCTCAAAGCCTGCAGCCTTCCGCCAATGCCTTCTCCGGTATCATCTTCCCAAGCAAGAAAATTACAGGATGCGGCACAAGTTACCTTGTTTCAATATCTTAACCATTCGTCATAGAACAACTCTCAGTTTCCCATAACCATATTGCTTACGGACGAACACAACAAAAAGATCATTCTTCCGCTGAACCAAACATTCCTCCTCCTTTTTTTTGGACCAGAGAACTCCATATCAGCATTAGCAGAACTACAAATTTAGCTTTTAGATTCCATCCAACCAAGGCCTGGCCTTTTTATTTCTCCTTGAGGTTCTTCATAATCTCTAGTATCATGAAGAGCAGCCTCAAAATCTGTGGAGTCACTTGCAACAGGGAGAAAACTGTTTATATCATCTCTAGCTCCAAACCCCCCTGCGCGTAGAACATCTCCAGCTGCAATGGATGCTTTCATGTTTACATCGCCTGCACCTGTCGTTATACATATTCAGCACCTTCAGGCTTACTGTTTAAATGTAAACTAAATATTTAGAAAAACCCATCAGCACCTTCAGGCTTCCTCTTGTCTAATTCTCCAACAGTCTCGGCCTCCCTATCTCCTCCCCCTTCCCCTGTTCGATCCTGCTGCCCTCCCCCCCTCTCATCTTCATATGTTCATCTTCCCTAGCCCTGCCAGAGCCACCACCGTCTCTGTCGGCCATCTTCCTTCTCTCCTATGCTCCTTCTCCACGCGCCTCCACCTTCGTCGTCACTCACCGCCCCAGGGCCCTTTTCTTCTCCCATTTCACGCCCCCTCTTTATACTGTCTTTTGCAAATATATACACAAAGCTCATTTTCAAGATGTACTCAAAGCCAACTTAATTTATATTGTACAAATTTTGAGGAAACCCGTTTCTTCTTTTTAATTTAGACGGCAAACAGAATTCCGACCAATTTTCAGAATTCTAACGGAATTGATCAGTGGTCCTGGTCCTGAGGAAAAGCGAGTGGATAGAGGCGTGGATGCTCGAAAAGGGAAGGAGATACGGCTGTTATTACAGAGAGAAAGAATGGAGGAGGGAAGATGAAATTAACCAGGGTTTGTAAAAGTTTGGCGCCACTTGGGGAAAAATTAAAAAAAAGGGAAATTTCATAAAAACCGCCTACAGCAGGTCATTTCCCGGTTGCCGGATGCCAGGTGTCTATTAACCCTATAAGTCTGGATGGCAAGTGTGTTTCATGAAACATTGGATGCTACTTAAAACTTGGTGGAAAAGAATGGATACCAGGTGCAATTAACTCTTTTATATCTTTGTAAAAGATTGTTTAAGGTGTGATCAATCTTCATTCTTGCAAGGTTGTGGTGTTCGTGCGTATTGTATTCATCGTACAAGGTTTGTAAAGGGTTGGAGTTGGTGTGTAACTCCATCAACCCTGTGGTAAGTTGTTTTTGAGTTGTGTGATTGGTGTGAACCGAGGAAGGTGTTCCTCGAATACTGGAGTAGGTTGTTGATAACCGAGCCAGTATAAAATTCTTGGTGTCATTTACTTTCAGCACTGATTTTCTGCTTCAGCATTGTTTACTGTTTTTAATCACGTCTGTAAAAATAGTAAACGAATTTCAAAAATCACAAACCTTTCAAGAAACATAGCCACACGTGTTAAGGTTCTTTTGGCACAAGTTTCAACCCTTTTGGATAAGTATAAGTCAATCAAACGTCCAAAGTTCTGAGACTAGTGCAGTCTGATTTTCAGGCTTGCAAAGGTTGAGAGTTTGATTGTATTTGACTAACTTCCCAAAAGAAGTTTTCAAAACTGTTTCAACCCATTTAAGTACAACTTATAAGGGGTTAGTATTTAAATTTTCAGAGCATTTGGAGTTGTGTACAAATAGGAATTAATTTTTCAAATCAGTGTATCGTTTTTGGCAGATGTGCGCAATCTGACCACCAACGAATTTTCAAGGGGTTAGAGGTTGAATTTAAATCTGAAATTTTTAGGAGACACTCATAACATCTGAGCCTAATTTATCTCCAAATTTAAGAATTTTTGAAGACCTACAACCTAGTTTTAAAAATGTTTTAAAACAGGTCCTGAAAATAGAAACTGTTTTCAGAAGTTGGGTTTTTGGTTCAAACTAATTTTAAAAAAACCACATTTTCCGCACCCACTATTCAACCCCACCCCCTTCTAGTGGTGCCTTGCAAATCCTAAAATTGGTATCAGAGTGCAGGAACACTCACTTCAAAGGATCCAACAATTCAAGTGAGATGGCAACCACTAGCCACGAAATCGAGGAAAAAGATATGTCAAGCCAAATGCCTCCACTATTTGAAAATGAGGTAAATTCTGATTCTGACTCGGATTCTGAACTATCTTATGATGATTTATATGTTGAATATCTTGAATTACATAAGTTTTCTAGAACTCTTGCAAAACAAAAGAAACGGTTAATTGAAGTCAAGAAATTGTTAGAATCTTCTAACACAAATCTTGTGTCTCAATTAAACGATTCAAAAGAAGAGTTGTCTTGCATCATAAATTCATTAAGGTCTGAAATTTCATCATTGACATCCGAGAACACTGAAATTAATTCCGAGATTTCAGATTTGAAATCAAGGAATACAGACTTAGAGAAAATGATGAAACAGCTTGATACGGGATCTAACATGCTACATCGTATTATCTTATCACAAAAGCATGATAGTGACAAAACCGGATTAGGATACATGGAGACAAACGAAGCATCATCTAAACCATCCAAGTTTATTTTGTCTAAGAAAGTAGACACATCAATGGCATACGTAGCGCCTAAAGTGACGCAAAGACCCCCTCTCCCCTCATCTCGTCATACTTCTTCTTCATATCATGCGAAGTATAATTATGTGCCGTATAAATATAAAAAGAAGACTAGTACACCACTCATTTCATCTCATCGTGCTTCTTATTCTTCATATCATACAAAGAGTAATCATGTGCCATATAGAAAGCCACTGATGCATGTGCGACATTCATATCATACAAATGCGTCTAGATCACGCCCCATGCATGACCGAAATACATATCAAAAACGAAAACAACACTATACGCATGATGGGGTTCTTGGCCAAAGGCCAGATGCAGTTGCACCTAAAGTATATTATGTTGTGCTTCCATCACCTTTCTCACCTTTTGGAAGACCTAGAAGGGTCACTCAAATTTGGGTACCCAAAGGGACATTTTCAAAGGGTGGAATAAATAACCCTTAAGAACGCACCTTTGAGATCATTCAAAATGCATGATTTTCTTTCATCTTTACATGCGCTTTTGATTGACTTTCCAAAATAAAGGGGGAGAGAAAGCATGATTTAAGGGGGAGAGAGGTACTGATTGCATAAATCAAGGGGGAGCGGATTTGAAATTTAAAATTCAAATTTATACATGATTCAAGGGGGAGCGATAGGATTTAAATCATGAAAGTGGGTTATTTTGAAAATAATCAAAAGGGGGAGATTGTAGAGATAAAGGGGTTTGAATGATTTCAAAATACATGATTTAAACGTGCATGACATATTGCATAAAAACGTGCATGAGATAAATGTGCATGATATATTGCATATTACTTGCCTTATATAGTTCATATATAATGTTGCCGTACTAACGAGCCATGAAGCTTTAAAGCTTACATCAAATGGCAAACATTTATTGTGTTTGTACTATCTTCAGGTGTCATCATTAATGAACTAAACTAGTTTATTAAGTGCAATACTTAGTTAATTAAACTAAGTAGTTCACTAAAGGAAGTAACATTTGAACAAGGCACAAAAGCAACAAGACTAAGAAAGGAAAGTCTTCTCCTCCTCTCTTCATCAATATACACGCCTACATACATATATAAATATATATTTTTAGATTTTTTGAAAAAGGCACATACATATGTATTCCAACGTACTACCGACACGATATATATTTTACATACGTACGTTAACGTCACACCACCATACTTAACTCATATTTATGAGTATATTCAGGTCTTATATCATATTATATAAGTCATGGTGATGACAAATTAAATACGACACGTTAAAAGGTTCTAAACCAAAAATTGTCGTATCGGGCGAATGCCGAAACTTTGCCAACGTGTCACGTACTTTCCATAAATAGATGGCCAGCCCCTACACTTCAAAAATACTCAAAAATTTCGTGCCTATGATGTTATTCAAGCTATAAAATCATTCCATGTTGGCACACACAAATCACCCCACATTAAGGCCAAATTGTGGAGATTCCAATTTCAATTTTTTCACATGTAAATGGCGCCACTTTAATCATCCTTATAAGCTGAATATTAAATTTTATATTATGTATATTATGTGTAACATAATATATATAACATGTGCAAAAAGTTGGGATTTAATTAGAGAAAAATCGGGTAATCGACAAACATCGAAAATTCGGTTTTCTACGTACACAACACATGGAACGTTTTTGGCACATCATACGACGTGTATCTAGACACTTTTTACATATGTCACATATCTTAAAGTATTCTAGAAAATTAAATTAAGGGCTGATTGGAATATACCATGTGTGTATTATTAAATGTGCATTATTTTACAAAGATTGTAAAAATAAAATTCAGCACATGTCTTATCTTCATTCCAACGCCTATTCAAGCTGAGTTGGAGCATATGTGGAGCCTTGTTGGCATATTGATTGGTCAAGAATCAATCATACAATGTTGGTGACTTAAAGAAAGAAGCTACAAAAGGTAATATTTCAAATTTTGTCACAATTGTGACACATGCTAAAAATTCAGCATGTGCACTAAAGGGCTGGACGTTTTTAACATGTTAATGAGCAATATTTTACTTCTTGATTAAGGTGGATTAATTGGAAGACAATTTGGAAGTGTTATTAAATATTTTATGGAATAAAGAAAGTGATATTCTTGAATATCACACATGCTAAAAATTTCAGCATGTGTATGTTGTACCTTGGCCGAATTTTAGGCCATGTTATTGTCTAATTTCTATTCCATAAATGATGAGAATATTGTCTACTAATTGGTGATTTATTTTTAAGAGAAAAATCAAAGAAAATTTGGCAACAATTTGAAATAAACATCCATGTATCACATGCTGAAATTTCAGCATGCAAAGTCTCTTAATGGCCGAAATTTTCATGCTCTTTTTGTGAGAAAATTATCTTGCTTAAGTTATGTGATGATCTTGGAAGTTATGGTAATGGTTTTATGATGATTTTGGTACATGTTTTTAGTGGAATTCTCAGATTTTCCTATTCATCAAGTGATGACAACATTCAACCTATCAAAGAGTGCCAAGTAAGCAAAAGTTAAATGATCATCCAATGAGGAGGTGCCAAGTAAGCAAGAACATGTCACAATAATGCAACATATTCTCCCAAGGACTTAGAAGATAATTTTCAAGAGAAGAAAAGCATCATAGGGGGAGGCAAAAATAATGATTAAAAGGTGAGAAGAAGAGCAAACAAAAAAAACACAAGTCTCAGAAGTTCAAAAGTGCAAAAAGAGTCTTCCATTCCCTTCTTCTTCTACATCTTTCTTTCTTCTCTCTAAAAGCCTATTGTACTTATATTCATATTCTTGAATAAGCTTATCTTAGACCACCACACAATTTATATCTTTGTAAAAGATTGATCAAGGTGTGATCAATCTTCATTCTTGCAAGGTGGTGGTGTTCGTGCATATTGTATTCATCGTACAAGGTTTGTAAAGGGTTGGAGTTGGTGTGTAACTCCATCAACCCTGTGGTAAGTTGTTTTTGAGTTGTGTGATTAGTGTGAACCGAGGAAGGTGTTCCTCGAATACTGGAGTAGGTTGTTGATAACCGAACCAGTATAAAATTCTTGGTGTCATTTACTTTCAGCACTGATTTTCTGTTTCAGCATTGTTTACTGTTTTTAATCACGTCTGTAAAAATAGTAAACGAATTTCAAAAATCACAAAACTTTCAAGAAACATAGCCACACGTGTTAAGGTTCTTTTGGCAAAGTTTCAACCCTTTTGGATAAGTATAAGTCAATCAAACGTCCAAAGTTCTGAGACTAGTGCAGTCTGATTTTCAGGCTTGCAAAGGTTGAGATTTTGATTGTATTTGACTAACTTCCCAAAAGAAGTTTTCAAAACTGTTTCAACCCATTTAAGTACAACTTATAAGGGGTTAGTATTTAAATTTTCAGAGCATTTGGAGTTGTGTACAAATAGGAATTAATTTTTCAAATCAGTGTATCGTTTTTGACAGATTTGCGCAATCTGACCACCAATGAATTTTCAAGGGGTTAGAGGTTGAATTTAAATCTGAAATTTTTAGGAGACACTCATAACATCTGAGCCTAATTTATCTCCAAATTTAAGAATTTTTGAAGACCTACAACCTAGTTTTAAAAATGTTTTAAAACTGATCCTGAAAACAGAAACTGTTTTCTGAAGTTGGGTTTTTGGTTCAAACTAATTTTAAAAAAACCACATTTTCCGCACCCACTATTCAACCCCACCCCCTTCTAGTGGTGCCTTGCAGATCCTACAGAGCAGTCTACATATACTCGCCTTGAGTGCACAATGGTTGAAGGCTCACAATAACATCTGGACTGTTAAGCACCCACAAGAAAACCCCCTTCTCTATACTATCAAGCATATCGCCATGCAGCATCCACCGTGTGGTGGAGAACCTCTGAGAAGCTGAGATCAGTAAGCCACGAGGCCGCATGAGGCGACTTGGCCTCATCTTCGCATGAAAGTCCTCGAATAGGTTTCAATAATCATATCTACGTGTATGGTCGAGGTCCCAAAGTATGTAGAGGTAGACTAGCTTACGTGAGGAGTTCTTTCGCTCGGATAACACACCCGATAGGAAGGAGAAGATATGCATCATAGCCCTCAACTGAATCTGGTCATCAGATGGGTGTTCCGATAGGATCGTCTCAGTAAACCACTTTATGAAGTTCTTTCTTGATACACGGTTGCATGTTATATCAGACATGTTCAGAGTCCATCCAAGGCACTCGGTACACAACTGGCACCACTGTGCTGGTTTGTACGGAGTCTCCTTACCAGTAGCGGCATCACCGTTAATACAAATGTCAAACAGCACGGCTACATCTTGAAGCGTGACTGATGCCTCGCCTAAATAAAGGTGAAAAGAGTGTGTCTCATGTCTGCGTCTCTCCACAAATATTGTGATTAAAGTGTGATCTATCTTAACCTTAACACACTGCAACAATCCATGTAGCCCCATATATTGTAACTTCTGCTACTCCTAAGGTGGAGGGTCAAATGCTCCTCCGGAACATCAACAAATATCCAATATCTGGCCTCAACTCGTTACAACCGCCACTACTATTAGATATAACTAAACCTAAATGCATTATATAAAAAACGATAACAATTATTAAATACGAATGGAAATGCAATAATGAAACAAAACAGGAATATACGTTTGTTCATGCCGTCGAAACAATTAACTAATATTAATTAAATATTACAACGCATTTATGCAATCGAAACAATGAAATAGAAATACTTAAAAAATATTATACATACGTTCATGTTATCGAAACAACTGAATAACACCAATTAAATATTAATATATGTTCATACAATTGAAACAAGTAAATTATTATAACTAAGTACTACTTCACATGAATAAATAACATTATATAAATTACAATAATGGAATTACGTCAAATAAATAGCAAAAAATAAATTACAATAATAAATAACTATACGTTCATGTAATCGAATGAAGTAAATAAAAATATGAAATGATACTATACGTACGTCCATGATATCAAAAAAACCAAATAATAGTAATTAAATTTAGTATACGTTCATATCATCAGAACTAATAAAATAATTAACTATTACTTCACATGTATAAATAACAATAAATAAATTGCATTAGTTGAATGTCACTAAATAACAACAGTTTATAAATAACTCACAAGATAAGAAAGAAAGGTCAAGGAGATCTTCAGGTGTGTTGTGAGTTGTGCGTAGATTCTAGCAAGACTTCGTTACGTTGTATAATTACGAAAAAAATTAAAGTGAAAAATAAGGCCTATTTATAGTCAACCGCCATATAAATATGACGGTTCTATCAAAGTTGACATGCGCTAAGCGGTTTTGACAAAAACGTCGTATGCCAAAAGTCATTTCGTCAAATGTTGCTTCTGTCAAAACCACCATGTGTAAAAATGGATTTCTTAATAAAACTACTATATTTTTTTCTCCCCGAATATGTTATGCTTTTAAAAGGTAAGTGATCAAAATATTACAAAAAATAATTAATGACCAAAACATTACCTTGGAAATAGTTTAATTGCCCTTGGCATACTTTGGCCTTGGAAAAATATAAGAAGGCAAGATTGTCCATTGATTTCGGCTAATCAACAAAGATTTTCACCGGATTGGACAAAATGCAATGTTTTTTTTTTTGGAAAGATGAGTTGCCATAATTTTACAAAAGTAAATTGTAAACCAAAACGTTTCTCCATGAAAAGTTTAATGATATCTGGTATATTTTGCTTTTTTTGTTGTTACCATTCGGCATAACTATTAATGTGTTTGGTAATTAATACTTAATTACTGTAAACATGCAATTAAATTTCATGAGTTTCTTTCTGGTTTTGACAACCATAAAGTGTCCAATTCTTAGTAATTTTTCCGTCTTACTTTAAATTGACGATTCTAAATTAGTTTTAAGATGCCATTCAACGCATTCTCATAAAAAAATTTGTCATCAAGTTTAAGTTTTGCTTTTCGCTTCATCACTTGATTTACCATTAGTACATTACTTCTGTTGATTGATTGAGATTTGATGAGGCCGAGATCCTCACCAGGTGGATCAGTGATCATCCTTGAAGTGTGTCGTTAACTTTATGCTTTGTTTCGTCAATGGAGTCTGAAAAGGAAAGAAACGTTAGAGGCCCAGGACACTGCCCTGGAAAAACCCTCCAACGCTCAAGTAAGTTTGGGTCATCCTTACTGAGATAATTTTGTGTATTAAGAGTTGAGATGATCTCACAGTTTTTTGTTTGTGGAGATTTGCTCTGTTAACTCTTAGAGAAGAAAAACTTTCACAATCCTCTTTTTTGTGTTCCCTGCATCGCTTTTGTTCATTTCCTCCCTCCCTTGCCTCTGACGGCGGATGGGACCTTTGCTTGTGCAGATGGGCTACTATATGTAGGTCTACTGATGGGACTGTTACGCCTGTTGGTGGGACCACTAGGCCTGCTGATGGGACCTTAGCGTGTGTAGGCTGAAAAGTCTAATGTGTACCAGCCCTTTACACTATATATCTGCCAGGTGGCCCCATGTTTAATTAAGCTGAACTGTGCTTGACACCTGGCAAGGGTTTGCCGAGGTGCAAAAATGGGTCCAGACGACGCTCCGTCAGAGACCTGCTCTGATCTGGCTGAAGTGATTTAGAGTACACCCCTTCTAGGTAAAGACCAAGGCTGGAGCTCGGGGCCGAGGTGAAACCCTTGAATGATTTGTTGCTTATTGTATTTGAGAAGAAGAGGATGCCTTGGTAAAGTAGTACCTTGCCGAGCTGAAGTGCAGACTGCCGAGCCTGAGGAGTTAGGCGTGCTAAACTTGGATCTACCGTTGACTGTTTGTTGACTAACGTGGGTAATTTTTGGCTTATCACTTTGCCCCCAGATTAGTATGGCCGAGCTGACCACCAAGGACGGAAAAATATGTTCATGTCCGTTGTTGACGTGTCCCTCTTTAATTGGGCCGCCCTCATCATTTAATGTTGGCACAAGTTACGGAAGAGCCAGTTATTTTTTTTTGACGATTGAGATAATCGTAAAAGGAGGGAATCAAAGCGTTTGTCGATTCAAATTCCCCTTTTATTAAAGATTAACTGCTTCCCAAAAGGTTTTTCCTTTTACCTTTTCTGACTTACGCATCTTTCATTCTGTCTTTTTCTTCTTCTTCTTCAGCTACTTATCGCTTCTGTCTCCGGCCGCTTCTTCTTCTACCAAATCTGGTGAATCACTCTCCCCGACCCTCCAAACTCTGCAAGCTTCTTCCTCTTATCTCCACGGCTGTAATTTCATCTTCTTTCTCTGACTCCCAAAATAGATCAACCAATTCTTATACTGCTGGTCATGGGGGAAACTCGCCTCTCTCTGAGTGGTTGAGTTCTAGTGATGACAACCGCCCTTTACGGAGGCTGCGTTTGGTTGGAGCACCCCCCCCCCCCCCCCTTGTTGCCCCTGAGTCCATGGTGCATCTTAGGTCAATTGACAGAGGGGCACCATCACCGGCGGTGCAGTGTTCGGCCTGTACCTTAAAAACAACTGATCTTTCCTGCTTGTGTAGGGTTTACAACGTTGATACGAGTGTCTTTGCTCCAGTTCTTCCTCTTCCCCACCAATCTGCCTATGATCCATCCGAAAGGTATAAGGCAATATACGAAGAATATTCAAATATGGGTTTAGTCTTCCTATTCCAGAACCTTTGTACCACATCCTTGACTTTTACCACCTCAGGTTACCTCAAATTATGCCTAATGGTTTAAAAGTAGTCCTCTGTTATCTGCTCTACCTAAGAGCTTTTGGGAAAGAGTTTGATCTTAAAGTCTTTAGGGGGATGTTTGTATGTAAGCATAAGGATAGTTGGTTTTATTTCAGTAGGAGACACCCCAATAAAGAAATCAACCATGTCGTTAACATCCCCACTTTCACTAAAAATTGGAAAGGCCTTTTTTCTTCATTAGGAAAGTAGGATTACCCGAGGGTGAGTATTGGAAATCTGGCAGTGTAGACAACACAAGACCGAGTGAAAAGTTTTGCGATGAAGCCTCTAGATTATTAAACCTGTCACTGGTCGTGGATTGGAAAAAGGTGGACAGGAAGGTTTTAACAGCTGCCGACCTGAGCCACTTGTGCACTGGCCCTCATTAGAACTCTTAATTCAACAGATTTAAACGTTGTCCTTGGTAGGTATTGGATTTTTTGGTATCTCTTTTCTTTTGATTATTTTCATGTGGACTGAGTCTTTGTTTGTTGGACGTGCAGGAGCCATGGTTTCGGATGCAGTAGCCAGAATGAGGAGAATGGCTCCCAGAAAGAGGCCAAGAACTGAGGAGAGTCACTCCTCTTCTCATAGGGCTCAGGCAAGGGCCCCCTCTGAGGTGCCTGCCTTGCCTGCTGCCGAAGTCACTTTATCCGGGGCTGGTTTGGAAGACCAGCCAATAGAGATTGAACCAGGTAACCCTTCATTGTATACTTTGATGTTGTAGATAACTTGATTTTTTGATGAACAATCATTAACCTAATTTGTTGTTTGCAGTTGAAGCTTCTGATGGTTCCACTCAGGCTGATCCTCAGCCACAAAAGGATTTAGAAGGGGGAGATGCAACCCCTGTTCCCCCTTCATCGACAGAAGCTGAGGTGCCACTGCCATAACCAGAATCTGCTCCAGCTTTAGCTTCAGCTGGTTCATACAGAAGAGATGCCGAGGAACCTGCCCGGCAGAAAGATATGGGGAAGACCCCCCCAAACCCAAGGGGATTCATCTTTTGGACATCGGCGTGGCCAGAAGACACTGGTGTACTATTCTGACGACTCTGCCTTGCATCCGGGGATAGCAAGGAAGTTGACGGAGCTGTCCATTTTGACCCAGGACTTCAATCATTAACAAAAATATGGACTGAGATGTGGCATGTAATCTTTACATGACCAACATGGTTACGGTAAGCTTTTGGAACTCCTCTGCCTTTTTGTGCTAAGGGCTTGTTGCTTTATTTGACCAAGTGTTGCAAATGTTGCAGTACCGAGCCCAAGAGTACAGCATGTTCAAGAAAATGGAAGAGCTGCGGATGACAGCTGTCCAGTTAGATAAGAAGAACGCAGCTCTCCAATATGCCAATGATCTGTGGGCTGAGGAGGTTAGACCGCCCAAGACAAGGCTGGCGGAACTAGAAGCAGAAGTGAGTGGCCTCAAGTCCGAGGTGTCAACTCTTCAAGAAGAAAATTCTAAACTCCAGGAAAAGAAGGAGTCTGACACTAGGATGGCCATAGCCAACTCTCAAGTGGATGAGCTGAAAGAGGTGGTGGCCAACATAGAGCTGGTGTCCACAAAGACCTAGGCTAAATTGGACTTGTATCAAAGCGAGCTCAACACTTGTGAGCATGAGCTGAGCAGCTGCAAGAAGCAAGTTGAAGAAGAGCAGAGAAGTAAGGCTGAGTTGACTCAGCAATTGGAAAAAGAAAAAAGAAGCAAAGCCGAACTGATTCAGCAGCTAGAGCTTCAAGCAGAAGACATCAAGAAGAAAGTCATTGCTGAGTTCAAGCAGTTTGATTTCTTTGTGGACAATCTTCTCAAGCTTCAGAGCTCTGCGATGGTGATTGGCCAGACTTATGCCATTGACAGCTGCTCCAAAGTAGGCCTAGCCTTGGACAAAGAAAATCCTCTGATAGCCAAACTGCATAATCCTGAAGCTGAATAGATCTTCGAGACTCAGCTGGAGTTATTCAAGAACGGGGCTGATCTCAGAGATTTAGACTATGATTTTGTAGCTTGTACTCCTCGGCATTGTAATATAGTCCTTAATGAAAATTACCTTTTTCCCAACTTGTGCTCTTCAGCTTTTTCTTCAGCATCTTTGCAATCATTTTTCTATAACACTAATATTAAACACAATTAATTGACCTCCGCTCTGCCAGAAACTTTACATCATAAACATGACCTTAGCTCTGCTAAGGATTTTTGTTGATTACAAGGGTCCAGCCTCAGCTCTGCTAAGTCTGTCCTTCAACCATCTTGATGATAAAACTCAAGTGCTCAACCTCGGCCCTGCTGAAGCTGATAATAAACTTGTATCTTAGAATGTGAATAAAAGATAATTCTATATATTGGAACTAAAGTAAGACTATTACTTCATTTGACCATGCTAAGCTTTTAATAGGATAAAAGATAACATTTTACAAAGTCTCATTATTGGCACTGCCATTCCATATTGTTTTATTTACACCTCAGCATTTCTGGTAATTATATAAATAATTAATACAACATTTCCTAAACCTGCTAGGTGTTGATGAGGCTCACGTACACTGTCATGATTCACCTCGGCATCCTTTTCTCGGGATGATTGTGAAAACCTATTCACAAAATTTTTGCCCCTAAATAGGCTTGTGCCTCAGGTCTGTCGAGGTCTTTTAGGAAAACTTGTCCTAAATATTTGCTGAGACCTGCTCGGCTTAGCTCAGTCCTGCTGAGGTGGGGTACTTGTAGGGAAACCTATCCCAAACGTATATCGAGTCCTGCTCGGTTGGCTCAGCCCTGCTGAGGTGAAGCAATTTTACATCACTGATGTAGAAGTCTTAAATAGGAGGAATGCCAAGTTCTTGGTAAAGTTTTCCCTTCCAAGGTTTGTAATTTGTATGCCCCTGCTGAACGCACCTCGATTATACGATAAGGACCTTCCCACTTGGGATTAAAAGTCCCAGTTGGTGCTGCATGACTTACTTCATTATTGCGTAATACTAAATCTCCCACTTGATAAGACCTTGGTCACACTCGAGAATTATAGTACTGAGCAATTAAATTTTTGTATTGAGACATGCGAACGTGGGCTTGTTCCCTTTTCTATTCCAACTCATCCAAATTCAAACGCAGCACTTGGTCATTTGTCTGAGCAGAGTAGTGATTTATCCGAGCAGAACTGGAACCAATTTCAGCTGGAATGACTACCTCAGTGCCATAAACTAAGGAAAAAGGTGTTTCCTTAGTGGAGCTGGAAGGAGTAGTCCGATATGCCCATAATATACTTGAAAGTTCATCCACCCAGCTTGCCCCTGTTTTGTACAAACGCTTCCTCAGGCCATCCTTGATTGTCCTATTTTCCAACTCAACTTGCCCATTTGCTTGCGGGTGTGCTACTGAAGTGAATCGTTGTTCAATTTTGAGCTCAGCACACCAACTTTTGACGGGGTCATCAGCGAATTGCTTTCCATTGTCTGAGATGAGAACTTGTGGAAGGCCGAAGCGGCAAATGACATTCTTCCACAAGAAATTCTTTATTTGACCCCCAGTTATAGTAGCCAAGGGCTCTGCTTCCACCCATTTGGTGAAGTAATCAATGGCAACAACCAAGAATCTGACTGAACCTGGAGCTCGGGGCAGAGGTCCAACAAGATCTATTCCCCATTGCACAAAAGACCAAGGACTTGCAATGGCAGTGAATTCTTGACTAGGCAAATGAGAGATTGGAGCATGGACTTGGATGCTTGACATTTCTTGACCAATCCTTCTGCATCATGACGCATAGTGGGCCAATAATAACCAGCAAGGTAGCATTTTTGCGCTAAAGACCGAGCACCAGAATGATTTTCACATATTCCTTGGTCTATCTCTCGAAGGATATAGTCTCCCTCGTCTTCAGTTACACATCTTAACCAAGGCTGTGAAAATGACTTTTTATATAGGTGATCGTTAAAGAGAGCATACCTTGCTGCCTTTAGCCGTAGACGTCGATATGCCCGCTTGTCCTCAGGCTGGATTCCATGCTGCAGAAGTTAACTATCTCATCCATCCAAGTGTTACAATAGTCAACCTACAGCACTTCATTGGCGTCGAAAGCACGATGCTTTACTAGCTCCACCATGTTCTTTTTTCCCAAAGTGGTTGAAGTAGAAGAAGCAAGTCGTGATAACGCATCGGTCCTTTTATTGGTCGACCTGGGGATATGTTCTATGATGAAGCACTCAAATGTCTGGCCGAGCTGCTGCACTTTAGCTAGATATTTTTTTCATGTTTTCCTCCTTAGCTTCATAATCCCCATTGATCTGAGAAACAACTAGCTGTGAATCACTTTGGGAAATGATTCGTTCTACCCCCAACTTCCTTGCCTGGCCTCGTACTCTACCTCGTTGTTTGTTGCTTCGAAGTCAAAACGCAAGGCATATTCAAATTTTTCCTTGTTGGGGTTGATTATTAGGAGACCTGTTCCACATCCATCCTTGGAAGAAGATCCATCAACATATAAAGTCCAATCATCCACTGGATGAACATCTTCCTCCACAGATATTCCTTCAGCCAAGAAGTCTGCCAAAGCCTGGGCTTTGATTGAGGTCCGTGACTTGTATTGAATATCATACTCTGCATGCTCCACAGCCCATTTGGCAGCTCGGCCAGAAGTGTCTGGCCTCGTCAAAATTTGTTTCAAGGGCTGATCTGTAACTACTAGATAGGATGAGCTTACAGGTAGGGCCTGAACTTCCTTGCAGCCACTATGAGTGCCAAGACCACCTTCTCAGCATTGGGATACCTCACTTCGGGTCCATGTAGAATTTTGCTTGCGAAGTAGATGAGCTTTTGCACATTATCCTGCTCCCTGAGCAGGACTGCACTCACTGCTTCTTTACATATGGAAAGATACACATAGAGTACTTCTCCGGGCAGAGGTGAAGTTAGCATCGACACCTCGGCCAATTGGAATTTCAGCTCGTCAAAAACTTTTTGACACTGGTCATCCCATTGGAAAGCAGTCTTCTTTTTTAAGATCTGAAAGAAAGGAAGAGATCTTTCGGCAGACTTGGAGAGAAACATGCTCAGCGCTGCAATTCTGCTGTTAGCCTCTGCACGTCTTTAATATTCCTGGGGAAATGCATGTTTTGTAAAGCTCCAATCTTGACAGGATTAGCCTGCACCCCTTCCTTGGAGACCATGTATCCCAGAAACTTTATAGTGCGAACCCCAAATGTGCACTTCTTCGGATTCAGCCTCATGTGTGAGTCTCTCAGCACAACAAAAACTTCTGTTAAGTTTTGAATATACTGATCAAGAGACCTACTCTTGATGAGCATATCATCTATATAAACCTCCATTATCCAGTCAATTTGTTCACTAAACAAAGAATTGACCAAACGTCGGTAGGTAGCACCAGCATTCTTCAATCTAAACAGCATGGTTACATAACAATAAGTACCTGACTCTGTTATGAATGCAGTTTTTTCTTGATCTCCCTTTGCCATGACAATTTGATGATAGCCTTTGAAGACATCTAAGAAATCGAAGATCTCATGTCCAAGCGTTGAATCCACTAACCAATCAATCTTAGGTAGTGGGTAACAATCTTTTGGACATGCTTTGTTGAGGTCAGTGTAATCTGTACACATCCTCCATGATTCATCTTGCTTGGGAACCACCACTGGGTTAGCCAACCAGATTGGATAAAGAACTTCCACGATAAATTTCGCATGAAGGAGTTTCTTGACTTCTTCTGCAATGACTTTGATCCTTTCTGGAGCAAAATTTCTCTTCTTTTGCTTTATTGGCTTTATAAGAGGCTCAAAATTTAGCTTGTGCTCAGCCAGATGTGAGGGGATCCCAGGCTATCTTCGGTATTCCATGCAAATATAATTGAAAATTCTCTCAGCAGAGCTTGTAGCTGAGTTAGCAGCTCAGATGGCATCCATGTCCTGATTTTTATGACATTTTCAGGTCGACTTGGATCAAGGACGAAGTCTTGCACTGCATCATCTGACTGTAACCGTTCTTCATCTGAAGGTATCAGCTCATCAAGGCTGACTTGTTGCACTGCCTCATTGCCTTGAGTGGCAATGATGTAGCAACTCTGCACCACTTGTATGTCACTTGGATTGTCACCACCCCAGCTGGAGTGAGAAATTTCATGCTAACATGGAAAGGTGATACAATAGCCTCCAAAGCCACTAAGGATGGCCGACCTAGCAGCATATTGTAATCTTACCTTTCTTTGATCACCACGAAGTCCATCCATAAACAACGGTATGCTGGAGGTTTACCGAAACTGACGCTGAGAGTGACCAGTCTTGCTGGACGAACTGCAGCACCAGTGAAACCATACAAAGAAGAAGTGACGAGCCTCAATAAAGAATCTGATAGGCCCAGCTACTAATATACATGGTAGTACATCACATTTACGGCACTGCTGGTGTCCACATAGACACGTCAGACTTCCACAATCTTATCTGGAGCTAAGTGCATACACAAGTCTACTGCTAAACTTGTGTTGTTGGAGTCAAGTGGAATGGGATCCTGTGGCCCATAAATCAGCTTCTTAATTAACTTAGCTTTCTTAGCTCGTAGACCAGATGAGGTCCCTGCAGAACTGGATTCATCTCGGCTTGTATGAGACGGTCCACCAGAGATGGTGTAAATAATGGAATTGACTTGGGGCTGACCTGCAGCCATATGTCGGCCTGGCTCTTCATCATCATCCGACCTGCGCTGTCGAGGTGGGGACTCTGGTCGGCATTTGTCCTTCTGGAGGTTCTTGTGAAAGTCTAAATGATTGTGCAGGCGTAAGCGTGGGTCATAAAATTGCTTTAAATGACCATGCTCTATCAGTTGTCGAATGGCTTGAGCCTACTGCCTGCAATCCTCTGTGTCATGCCCAATATCTCTGTGATATCAGCAGTATTGCTTAGGGTCTCTTTTCTCCCTGTGTCCATTTAGAGGCTTAGGATCAACCCTCAAGCCATCTTTCTCCATGACAGCTAAGATATTATCTTTAGAGGCTAAAAAGGGTAAACCCTCTTTACCTCCTTTACCTCTTCCACCCATGCGATCGAACGCACTGCGCCGTTCGCGGTCCTTTCCTTCATTGCGCTGATCTTCTTTTTTGTAACTAGATCGGTTTTCTTGTCGAGCTCCCTGCTCAGACTCTTTTTCAATCTGTTTGCCTCTTCATCCCGGGCAAACTGATGGGCCTTCTCTTAATATTGTGGGTCCCTCCTCGGCCAACTGAGAGAAGAGGCCACCAACTCGGAGTACATTAATAAAGGCAGCTGTCTTAACGCCCTCATTTCTGTCACTGACCTGTAGTGACTCATCTGAGAAGCGTTGCATGTATTTTAGCACAGACTCATCTGGACCTTGCCTCAAGGTCATCAAATGCGATGAGTTCTTTACAAATGGTGTGCTGGAAACAAATTGGGATTTAAACTTCTGCACCAGTTGCTTAAAAGATCCCACTGACTTTGATGGGAGCTCTTGGAACCATCTTCTGGCTTTTTCCCGCAAATACATTGGGAAAGTTTTGCAACGCAGGGATCTGGGACATTTTTCAAACTCATCGCATTTTGGAACTGAAAAAGATGATCAGTTGAGTCTGGTGTCCCATCATAAGTATCCATCTTTGGCTCCTTGAAGCTATCTGGTGCCAAGTATTCTGCAATATCCCAGGAAAAAGGACTTTCCTGGACTGCCTGCACAAACTCTTGCATGTGCTCTTCATAGTAAGTTCTCGGCCTACGATGAACTTCATCTTCCTTTGGGATGCTCTTAAGGGATCGAGACCTTACGCTCAGACGCTGTCTGACCATAGACTCCGACTCCACTATTGGAGCCTTGAAGCTGCGTCTTCTAGCATCTGCCATGAAACCTCTAGGAGGTCTGGAGGATTGGTTCTGTGATATTTCCTTAGGACGAAGAGGGGGATCGTCATCCATATCCTCAACCTCCTTCTGTTTGCCTTTGAGCAGTTCAACTACAGCCTCAAATATTTTCATATTTTCAGCGACATATTTCATCGCTTTGTCTCATTCCTCCATTGATATTTCTGGAGTGGGAAAATGTTGCTCAGGTTCCCAAGAATCCTATTCTGGGATCCCTGAGCGAGTAACCATTCGTCGTTGTGGGTTGGATGACTCACCCAACCCCTCACGCCTGCCTCTAGCCATGGTAGAATGTTGACTGTTTCCAAGTTTCTTTAGAGATCTTTTACTGGATAAAGGGATACGGGCCCTCCTTCTAGCGCCAAATGATGAGGCCAAGATCCTCTCCAGGTGGATCAGTGATGATCCTTGAAGTGTGTTATTAACTTTCTGCTTTGTTCCGTCAATGGAGTCTGAAAAGTTAAGAAATGTTAGAGGCCCGCGACAGAAAACCCTCCGATGCTCAAGTTAGTTTGGGCCATTTTCACTGAGATATTTTTGTGTATTAAGAATTGAGATGATCTCACAGTTTTTTGTCTATGGAGATTTGCTCTGTTAACTCTTAGAGAAGAAAATCTTTCACAATCCTCTTTTTTGTGCCCCCTGCATCGCTTTTGTTCATTTCCTTCGTCCCTTGCCTCTGACGGAGGATGGGACCTTTGCTTGTGCAGATGGGCTACTATATGTAGGTCTGCTGATGAGACTATTAGGCCTGCTGGTGGGACCACTAGGCCTGCTGATGGGACCTTAGCGTGTGCAGGCTGAAAATTCTGATGTGTACCAGCCCTTTACACTGTATATCTGCCAGGTGGCCCTATGTTTAATTAAGCTGAACTGTGCTTGACACCTGGTAAGGGTTTGCCGAGGTGCAAAAATGGGTCCAGACGACGCTCCGTCAGAGTCCTGCTCTGATCTGGCTGAAGTGATTTGGAGTACACCCCTTCTAGGTAGAGACCGAGGCTGGAGCTCGGGGCCGAGGTGAAACCCTTGAATGATTTGTTGCTTACTGTATTTGAGAAGAAGAGAATGCCTTGGTAAAGTGGTACCTTGCCGAGCTGAAGTGCAGACTGCCGAGCCGCAAGAGTTAGACATGCCAAACTTGGATCTGCCGTTGACTGTTTGTTGACTAACGTGGGTAATTTTTGGCTTATCAAGATTACTTGTGTTGATTGCCGACAATGATAATTTTGGAAGTAAAGATGAATACAATTCTCACATGAAGTAGATAACGATTTCGCACATTTAAAAAATGAATATAGACTAAGAAAGTGAAATGAAAGAAGTGAAAACAATTTACTTTTTCCACTCCTTTTTCAATGTCAACTCCTCCATAGTCGTCAAAGAACTCCTTATCTTCTAGTTGCAAAAGGCTAAACCTTTAGATTTGGAAGTCTTCATTGTTCAGTCTCATAGATCTGCATAGATGATGTAAATTAAGAACTCAACAACCACTTAGATTGGGAAGGCATGACGAGTAACCCATCTTAGATTGGTAAAGCATGACCAGAAACCCACACAAGTTACCCACTGCATGCTGGGCCAGCAACTCATGTAAATTAAGAGCTCTGTTTCTTCTTGAATTGGTAAGACATGACCAGGAATCCATCTTAAATGGGTAAGGCGTTATCAGAAACCCACACAAGGTGCCCACTGCATGCTGCCAGCAACCTTTAACTCAGTTGAGCTGGATAAAATAGCATAAGCTATTACTGACCTAGATAGCAGTATTATACACACATTACACGTGTCTTGTTTGAACATGGGACCTTCCAGTTACAATTGTAAACAATGATTTTATAGGATCTTGAAATCTATGCATTTATATACACAATCATTTCACAATACTCAAAGACGATATTTGCATACCTTTCTCCATGGTTCAGTGAGCGGAAGCATCTTTGATGGATGGAGGCACCAACTTTGATGTCGACAATACCAACCGTGAAGGTTTCTCTCCACTAAAACCTCTCTTTAATTTTTCTTTGATGGATAAGTAAAACCGAAATCAGGGTGAAGAGAGGATCTTATTCCATATTTATAGGCAATCAAAAGGTATGTCCATCATAACCTTTGGAATAGCACCCTTTGATAAATGGATATGTCCTTTTAATGAAGAATTGTGTCTCTTAGACTTAAAAGATATAATCCTTCAAGATAACTCTTCGCAAATAACCAATTAGGATTTAATTATAAATCATATAATAATTATTCTCAAAGGACACAACCAAACATTCTCCCACTTGTTCATTGTGATGTCTTAT
This sequence comes from Eustoma russellianum, assembly GCA_036186865.1. NCBI lineage: Eukaryota > Viridiplantae > Streptophyta > Magnoliopsida > Gentianales > Gentianaceae > Eustoma > Eustoma russellianum. The sequence continues at coordinate 15,177,499 of AP025051.1, forward strand.
ATGATCTATAAAACCATAATATCCACTTTAGTATATAATTAAATCCTTTAACCATAATACAGGTCTCTTATAATGTTGTGAGTAAGTAAAGTCTAATGTGAGTCATGGTGATTGTAAATCATCCATTTTGATAAACTTCCTTCCATGTACTGTATGAATAAACTTGTCTTTACTGCAACCTTTAATGAAGAGTAAAATACAACTTTAATAAACATTCATTCCTGTAACATAATTTTGATACACTTATGTATACACCATAATCAGAAACAGGAAATATCAAAAACAAATAACTTTTATTGAGCTCAGAATGTCAATACATTAATACATATCATTCATGACATCTAACAATACCAATACATTCAACATGCTCATGAAATGTCTTTGGTGGCAATCATTTTGTTAATAGATCTGCTACAATAAGACCGGTGCTAACCATTCCTTAAGGACAGTAACCCATGGATATTCTAACCATATCTTAAGGTATAATTTGCAAGTACTGGCGTCACTCACATAATATAACTCGTAGATAAGAATATGAAGCTTCAGAAGGTTATACTGAACATCTATTTAACCTTTTAAAGACTTGTTTGTGTCTACAACTTATTCTCTCGATTCTCATTCTATACAGCACATCAATCCTATCTCCGGTGTATGGATGCAATGATAATTCTTATAATTCTGAAGCATAGCTTTTTAACTTGAAAAGAAAAATATAACTGTAGACTGTAAAGTAAGTGATGGCTATCCTACGTAAGAAAACAATATCAACGGTGACCGGAAGAATTTCCCAAGTTGTCACATATACCACTGATACCCTCATTGTAGGTATATGTATCTAATGGTGACTCGTATGGCCGGTGATCTCAGGAATCGCTCGCCTGATGAACATACTGCACATAACGTATAGTCCGGTGATCTCAGGAATCGCTCGTCTGATGAACATACGGCACATAATGTATGCTATAAAATCATCGAGGAGTCCAAGCACGCTCACGAGGTACTCACACAACTCATAACTGTAAACATAAGATGTGTCTCTTGGAATCTTCCGTCCTGTTAATACGGTTTGTTATGTGAAATCTATTCTTTCTGAAACATGTTGGAAAAATCTCTTGAAAACATGTGATGTTATAAACTGTCTGTACACAGTACTATTACTGAAACCATAAGTTGTCTCGTACACTGCAAAATCATAATCATATCATAACTTTTAAACATTTCTTGTGATGCAACATGTATGCAAATGAATCTGTTTCTATTCTATATCACATGTATAAATACTCCAATCATGCTCGTGCCATCATATTCTTAAAGTCGCTACATATCCACTTAACCTATAACTTAAGTCATGATCTTTCCCTCTTCTACTTAACATAAGCCAAAACTCTAACTTTCTATAATAATCCATGTTCCTTCATTTTTCATATAAATATACTAAAGTAACCATGTCTTTATCATACCTTATATTATATCTCTTATCTTTATAGCATAAATCAAATGATTTATTTCTTACTGAAATATATACATAAATCGTGTATGAATAAATAAATACCAAAAATGGTCAAACCCTACATTTAATATACTTATATATACATAACTTCACATTTTATGTAATATATAGGCACAGTAACAATATTCCATATAATACTACATTTTATATTAGTTTCTATCTGTGAACATGTATATGCACATTTTTATGACATATAACTTAGTCACTTTCATATTTTAACATATGTTTGTATACATAAAATATATTTAAGCCTTTTAACCATTAAAAGGCCTGTTGGCCGAATTTATCATACATATATGGGTATTTGTATTTGAGAACATTCCTTCACATTCGCCATAAAATACATAGCACTTTCATTTTTGGGAAGGTTACACTTAATATTGCTTTCAATCGTCATTCGCATGAACAATAAACTCAATCGGTTTGATTTTTCTCATGCTCTATATTGGTACTTATCATCATCACTGCTTTCATCAGTGATGTCAGATGGTTTTTATTCTTCGAGTGACATATCCAGGTCCAATGCACCTAAGTGGAACCGAATTTGTTCACTCAATTCCAAGAAATTCAAGTCGTTGAACAAAAGAACGAACGTATCATGTGAAAGCAAAGGAATAGAAGTATGTACTGCAAGTAATGTATCATAGAAATTCAGATTCTACACTAATGGAGACTAACATAAAATGCATATTAAAACTCTCCTTTGTGAGATATTAAGATATGAAACTATAATAAACTTTAATTTGGTAAAAATATGCTACTTATATTTATATACAAATAAACTGAATAACATATATATACCAACCCGCATATTTATTATAGAACATCTAATTAACCTTTTGGACGATTACATAATTGTTCTATAATATATCAAACATCTATCTATAATGTCATTCTTTAAAATTTTATAACTTTAATTTTATCATATTATGTAACTTGATCACTTTAGTGACTAATAAATCGTATTATATGACAAAACCCCTTATATGACATCAACAAAAGATCAAAACATAATGAAAGTGTGAAGTGAACCGATTCAGTAATACTTTGGAAAGATCACAATCATTTTCTTATACTGTATTACCATTCTACGTAAAATCTCAGGGTGGACGGTGGGGTTACTGCCGACCCCGCTTATGTAACGACTTTCTAGACAAAAATTATGTGCATGGTGTATTTATCACAACTTCATTATATCAATAATTCATCTTTTGTATCCGTCACAAACTTTAATATGTCATCAATAAAAGATAATGTCGAACCGGGTCGGATTTAACATGGCATAACCCATCATCATCAGATTCGTCATATTTTAGATATTTCTCTATTGATAATGTTTAGACTCCATCAGAGAAAAAGTACACAGATCATAATTTTGCACCATCATTCAAACATGCAATTTACCATAAGTAAAGGGAAAGAAGAAAAAAAAAAGCAGTAAGAAGAGAACAAAAACAGCATTTCCCTTTTCTTGCAAGAAAGGGTCCAACTTAACTTGGAGAATTTTTTTTGTGCAGTAACCCTATTTATCCGCACATATAATATAATGTATTGCTCTCATCATCTTCTCTGATATGGAAAGCTCTATGAATTCGGCAGTGCTGGGTACAATTTTAAAGACACTTGAATCCCATTACTTCCTTATGATTTTCTCTCAAGATTTTTTTTTCCGAAACCAGAGGTTGAAAACGACTATATTTGTGTGATTTTTAATCAAAATCAGGTGTTTTACGTTCCTGCCTTTTCCTGTCTTCTAAAGTTCTAACGCTTTAATTTCCAATTTCAACCGACATATCATTTTGTGCAGTCTCCTAACGCCTCTTGACATTGTCACTTTGGCGTTCCTCTGTTATCCATGACTTCCAGGTTCGTCAATGACAATCCCATGCTCGGTCACAGATTTATATTTTCATTTTGAACCATAAAACCATTCATAACACTTAATGCACTAAATCCTGATCCTAGAACCACATTATTAAAAGAACTTGAACTGCCTGATGCCTCAAACATCCCACTAAGTGTCACGTCTGAGAAGTGAGCTTCAAGACGTACCTAAGGTTACTATAAGATGTTGAATCAATTAGCAATAGCTTCATATTTCGGCCAGAGATAGATGTTGAGCCCATACTTTCATACATATATCACCTTTCAATTATTGTGAACAACAAAAGTATGAAAAACATAAAACTTCTAAACCGTCGTTCTGATACCACATGTAAGCAGTAATTTTTTAGGATCTAGAAATCGATGGCTTCTCATGTATAATCATTTCACAATAACTCAAAGACGATATTTAACGGAAACGTACCTTTCTTCATGGTTCGGTCAATGGAAACTTTTTGATGAATGGAGGCATCAACTTTGATGTAGAAAATCCCAACCTTGAAAGTTTCTCTCCACTAATTAAAAGGTACGTCCATTGTAACCTTTAGAATAACACTTCTTGATAAATGGATATGTTCTTTTAGTGAAGAATGGTGTCTCTTACACTCAAAAGATACGACCCTTCAAAATAACTGTTTGTAAATAACCAATTAGGATTTCATTATAAATCATATAGCAATTATTCACAATGACCACAACCTTACACAATATCCTAAACTAAATACCAATTGATGTGGCAATGACTTGTTATCTTAATCTACCTATGTAGAAGACAAGCCACCAACTTGATGCTCGACATGAGAGCTTGATTGAAATTTTTTTTCATTGGCTAAATGATGAAACTGATTTTTCTGATTGGCGGAAAGATAAATTACCAAAAATGAAGAGAAGCTTAGCCGCAATGTTGTAGGCTAGGTTGAGAAGCACAATTATTCGGTGGAATTTGAAGGACTGGGTGGGGGAGGAGGGATTGGCGGGAATGGGAGGAGGCTGGTCGGGGAGAAAACTTATTCTATTTTCCGGCCTAGATTTATTTCAGTGTTTGGTATTGAGGATCCGGCATGTTCGTTCCTTCTGTATTACAAAGGCGGGTTACACTTTCTTCATATTGAAGTGTCCAGACTCCTTTGTTTGAATTTTTGGATGTCATGCTTTTAGATTTTCTTTAGTTGGTGGCATACTAAATTTGACAAATACAAAGTAGTCATTAAATGTATAGTAGTAACACACATGTGTTTATTCATTTTGCTTGCCTATAATAGGCACGTTTTAGGAGATGGAAGACACACCAAAAATCAAAGCAAGAAGCATTTCAAGAGCTTCTTAAGAGAGGAGTGTGTGAAAGAAAATAGAGAGAGGAAAAGAGAGTTGTGAGATTATATCAATCCGGTATAAGAAAATATTGAGTGTTTCAATTCTCTTGTATTTCTCAAGTTTAAGTTTAAACCTGAGTTGTCTCTTGTATTCCCATTATTTCGAATAGTGGAAGTTGTTCTCACTACCCGTGGTTTTTTCCCTCCACAGAGAGAGGATTTCCACGTAAATCTCGGTGTTTCTATCTTATACAACAAGGTGTTCACAAATCTCTTTATGGCAAAGAGAAAAAACCAGAAGTCATGAAAGATGATGATTGGCAAGACATGGATGATAAAGCCGCAAGTGCAATCCGCTTGCACTTGTCCGACAAAGTCCTGAACAATGTAGACGGAAAAGACTCAGCTATGGAGATTTGGACAAAGCTAGAAAGCTTGTATATGTCCAAAACAATGACAAATAAATTGTATCTTAAGAAGTAGCTCTACACACTCCAAATGAGTGAAGGTACAAATTTTTTGTCTCATCTGAATGATTTCAATGGTATCATATCCCAAATGGCGAGTCTTGGTATTACTATAGAGGACAAGGATAAGGCGATCATGCTCTTGAGTTCAATTCCACCCTCATTCAATGGTTTGACGACCACTTTACTTCATGGTAAAGAAACAATCACATTGAAAGAGGTCACATCATCTTTGTTGTTGCATATTAAGATGATGCAACCAGAGAAGCAAGGACATGCTCTTCTTACACATAAAAGAGGAAGGAGCCGAAACAGAAACTTCAACAGTCATGATAAAACAAAAGATTATGACAAGTCCAGAGGTCGTTCCAAATCGAAAAGCGGAGTGAAGTGCTAGAAATGTGGTAAGAATGGCCACCTTAAGACGAATTGCAGGTATTTAAAGCAAGACAAAGATCGAGGACAAAATCAAGTGGTAGATTACAACACAGCAGCAATGGCGTCAAGTGATGACGGAGAGACAACATTGGTTTGTCACCAAAATGAATGTTATCATGTCTCAGACATAGACCCTGAATGGATCGTGGATACAGGTGCTTCGTATCAGTGTGCTACCAGCAAGGAATACTTCTCCACATACAAAGCTGGAGACTTTGGCGTGTTGAAGATGGGAAATAAAAGCACCTCATCGATCATGGGAATAGGTGATATCACTGTGGAAACTTCACTTGGTTACACATTCACATTACGAAATGTGTGACATGTTCCAGATATGAGATTCAATCTTTTATCTGCAAGCGCACTGGACAAGGAAGGTTATGAGCATTTCTTTGATAATGCGATATGGAAACTTACCAAAGGTTATCTGGAGGTAGAAAAAGGGATGTTATGTTCCAATTTGTACAAGATACACTTTAAAGTGTGTGAAGGTCAAATAAATGCAGTAGAATATGGTGATTCTCCAAACGTGTGGTACAGACATTTGGGACACATTGGGCAAAAAGGGCTGCAGTTACTAGCAAAGCAATCCTTGATACCATTAGACAAAGGTAAATCACTGGACCCATGTGATTACTGCTTATTTGGAAAACACCATCGTGTTTCTTTTCAGAAGAACTCCAAGATAAAAGAAAACAAATTGGAGTTGGTTCACTCTGACGTATGTGGTCCTATTGAGGTAGAATCTCTAGGTAGAAATAAATACTTTGTTACTTTTATTGATGATTCTTCTAGAAAAACATGGATCTACTTGTTAAGAAATAAAAGTCAAACATTCCAATGTTTTCAAAAGTTTCATGCAATGGCGGAAAGAGAGACAGGAGAAAAGTTGAAATACCTTCACACTAACAATGGCGGCGAGTACATATCAATAGAATTTGAATAGTATTGCATAAAACATGGTATAAGACATGAGAAGACAGTTCTTGGTACTCCACAGCATAACGGAGTTGCAGAACGAATGAATAGAACCATTGTAGAAAAAGTGCGATGCATGCTCAAAATGGCTAAACTGCCCAAGTCATTTTGGGGAGAGGCTGTCAATACAGCTGTCTAATTGATCAACCGGTCACCTTCAGTTCCACTAAAATTTGATGTTCCAAAAGTACTATGGAGCAGAAGAAAGGTAAGCTATGCTCACCTAAAAGTATTTGGATGTAAAGCCTTCATACATGTTCCAAGAGACCAGAGATCAAAGTTGGATGACAAAACTATTCCTTGTATCTTTGTGGGATACGGAAATGAGGAATATGGCTTTAGGTTATGGGATCCAGAAAAGAAGAAAATCGTCAGAAGTAGATATGTCATGTTCCAAGAACACGAAATATTCAACGATGCAGAAAAGAAGTCTATTGCAGAAAATGTTACAGAGATAACATTTGTTCCTTTATTGAACAATGACACATATGGAGGAAATATTGAAGAAACTGAAACAGGTGATTATTCTGGTGGCGTTGAGCAGGGGGAGCAAACCCCTGATTCTCTTGAAATGCAAGATGTGGATCCTCAACCAAGAAGGTCTGTCAGAGAACGTGCACCTTCTACCAGGTATCCTAGTTCTCAATACATTCTTATAACAAATGATGGAGAACCAGAGAATTTTCAAGAAGTACAATCTCACAGAGATAAAGATTGTTGGACAAAAGCCATGCAAAAAGAGATGGATTCACTGAAAAAGAATCTCACTTATGATCTAGTTCAACTTCCAAAAGGAAAGAAAGCTCTGAAAAACAAATGGGTCTTCAAGTTAAAGAAAGACAGCAATAAGCTGCTAAAGTACAAAGCTCGATTGGTGGTGAAATGTTTTGTTCAAAAGAAAGGTATCAATTTTGATAAAATCTTCTCACCAGTTGTTAAAATGAGTTCTATTCGACTTGTACTTGGTTTGGCAGCTAGCTTAAATTTAGAGCTAGAACAGCTAGATGTAAAAACAGCTTTCTTGCATGGAGATCTGGATCAAGAAATCTACACGGAACAACCAGAAGACTTCACAGTTAAAGGCAAAGAACACATGGTTTGGAAGTTGAAAAAGTGTCTGTACGGATTGAAGCAAGCACCACAGCAATGGTACAAGAAGTTTGACTCATTCATGCTGAGTCAGAAATTCAAGAGAACAGTTGCTGATCCTTGTGTATATATTCAAAGGTACCCTGATGGTAAATTTATCATTCTTATCTTGTATGTTGATGACATGCTGATTGTTAGAGAAGATGGAAACATGATCCAAATCTTAAAAAAGAAATTGTCAGAAACATTCGACATGAAAGATTTGGGTGTTGCAAAACATATCTTGGGAATGGATATCATACGAGATCGAGCAACAAGAAAGCTTTGGTTATCACAGGAGGGATATATTGAATGAGTGCTTCAACGATTCTATATGGACAAAGCTAAGCCAGTTACAACTCCACTTGCTGATCATTTCAAGCTAAGCAAGAGAGATTGTCCTTCAACAGAGAAGGAAGAAGAAGATATGTCATCAATTCCATATTCTTCTACAGTAGGAAGCTTGATGTATGCTATGGTGTAGCGCCCCGCTTCCGCACCCTAATATCGGGAACAGTGCACCCACTGTATCTTGCTAAGGAGAATACAAGGCGTCGTTCAAACTTCTTACACGTCAAAAATAACGTAGAAATTTTTTTCTGTGGAAACGATAATTGAAAGTCAAATTCAATTCATAAATAATCCCAAAATATAAATAAATCAGAGTTTAGGGCTGACGAAACCCAATACGTTAAATGAAAATCTAAAAGTCTAATAAAAAGGAATAAATGTGAAAACCATCGAGTATTCCCCAAAGAAATATCTCCATATCACTTGCACCAGCTTGCACAGTCAGACTCGTCTTCTACAAAAGTGTACTCGTACTCGGGCTCACCTGTGGGGGGTGAGTGATTTGAGAAAATCACCCGTAGGTTGCCCGTCTAATCCCAGAAAGGAACCATACTTACCAAATACATAAGCACGTAAGGAAAATAACAATAAACGTATAAAGAAATAAAGAACCACAATAACTGAAACATAAAATAAACACTCACTTGTCCAATCGAATGCAATGCGCAACTTCATGCTGCATGCTTCTTCTCCCTATCGTGTCACACGCAACAACATCACTATCACACGCAAAATGTTCTTCTCTTTTCCCATGATAGGCTACGCATGACCCGGGTTCTACTCTTCGCTCCTAACGTGGAGTCAGCGCATATCGCTCCGTAACGTGGAGTCAGCGGACAACGCTCCATAACGTGGAGTCAGTGGACAATGCTCCATAACATGGAGTCAGCGGACAATGCTCTGTAACGTCGTAACGTGGAGTCAGCAGACAACACTCCGTACCGTGGAGTCAGCGGACATCGCTCCGTAACGTGGAGTCAGCGGACAACGCTCCGTAACATGGAGTCAGCACCCTGAAGGGATGCAATGCAATGCACGTGTCATGAATGATCCACACACATAATCCATAATCCAACGCATCCATGCTCCTATATACACCCGCGCCCATACACGTGCATATATGCTTACATGTATACCCTCGTTTTATTACAGTGTATTCGTACTCATATATATACCCGCGCCCATACACGTGCATATATACTTGTAGGAATACCCCCATTTTATTTGTATTATTTTTATTTATTTAAATATATTTTCTTATATTTTTCCAGGATTTATTTACTATTTATTGATTTTTCTCTCATCCAATTCCATCACTTTAATTATTGAGAATATCATGAAAATATTGTTAGTCATCACTTATATCTTACCTGGCTTTTATTAATTTTTCCGTGACTTTATACTATTTTTCCTTATTTTTTCCTATTTATTTTATATTTACTATCTAATTATTCTAATTAATTAAATTAATACAACTTCAAAAATTAGGTGAACATAGCTTATTTTTAGCATTTTATATTTTCTAGAATTTAATTATAATTTTCTAGAATTTATTTACATTTTTCTGGAATTTTATACTAATTTTAATTAATTATTTATTATTTATCTATTTTCAGAAATCTTTTTTTATTAATACCCGCCAGCTCAGCACACCTGGCCTGCTGACGTGGCGGCTGGCCTGCGGCCCGCCAGACATCCTTTCCCCTTTTTTATTTTTTATTTAAATTCTAATATTTTTCAAAAATTAATAACTTTTTCGTTTTAACTCCGGTTGACCTCAAACCAGTTGCATTTGACTCATTATAACGAGACGCACCTAACGGATCTGGACACGTAAGCACATGTCCGGGAAGCGCCGTTAGGGGCGCACGTGGGCCCCACGCGCCACCCCTGAAACGCGCGTGTTTTGTGCACGCGCCGCCGCCCAGACCCAATTTTTGATTTCCAGTTCAATTCCGACCTAATTTCTGGGCTATGTGACCTATTTCTAAGGCTAATCATGCAAATGTTTTTACATAATCGCATAAAGATTCAACTTTTTAAATCTATTTCAACACATAGATCAACACCTTCGCACACATACACATACTTGACCATACAAACATCAAAGAGCATGCATTTATATATAAAAGAAAAATAAAAATAAAAACAAAAAACAAAATAAAAATCAACGCAAGTATGATTCACACACGAGGTGCAGGCAATCCGAGAAGAGGTGAAGGTAACCTACCTTTTAAACGAGTATTTGCTAATCGGAAGGTTGAATTCGGTGATGTTTGGCTGGACTTCCTCTTCTTCTTTTTTTCTCCCTTTTCTTCCCTATGCTTCACGCGTGTTTTATTTTCCTCTCAGATGGCAGTCGATAGTTTTTTTGATGGGGAAGGGAAGGAAAAGTCGTTTATAATACTGAAGGAAGATACGTTTGAAAGATTGGGGAATTTAGGGTGGTTAGGATTTGATTTAGGGAAATCTAAATTTTAAACTCAAAATTGAATTTATCTTCTATCAAAATTATCTCCCACCATCTTTATCCCTTATCCACGTCAATCACACACACACTACCTTTTATTTATTATTTTATTTTATTTTATTTCTTTCCTTTTCTTTTTTTTCCTTTTTTTACGGGTTCCAACATCCTACCCCCTTACAAAAAGTTTCGTCCTTGAAACTTGCGTATTACGTAGTCAACAACTTAGTACAATCCTATATAACTCATTTACCTAGTTCATGATCGAACTAATATCCATTGCATATTCCGATATGTTGTCCATTACACGTCATTGGGGTAGGACTCGATCCTCAAGATCATTCTTTATATGCGTACCAGGTAATTTCTAAATCCATTACTTTTCGTTTATTATAATCATAACCTAATCTTTTATAACTTTAAAATCAGTTTAAAGGTATTGTCACCATACTGGAAGTTACATACCCTAGTCGTCAGTCTTAACGCACTTATATCTATGGTTATCAGCTTCTAAAATCAGTTCTTAGGTGTACTACAATCTTTAACTTAACGTCTTGTTCACACGACTCATCCCTTAAATCCTATGTATTTTCGCACGCTTCAATTTAGTCATCACTAGCATCCCACCAGATAATCTGGTCCTCATAGAATTTAATCCTTAACTTAATTCTCTATAGTTACAACTTAAAAAACTTCCACTTACACCACTTGACGTGTATCATTCAACTTATTGCAATCTACAATATCGGATTCTTAAACTCATTATATATGATTCATCCCCCTAGATAATTAACCATACTAATGTCCTTGATGTACGCCACTATGGTACTTGTTACACAAAACCAAGTCTTCAAAATCAATTCTTATATACTTATGAACTATCTCTAAGATCAGGCTCTTAATTTCTCAGAGATATCATCAACAACTTAGCATACGAAATATGTGTAAGGACATACTTTTCTTCTAATAAAAACGTGACTTATGTGGCTATAATTTGAAATATAAGTTTAGTTGTTTTAAACTAATATCCTTCTATTTGTGTAATTACGAGAACCAAAGTAGCGTATACTTGTTTTCACAAAGAGGTGTTTCAAATGACCACTTAAAAAAACGTTGATATAACTTGTTTGCAAAAGTAGATGAGTAAAATCGTATTAAAAACAGTTGAAAACATAATAATGTAAGGTTTCATAAAACGATTTGAATACGGTACCTTTCGTTTTCTAAAACAAGTGTATTTTGAAAGCTACTTTTAGGCTTCACAAAAGTTAGTTAAGATCATCGCAAGCGGATAAATAACTTCAAAAACATTTTAATGTTATAAAATATTTGCGATATCGATAGTCGTCAAATAAAGTTATTTTAGCAAGATAAAAATAACTAAACCAAAGTTTGAGAAATATAAGGGACATATAAATATATCGTTCTTTGAAAACATCATTATTTTAAAATATATCAGTTTTGTCAGGGGTAGTCGAAATTCCATTAGGTTGCTATACAAATCCGGATTGGGGTACAGCCTCGTGAAGTAATATACTATATAAAAAGTGAGAGTAGTTGAAATGTTTAGAAGCAAAACCTTTGAAATATCTTTGAAATATAGAATATATATATATTGGTGTACGTGCTTATATGAAAATAGCTAGCTATTTGAGGAAAAATAGTACAACACTTTGTATAATTTTTCTAAGTCATCCCTTAATGTCAAATAAAAAAATCCATCTATGTACCATTTCCAATAAATCTTTAACTTAATTTGTCCAATCCTAGCATGGTCCGCTAAATATTTATTGACTTAAGGTGTTCTAATTCACCATGCTTCCGCACGCCACACTGATCCACCATTCTCCTTTACTTGGTTATTTCAACCACTAATTTTAACTAGGTCAACTCCCACATGTAAGGCAAACCCTACATGTCCATGCTTGCTCTATTTTAGTTCAAGCCTACCAGATTCAAACCAAGTAACTCAATGTTTCTAGAAATCAACACTTAACTAAAGATTTTATGACAATTTCTCATTCTGGCACATACTATGGTCAATTCTTGCATGTCGCTATCGATCAATACCTCTAATAAGACTAATATCGTCGACCTATTTTGATAATACTAAATTCAATATCTTAACTATAGACTATGAATTCCATTGTATCATATCTTTCACTAAACTCTACTTATCACAATTATAAATCGTTACTTAGTTTTTATCATTCTACTATACTTATTACACTTATCACTAACAATCAATATCTCTAATAGAACTAATATTTTCGGCTTACGTGATACTCTAAAAATTAACATCTTAATTATAACTATAACCCCTTTGTACGATTGTTTTTGTTGCTAAACTCTACTGATTGTAACGCTAATAAATCCTTCTTTTTTTAAAAAAATTCGTTTTACTATAATCATTTCTTAAGAACTACGATTCCAACTTAGACCTAGTCACGTTTCGACATTAGTGTCAAAATAGATATGTGAACCCGTTTTATTTGTTATAATGATGCCGGGTTTGCAGGGGTCAGATCTAAGGAATTACACAATTGGTTATAACCAGTGCTAAGGTAAGGCAAATAATCCAGAGTCGTAAGGAGAGCCCTAGGCATATGTGGGCACATCCCTTACCCGATCATCACTTAAGTCTAATGTCATGACTTATTTCTAGACTCGATACTTGGTATCATCGTTTCTTACATCTAAAATCATTACTTATTATAAGTGTAATGCCTAGAGTATAATCACAGCTTATGACTAACATCAGTGCTTATGTTCAAATCGTCACCTATGTTCAAATCATCACAATCATAACTTAATCACCAAGATCATAGCTTAAATCTATGTTCCGCTGTGGATCTGGAGCCATGCTCAAAAGATCGCTCTATCGGCACGTATTAACTCTTGAACTCATCCCGATATTGAGTCCAAGTGATCAGCGGTGTCAGTTGATTCAACACCTACTGCTGCTTTGCTAGGATGTTGGTCACGATGACCATGACATCTGCAAGTGCTCGGAGATAATTCCCTGATTATAGTGGTTTTCACCACTATATCCTCTATTAGCGGCTTGTTCACATCTTGTCGGCATTTTTTTTCCTGGGATTGAGAACATTTGAAAATATATTTATTTAAATACAGACTAAGATAATAGGTATTCTTGGAATTTCTCATCACTTAGGGGTTACATGCAGAGGTTCAGGGGTAAAACGGTAAATAAATAAGAGAAAGCGAAAGAACGCTCACACTCTCCTTAACCCAATCATAACTTAAGTCTAAGATCATCTCTTAAGTCTACTTTATTTATTAGGGGTAAAATCGTCATTTTCGAAAAATATAATAGCTTATGTCTAAGTGATCTAGTTAATCCTGCGTTTCCGAGGCAGATCTAGAGCCTCGGCTCTGATAGCACCTGTAGCGCCCCGCTCTCGCACCCTAACATCGGAAACAGTGCACCCGTCGTATCTCGCTAAGAAGAATACAAGGAGTCGTTCAAACTTCTTACACGTCAGAAATAACGTAGAAACTTTTTTTTCTGCAGAAACGATAATTGAAAGTCAAATTCAATTCATAAATAATCCCAAAATATAAATAAATCAGAGTTTAGGGTTGACGAAACTCAATACGTTAAATGAAAATCTAAAAGTCTAATAAAAAGGAATAAATGTGAAAACCATCGAGTATTCCCCAAAGAAATATCTCCAGATCACTTGCACCAGCTTGCACAGTCAGACTCGTCTTCTATAAAAGTGTACTCGTACTCGGGCTCACCTATGGGAGGATAAGTGGGGGGGTGAGTGATTTGGGAAAATCACCCGTAGGTTACCCGTCTAATCCCAGAAAGGAACTATACTTACCAAATACATAAGCACGTAAGGAAAATAACAATAAACGTATAAAGAAATAAAGAACCACAATAACCGAAACATAAAATAAACACTCACTTGTCCAATCGAATGCAATGCGCAACTTCATGATGCATGCTTCTTCTCCCTATCGTGTCACACGCAACAACATCACTATCACACGCAAAATGTTCTTCTCTTTTCCCATGATAGGCTACGCATGACCCGGGTTCTACTCTTCGCTCCGTAACGTGGAGTCAGCGCATATCGCTCCATAACGTGGAGTCAGCGGACAACGCTCCATAACGTGGAGTCAGTGGACAACGTTCCGTAACGTGGAGTCAGCGGACATCGCTCCGTAACGTGGAGTCAACAGACAACGCTCCGTAACGTGGAGTCAGCGCCCCAAAGGGATGCAATGCAATGCACGTGCCATGAATGCTCCACACACATAATCCATAATCCGGCACATCCATGCTCCTATATACACCTGCGCCTATACACGTGCATATATACTTACATGTATACCCCCGTTTTATTACTGTGTGTTCGTACTCATATATATACCCTCGCCCATACACATGCATATATACTTGTAGGAATACCCCCATTTTATTTGTATTATTTTTATTTATTTAAATATATTTTCTTATATTTTTCCAGGATTTATTTACTATTTATTGATTTTTTTCTCATCCAATTCCATCACTTTAATTATTGAGAATATCATGAAAATATTGTTAGTCATCACTTATATCTTACCTGACTTTTATTAATTTTTCCGTGATTTTATACTATTTTTCCTTATTTGTTTCCTATTTATTTTATATTTACTACCTAATTATTCTAATTAATTAAATTAATACAACTTCAGCAATTAGGTGAACATAATTTATTTTTAGCATTTTATATTTTCTAGAATTTAATTATAATTTTCTAGAATTTATTTACATTTTTCTGGATTTTTAAACTAATTTTAATTAATTACTTATTATTTATCTATTTTTAGAAATCTTTTTTTATTAATACCCGCCAGCTCAGCACACCTGGCCTGCTGATGTGGCGGCTGGCCTGCGGCCCACCAGACATCCTTTCCCCTTTTTTTTATTTTTTATTTAAATTCTAATATTTTTCAAAAATTCATAACTTCTTCGTTTTAACTCCGGTTGACCTCAAACCAGTTGCATTTGACTCATTATAACGAGACGCACCTAACGGAACTGGACATGTCAGCATATGTCCGGGAAGCGCCGTTAGGGGCGTGCGTGCGCCCCACGCGCCACCCCTGAAACACGCGCGTTTTGCGCACGCGCCGCCGCCCAGACCCAATTTTTGATTTCCAGTTCAATTCCGACCTAATTTCTGGGCTATGTGACCTATTTCTAAGGCTAATCGTGCAAATTTTTTTCCCTAATCGCATAAAGATTCAACTTGTTAAATCTATTTCAACACATAGATCAACACCTTCGCACACATACACATACTCGACCATACAAACATCAAAGAGCATGCATTTATATATAAAAGCAAAATAAAAATAAAAACAAAAAATAAAATAAAAATCAACGCAAGTATGATTCACACACGAGGTGCGGGCAATCTGAGAAGAGGGGAAGGTAACCTACCTTTTAAACGAGTATTTGCTAATCGGAAGGTTGAATTCGGCGATGTTTGGCTGGACTTCCTCTTCTTCTTTTTTTTCTCCCTTTTCTTCCCTATGCTTCACGCGTGTTTTATTTTCATCTCAGATAGCAGTCGATAGTTTTTTTTGATGGGGAAGGGAAGGAAAAGTCATTTATAATACTGAAGGAAGATACGTTTGAAAGATTGGAGAAGTTAGGGTGGTTAGGATTTGATTTAGGGAAATCTAAATTTTAAACTCAAAATTGAATTTATCTTCTATCGAAATTATCTCCCACCATCCTTATCCCTTATCCACGTCAATCACACACACACTACCTTTTATTTATTATTTTATTTTATTTTATTTCTTTCCTTTTCTTTTTTTTCCTTTTTTTTACGGGTTCCAACAATGGTCTGCACAAGGCCAGACATTGCTCATGCGGTAGGAGTAGTGAACAGGTTTTTATCAAATCCAGGAAAGACGCATTGGAGGTTCAGATGTAAGGAGACCAACAGTAAAACAAAATATAAAGCCTCTAATTACGCTTTGCCACGTATGTAAACTGTTATTTTTTAAATTCTCGCTATCCGCACTTGAGAGAAGTTCTGATTGACGCCATTAAATGCATAGAGACAGTACTATGGCAAATAATACGAAACAAAGATGACATGTAATCTTGATTTTGATGATTTATGAATAAAAAGAGCACTTTGTGATTTTATTCTTGTTGTCTTTATGGTATCGTGAAATGGATCTTTCGATACCTTAGAGGAACTTCAAAATTATGCTTAACTTTTGGAGATTCTGGACCAACTCTTGATGGATACACGGATTCAGATATGGTTGGAGATCTAGATGGTAGAAAATCTACTTATGGTTATCTGTTTACATTAGCAGGGGGAGCTATATCTTGGCAGTTGAAACTTCAAAAGTGTGTATCATTATCGACTACCGAAGCAGAGTACATTTCAACTACAGAAGTTGGCAAGGAGATGCTTTGGATGAAACAGTTTTTGCAGGAGTTGGGGTTCAAACAACAACAATATATAGTATACTGTGATAGTCAAAGTGCTATTGACTTGAGCAAAAATACGATGTATCATGCTAGAACCAAACATATCGATGTGCGATATCATTGGATTCGGGATGCCACTGAAGAGGAACAATTCCAAATCAAGAAGATTCACACAGAAAATAATCCTGCTGATGTAATGACAAAAATCATTACAACGGAGAAGTTTAATTGGTGCATCAAGCAAGCTGGAATGGACTCTCAATGAGAGTTGGAGTATGCCTCTAGTCTGGAGGGGGAACTTTGAAGTGTCCAGACTGCTTTGTTTGAATTTTTGGATGTCATGCTTCTAGATTTTCTTTGGTTGGTGGCATATCAACTTTGACAAATACAAAGTAGCCGCTAAATGAATAGTAACACACATATGTTTATTCATTTTGCTTGCCTATGAATAGGCATGTTTTAGGAGATGGAAGACACATAAAAAATCAAAGCAAAAAAGCATTTCAAGAGCTTCTTGAGAGAGGAGTGAGTGAAAGAAAATAGAGAGAGAAAAAGAGAGTTGTGAGATTATACCAATCCGGTATAAGAAAATATTGAGTGTTTCAATTCTCTTATATTTCTCAAGTTTAAGTTTAAACCTGAGTTGTCTCTTGTATTCCCATTGTTTCGAATAGTGGAAGTTGTTCTCACTGCCCGTGGTTTTTTCTCTCCACAGAGAGAGGGTTTCCACGTAAATCTCGGTGTTCCTATTTTATCTGGCATTTACGGTGAATTGTGATCTTTGCTTGGTATTACCGAATCGATTCACTTTTACTGTATTTATCTCACTGTCATACTCGAAGATTCTAGTGAGTAGTAAATTACTATCCACTGTTTTATTCCGCTTACAACCAGGTCGTTATTCCTAACACATAGTTTTCTGAGTTCTAATGTTTTCGGAGTTCTGATTGAGTTGCGACTAAAAATAAAAATTACGAGTCAATTTTTAGTGGAGTACTTTGGATGATTTGGCAGGGGGTGCGGGGAGGGGGGAACTGGTAACGATAAGGATGGAAAAAGAAGAGAATAGAAAGAGATTGTGACGGGGAAAGACTGTGGATACGGCGGCGAAGAATATTCAGTGGGTAAGGGAAGGGGAGAAGTATGAAGGTGGAATTTTTTTTCCCTTGGTATTTTACATTTTCTTTAATTTTTTTTACTGAATGGTATAGTTGGAGAAGAAAATTCAGAGGATGGGATTATCTCACTGTCCTCCGTCTCTCATCCTTACCGTTTCCTTTTCGTACCAATATTTTATTTCATCTTATAATCTTTTGTTAGACATGTAATATACGGTGATTCTTCAAAATCAATCTTCATGATGAAGAGATCCAGACTAAGGGAATCTTATTGTAACCATCAGGAATAGGGGGACTAGTCTAGATGACGGAGAAATGGGGAAAAATGACAGTACTAGTTTAAAAGAGGGATGAGGCGGTTACAACCGCGGTTTAAAAACAAAAGAAAAGAGTTTAATTAAAAAATGCTTTAATCGCCAAGGAAAAGAGTTTAATTGAAAATTGCTTTAATCGCCAAAAAATGAGAGAGAACCCGTTAGTCATGGAGGGCTTCAACTCCCCCTGCTAAGTACCCCAAAATATTGCCTGCAATCCCTCCCCATTAACTTCCCAACTTTATCCCCCTTTATAAAAAAAATTGTTGCTCACCTCACAATTTCCCTCCCCTAATTTCTTTCAGCCGTTTTTTCTCCCAACTTCCAAATAAACCAAGAAAAGAAAAATGTTCACCCTCAACCTCCCAGCAACCGAGACCAGTGCATAGGAAGAAAAGGAAAAAAAATTTCTTCAACCATTCCGAATCCATTTATGGTATAGTATAAACCATTTGAGGTAAGTAACCTACCTATATTTGTTATACTTTTGCAAAAGTTATGTGCTTATTGTTGTACCAATATTGGATCATGCATGTATATTTTGTTGTCTTGATAGTTGGTTGAATTTTATATTTTTATATATACATGTGCGCCGATTATTTATGTGTGCATATGATGCAGGGAAATTTGTGGCAATATGTGTGCACGGTCACTAGAACAGTGGCTGAGAAAGTATAATTTTGATGTGTGGTTATCATATATATAAATACTATGCGTGTGTGGTATATGCTAATTGTATACATACATGAAAATGTGTTCATTTGGATTGAAGGCTATTTTAAGGCCGAATTAATTGCATGGTGGCTAGGGTTTGGGATTTTCGGCCAGTGGGGGGTGGATGGGTGGTAGGAATATGAAATTGGTAAGATTTGAGGTTAAATTTGTATGATTTCATGTGTCTAAAAATTAGGATTTTTGGCCTTGATAGTGGGCAAAATAAATTCCAAAAGATTTGGTTTCTTTGTGCAAATTGAGGGTGGAGATTGGTTGGATTAAAGGACATGAAAATTCTGGTGGTCGGAGCGTGCCACACACACCGACTAGTTTCTACACGCCCATGTAGCCATGCGTGTGGATACGTGCAGGCTTTGATGGTGGTGATTTTTACAGCAGTGTGTTAGGCATGAATCATTCTAGCTGTCTGGGATGTTAGGTGTGAGAAAAAATTAGTAGTTCAAAGTTTGGTGGTTGGTCGAGATGTTTAGAGAGGGAGGAAGTGCAATTAGGGCTTGGAGGAGTGCGAAGGGGCTGGGCTGAGGGATGGTCGCTGGGACAGAGGTCTGGTCAGCGGGAGTAAGCTGGGCCAAGGAGTCGGAGGTGAGGTGAGGCGAGTTGGGTTGTGGGTTGGGGGAAAAGAGTGGGTCGAAGGAGATATGTATATGTATGTATGTGTATATGTGTATCTATGGGCTTGGGCATATGTATGTATGTATGTATGTATGTATGCGGCTAAGAGGGTATATTTTGTTTTTTTAGGATTTTAGAATTATTTTGTATATTTCGAAATTTACTTATATAACGTGAAATATATTGTAAGTTAGATTGGTTCCAAACAAACGGGACATCCAGGCTTAAATACCTAATCTGGGACAGGGTGCACAGACATATTGGCCGCCAGTAAGGCGCCACAGATGTAACGACCTAGTCTGGGACAGAGTGCCTGTGGCATATTGGCTATTGGGTGATCAATTTGTAAATCTTACAGTATAAGTCACATGTAGGGAAAGTTTTATAGCCATTGCATTTGATTCTAGACTTTAGATCGGTTTAGCCGGGTTTTGATTGTTTGAACTTTGGAATTTGGACCGACTAAACCGGATTTGGAAATTTAGAATTTGGAAACATTGGTTTTGGTTTTAGAAACATGGAATTGCATCATTTTGGAAAATTACAGCATGTTTTGGTTTGGACTAACCTTTGTTTGGATTATGTTACGTGTTTTTGTTGTGTTTAGTTGTTGTCTTTGATTTTTGACATTAGGGGTAAAACTATAAATTCATTTGAAAATGAGAAGCATGTTATTTTCTGTATTATTATTTTTTTATTACACTTGCTTCTCCGTGAATGATCCTATGGTAAATATGGTAAGGTTACTTGTTGGGCGAAGTGTCTCTCATACTACGCTTTCTTATCTCTTTTAGATGATCAGGAGTACAACCTAATTTATGTCGAGGAGGACACAGAGTGAGGATATTGACTGCTTTTGACTAGAGCGAGGATACTCTGGTGTTTGGTTTAGAGATTGTGCTTTCAGTTTATGTATCTAATGGAGACTTAGTCATTTTCCTTTTACTTACGACATTGTATTATTTACCATTGCCTAGACCGTTGTACTGTATTTATTATTTATGATGATTTTGATGTTTTATTTCGACTTCTGCTGACATCGATTTGCGTCACGTTGCTGACGTGTTTTTGTATCAATTTCGACGCCTTGTATTTTCCTAGACAAAATACGACGGTTGAGTTGTTCTGAGTTCTATAGCTCGGGACAGGCCGCTACATGTGGTATCAGAACATGGCTCTAGTTCCATGGCGGAAACGTAGATTTAGGTCATGATCTTAGAACTTAAGTTACGATTTTGTCCCTAAGTTAATATTTTAGACTTAAACATTTGATACTAAGTATTGACTTTAGAATTAAGTTTCAGACATTAGACTTAAGTGATGTTCCAGTGAGGCAAGCACACATAGTTATATTAGACGTTTTATTTGCTCATCTCATTAAGTTTTAAATTTCTCCTTTTTACTTACCCTAAGCCGACCATTTCAGTTCCAATTATTTATGTAAGAATAAAATTTTATTAAATCATGTACGACCATGTTGTGACAGCATCGCACCGCTGAGAAGGGACCCTAATGGAGACGGCAATGACAACAACCACAGTGCGCTGGTCTAGGCCTTGACGGATGCTTTGACCACCATAACACAGGTCCTAATGCAGCAGCAGCTACAGCAGCAGAACCAGCCGTTGCCGCCTCCCTCGCCACCGTAAACGGGTCTCCGATACTTTTATCAGGAGATGAAAAGGGGCCATGTGCTGACGTTCAGGGGAAGTACTGACGTATACGAGGCTGAAGCATGGTTGAAGGAGGTAGAGAATAACCTTCAATTATTGCAGGCATCCAAGGAGATCCGGGTTGAGGAGTGGTGGAATGGAGCAGCCGCTGAACTTATCTCAGACGGTTTTGTGGTACCAGTTTAGGGAAGAGTTTTGCAGATATTATTTCCGGGGACATCGATTCTCCGGAAGATGTCGGCATTCCAGGCTCTGACACAGGGGAGCATGACAATATCCGAGTACTCTGACAGATTTCATGCTCCGGGGAGGTTCGTTCCATCTATGATGTCTGATGCCCATCTCAAGATGCTGAAGTTCGAGACCGGCTTAAATTCTTGTATTCACTCTGGCATTGTGAATGCGATTGCGAGGAACATCGGTGAGTTACTAGAATAGTGCCACCAAGTGGAGGCCAATTTGCAGAGAGTTGACGCTGAGGAGAGGAGTAAGAGGCCTCGAGAGGAGGGTAGCAGCAGCAGGCCCGGTAGATGGGTCAAGGCACCGCGGCACCAATCAGGTTGTCGATTATTTAGGCCACTACAGCAGCCACGACCACAACCACTGCCGCAGCAGCAGCAGGCGATGAGAGTCCATCCAATGGAGACTCTGACTTGTCCGACATGTGGACAGAAGCACACGGTGTTGAGATTCCAGAGTTTGAATGATTTTAAAATGCATGATTCAAATGTTACGTGTTTTCGAAGTGCATGATTTAAGTATTACATGACATGCATACATGATAAATATGCTTTATATGTTTTATATGTATCATTGTTGTGCTAATGTGTCATGAAACGTTAAGGCTTATAACATATGGCAAACATTTGTTGTGTTTATACTATTTTCAGATGCCATGTTAAATGAACTAAACTAGTTCATTTAGTAAAGTGCTTAAGGAGATGAACTAAACTACTTCATAAAATGAAGTACGTAAAGAGATAAATTTGAAAATACCTATTCGGCAGCAAATTTGAAATGAAAAGTTCTTCGCCACACTACATATACACACACAGGGCCACATATTTTATTTTTTATTTTATTTCATTTTTTTAGCAGTAACATACCACTCAAAACTCTCAAGGTTTCTTCAGAGAACACGCTCTCCAGAGTTCAACAATCACTCTAAATGGTCAAAAAGGACATAATGCATGTTAGATTCAAAATACCAAAACAGAACTAGGTATTTGAGCTGCAAAGAAACATCACAAAAACAACCACAGGAAACACTCAGCGTAACCTCCTAGCTTCTCTCTCTTACTCGAGCAGGGTGAGAACATCCCCCTCCCTGACAGGTCCCTTCATATTTATCATGATAAACCGGTTCTGATCATCCATGAACTTCACTCTCACTTGAGTCACTTGTCCCCTTGATCCAGCGCGTCCCATGACTTTGATCACAAGAGCATGCTTAATTTGAGAATCCATTCTGAAGAGCAGCGAAGGCAGGAAGAAACTAGCGGCTTGAACGAAAGAAATGGCTTAGAGGATTTTTCAGCCTTCAGGAATGAATATATATATATATATATATATATATATATATATATATATATATATATATATATATATATATATATATATATATATATATTTATATATAACGCCGAGCTATATATTTCTATCCTGATATTTCATCGACACGTCATCAATGTACATCAACGTCAAGCCACCATATACACATCATCCTTTTGAGCATATACATATTCCAAGTCATATATTCCATTTCATCAAGCTTCCAAAAATATACCGACATGTCACAAGGTCGTATACTGAAAATTGCCACATCAGATGACTACCGAACCGTCACCGACATGTTACATACTTACTATACAAAGATGGCCAGCTAATGTACACTTCAAATACACAAAACTTTTGTGCACCACATGTCTAATACAGCCCCAAAGTCATACCATAATTACATATATCAATTACCTATCATTTGCCTTGATTTGTTGAAAATTCAATTTCAAAATTAGTACACCACATGGCCGTTTTTTGTTACACCTTTTGGAGCTGAGATCATACATTATATTATGTATATAATATGGTGTATAACACATTTACATGTCTAAGGGGTTTGTGATAAATTGGAGAAAAATCGCGCAATCGACAGAAGTAATGCATGGCCGTGCTCAAACGAATTGATAGTGTGATCAATATCATTTGTTTTATCAGTCTACTTAGAGATCGAGTAATCATATGTTTAAAAAATATAAGTATGAAGCTGACCGTGACTTATGTTCAAACTAGATATCGTGTGACAAAGGGATTAATGCATATGCTATTATTAGGCTAGTTGGACTGTACTCGTATTAATTGGGTAGTCGTAATACCTTGCTAGAGGCCAATTACGACTTGTTGGTTTAATAGAGATTTAATCAACTACCAATTAATATGGGCCTATCGGATCACACACAAGAATGCGTATGGCTGAGATTAATAATATTAATAATATTAATATTGGATATTGATTATTATTATTATCATTTTTAATATTAATAATATTAATATTGGATGTTAAATATTATTATTATTATTATTTTCATTTTTACATATATATATATATATACTTATATCATCGGATAATAACAACAGAATCCATATCTGATATGGATTTTGATTGATTTTATCTAATCCTAACAGAATCCGTATTTGGTACGGATTATGATAGGCATTAACCAATCCGATTTGAAATCAGATTTTGATATCTATATATATGTATATAGCATGGTGTGTCTCGTACACCACACAACAGCAGAAAAGCGAAAAACAACAGAAAACCCTAGAGCCGTTTTTGGAGAAAAGCGAGTTCTCTTAGCCGCGCCGTTCAAGAGCTAGCACTCCGGGCGGAAGCATTCGTGTGGATACCGAC
The DNA here is from genome assembly GCA_036186865.1 of Eustoma russellianum. Taxonomy (NCBI): domain Eukaryota; kingdom Viridiplantae; phylum Streptophyta; class Magnoliopsida; order Gentianales; family Gentianaceae; genus Eustoma; species Eustoma russellianum. Next base: position 15,201,876 of record AP025051.1, read on the forward strand.
AGAGGGTGATTGTGTCATCGCACCTCCTACGTTCGCACGTTCTACGTCTGCAGATTTCGAATCTACAGAGGTATGGTTTTTGATTTCTTTCATCGAATTAAACGAACAACATGGATCCTTGGTAGGAAATCGGAGATCAAGTTTTGTTTTCCGCTGCGTATTTTTGCAGTGATCTAGTCGGATTTCCTAACAGTATCTAGACATGTCTTATACATCCAAGACATATCTTGGAATATTCTAGAAAATAAATTTAAATAACGATTGAAATATACCATGTATATAAAGATATTACATCATTATTTTTCAAAATTCAAAAATTGTATTCAGCATATGCATGCTGAAGTAGGCGTCTGTTTTAAGCTGAGTTGGAGTCTAGGTGGAGCTCATTTTGCACTATGATTGGTGTAGAATGATCAAAAAATGAATGCTAGTATTGATGGAGACCAAGATACACATGGTAAGCTTTCAAAAAATAAAAAAATGCTGAAGATCTCAGCACATGTTCAATGGGGCGGTTTTTGCAAGTCTTCAAGGTGAAAATTCATTCAAAAAATGAGGGACTATCACACTTATGATTGATTGGCAATCAGTACATTTGAAATTTGAATTGTTTTCAGATTTTTCTTTGTAATTTCCATGTCATATATCATGTGCCAGGATGGATAAATGAAGACCCTATCATAGAGTGACAATAAGGCGAAGACATATCACTTGTCCAATCATATTTCACCAAGTAAGCAAAGGTATGTCACAAAGCTATGCAAGGTATCTTCCAAGAGAATTCAAGACATTCTTCAAGAAGGAATTCAGCCTAGGGGGCATGCCATGCATGCTACAAAAGGGAGGAAGATGATCAAACAAAACAAGACCCATTTTCATATTCTATCAAGTGCAAAGCAAGACTTCTCTTCTTCTCCTATCTTCTTCTCTTGCACATAGCCTTAAGCCTATCATATATACATTCCATAATCTGTATAGGCTTCATTCTTACCACCCATACATGTTTTATTCTTGTACATGGTTGATCAATGTATGATCAAACCTTCATTAGTGAGGAGGTGTTGTTTTTCTTGATTGTTTGTGTTGTTCATTGTAAAAGGGGTGGACATTAAAGGAGTTGGTGTATAACTCCAGCCATCCTTGTCCTAAGGTGTTTTTGGTGATTAGTGAATACCGAAAAGGTGTCCTCGAAGAGTGGAGTAGGTCGTTTTGACCGAACCAGTATAAAAATCTTGGTGTTCTTACTTTCAGCATTTTTACTCCCAGTTTCTATTTTTGCATCGTTTTCATCGCCACAAAAAATAGCAAACATTTTTCAAAAATCATCAAATTTTGCAGAGACATAGATAAATGTCTTAGGTTTCATTTAAGACATGTTTCATTGAATTTGGATAAGTATAAGTCATCTGAACGTTCATAGTTCTGAGACTAGTGCAATCTGATTTTCAGATTGGCAAAGGTTGAGAACATCAACGTGGTAGATATACTTGCCAAAGGAATTTTGAAAAACTGTTTCAACCCATTAAAGTAGACAGCTTAAGGGACATTTAGTAATATTTTCAGATCATTTGGAGGTGTCATTAAATATAAATTAATTTTTCATTATAAGGAAAAGTTTTTCACGAATTGATAGAGTCCAATTAAAAATGTTTATTCAGGGCCTTACACTTTGAGATATAATCTGAAATTTTTATGAAATATAGATAACATCTGAGAGTACATTGTCACAAAATTTCACAAATTTTAGAGGTCTAGAACTTGGTCATTTAGTTAATCAAAAATGGGATCTGAAAACAGAATCTGTTTTTAGAAGTGAATAATTGGTCATTAAAAGTTTTTTAAAAACCGATTTTTCCGCACTCACTATTCAACTTCCCTCTCTAGTGATACTATATAGTTCCAACACACAGGTGACTGTTGGAAAAAGATGGGCAAGTGCTCCAACTGTGGCAAGGTTGGCCACATGGTGAATGACTGTCCCGATCCACGGAGGATAACCCTAAAGGCGACCATACAGCAGCATTAGCGAGGACGGCCTTGACCGAATGCTCGAGTACATGGCATAACAGACACTAAGGTTTAGGGGTCCAACGGTGTGGTGACAGGTACCTTTATTTTTAAGTCTTTACTTGATTATAATATTTGTATATGTGTAACCCTGTACTTGAACCCTGAATCCCTTAGGTGCCATACTACTAAATAGAGTTCCGGTGAACGTCCTATTCGACAGTGGTGCGAGCCACTCGTTTGTCGCTAAGAGGTTTGTCAAAAACCTCCAGAGCTGTCGAGAAAGGCTAGAGACACCATATCATATGCTAGAATTTGGCGACCAGATGATTGTCTCACACCACTTGTACAAGAATTGCAGACTAGAAATGGAAGATCAAAAGTTCGAGGCTGCATTGATACTAATCCGGATGAGCGACTTCGACATTATTCTGGGGATGGATTGGTTGGCCAAGTACTATGCCCACATTGACTGCAGGTAGAAGCAGGTTGTGTTCAAGGACCCTACTAAGGAGGAGCTTACATATCAGGGGAACACAAAGTTGAAGAAACTGCCTCGCAACATCTATCTGACAATAGCACGAGCATACAAGGCATTAAGGAAAAGAGACGACAAATTTATGCTGCACGCCTTGACTGCTGATTTAGAGACTCCATCTATGGCGACATCCCAGTGGTGAGTGAGTTTAAAGACGTCTTCCCTGATGAGCTACCAGGTTTGCCACTAAACAGGGAAGTGGAGTTTGAGGTCAATTTGATACCGGAAGCCGAGCTAATCTCGAAAGCACTATATAAGATGGCACCAGCAGAGTTGAAAGTGTTGAGAAATATGTTTGGATAATTTTCAAAGTCATGATTTTAAGTGATGAATACTTAAAAATGTCACACATGGTGTTATATGTGATTAAAAGTTGAACAAGTTCACATCGATCGATCTATGTAAGGCAGATAAGTTTAAGACCTTTCTGTGAGACATCGATCTCTAAACCTAAGACACATCAATCAATCAATGTATATCGAACTCTCACTTCGATCGATCGATGTAGTTCAGAGACAAAACCTGAACCTTTATGTGAGACATCGATCTATGAAGCTGAGGCACTTCGATCGATCGATGTCTAGAGTTTTTAGAAATAATTTTTTAAAATGTGATAAAATGGCTGTTTTCATTTGTACATGATTTATACATGCTCATTATGTGCTTATTATGTGTTTTTGGTGATTATTATTGTCTTGAGACTAACGTGCCTTGGAAGTTTCTACAACTTACCAAAAAGGGCAAAATTGATATTTTAAGTTTTGTAGGAACATCATATGGTGAAAAATATTTCAAGTGCATATTATTATCTTGGTTATCATGACAATGGTGGTATTGTGATTATTTCTGACCATCGGGGTCATTTCTGGAGTTTTATCTCACTAGGGGCATTTTGGTCATTTTACCCCCGAAGACAGTCTCGGTATTTTTACTCAAGGAATCTCTTGAGTATCTTATTATATTCATTCTGGAGTTCATTTAATATATTCTTGAAGATTATTTGGTGGTTTTCTATTTTATTCTCTCATTTGATGATTTTATCGACGGTGGCGGGATATGTGACGGTATTCGATGTCACGTTCTATTTTCTCTTGAAGACTCTTATATATATGTTATTGGAGGTTCTTAATCATCATATTTCAGAGATTACAAGGTGTCCTTAGTGCAAGATTCATCACAATATGTCAAGGAGAAATGGGAATTTTGATATTATATGTTGACATAACCTTGTCAACTATTATTTGTTGATTTCTCCTCAAAACTCTGAGTTGGTATACATATACACAGCCTCCAAAACGTGATTATACAGGTGGAGATGATGTTTTTCTCATTTTATGAGTTGGAGACAAGAAGACAAACCAAAAGCAAGCTAGTTGGCAAAAGTTGCCAACTTGAAATTTCAAATTTGAATGTAATGGAGACAAGATTGTTGGAGATGATTATGAAGGTGTTTTAATTCAAAATTCTCAGCCATCACATGGTCTAAAAGTTGGAGGGAATATGCCATCAATTCACTCTATAAATAGAAGGCAAGGTGAAGAAGAGAAGACACACACTTGAAAGCAAAATTGAAGATTGTTGTCTTGCTATTCTCTTCTCATATTTTCGTTCATACTTTGTGTAGCTAAGGTGTTCCAATTTTCTTTGTTGTCTAGCTACACTATACACACCTTCTTGAGTTGGATTTGTATGATTGATTAGCCAAATTTATAAGGCTACATCAATAGGTGGTAGAGGTGTTGTAACCAAGAGTTGCATAGAAGTGATTATCCAAGTCTTGAATAGGGTTGGTGTATAACCCAAGGATCAAGCTTGGCTCTTGTTGTAAGGTGTCCATTTGATAGTGAAATCCAAGGAAAGGTGTTCCTTGGGACTGGAGTAGGTCACATTGACCGAACTAGGATAAATTCTCGGTGTTCTTCTCTTGTTTCTTTATTTCTATTTTCTGCCCGTTTTTGACTGCAGTTTTCACACAACTTCTCACAATTTGAAAAAATAGCTAAACATTTTCAAAATTCGTTATTTTTGGTGGAGTTATACTTCAGACTATTAGCTTTCATTTGCAACAAGAATCACTTGATTTGAGCTAGGGAAAGTTAGTCTTTCAGTCTTTGCAAGATAACTGCTCCAATCTGGATGCAATCTGACCAGTTTTGAGAAAACTTAAATTCTGTATTTTTCAAGAGTTGGTTAAGGTCATAGCCTTTTGGAAACTTCATCTACACATCCTAAGGAGTGTTTTGATATAAAGATCAACCTTTTTGGTTGAGTATTCAAAGAGAAACACGTTTTGCAAAATCAGCAACATTCTGTCCAATTCTGTCCAGATTGACCATCTGAATCTTTTTATTTATTTGAAGGGCCAAACGATCTTATTTTTGTCTGATTTTTGGATAGAGTCTTGTTAACTCATTGACGTTAAATTCTGAAAAGTTTCATAATTTTTGGATTTGTGTACAATTATTTGTGAATTTTTGAAAAGCGGGTTCTGAATCTGAGGTGGTTTCAGATTCTGTTTTCAAAGGGGATTTTAACCAAGGGTTGTAGTGTAATTTCCGCTAACCACTATTCACCCCCCCTCTAGTGGTGTTTATTACAGGTGCACGGTCCAACATTTGGTATCAGAGCCAGACCAACACCACTCAAAGGAAGCAAGATTCAACACCGTACAAACAAGACAAGGCTAAGAAGCAAGAAATCATAGTTGCCTGCTAATCCCAAATCAAGAAGGTTTGGAGCATTTGAACACTTCAAGAAGGTCTGGAGCATTTGTATTCACTTGATTAAAGATTCAAGGTATTCATCTAAAATCATACATCATGTCATCTATCTCTCATAAAGGAGCGTTCTCAAAGTCTACGAAAGAGGTAACATCTACTCCTGATTTTGATTCTGATAATGAGATGACTTTCGATGAAATGTATGATGAATTCATGAAAATGCATGCTCATTGTAAAAGGTTGTCAAAAGAGAAAAAGAAACTAATTGAAGAAAATGACAAGTTGAAGACAACCAACTTGGAACTTTCTAATCAATTAGAGTCTTTCAAACAAGAGTCATCAAATGCTCTTGATTCATTAAAGACTAAAATTGAGTCATCTAGAAATAATGAACAAACCTTAAGAACCGAAAATAGTGCATTGAAAACCAAGATACATGATTATGAAAATGAAGTGTCTACACTTAAATCATGCAAACTAAGCTTAAAGAAAACTTTAGAACAGTTTAAATCCGGTACAAACATGTTAGACACACTTATCTCATCACAAAAGTATGGTAATGATAAAACCGGCTTAGGCTATAAAGAA